>PVIJ01000624.1:135898-265143 GCA_004024925.1 Scalopus aquaticus
TCTTTTTTTTTTTTTTTTTTTTTTTTGCTTAGCATCGCGTGGTTCTGTTTTGTGCCTCTGCTTAGTGAGGCTGCAGAACCCAGTCATCACCTTTTAGTCCACAGCTAGAACAACATCTCTAAAATACACCTTGGAGTTGAGTAAGCTTGCTAAGGAAGCTAAACCACAACCAGTGGGATCTGGGAAGCCATGATTCTCTCTTTTGTTTATCCCGTGTCCCCCAGTATAACTCAATGCAGCTATTTTCTGCCTAATGTCTGACGTTTTTGATTCTTTGTTGATAAGGCTACTCTTTTCTTTCTTTAAGGGCTTCTGCACACAGCTTGCTGAGGTAACTTTTTGAAATAGATTAGCATAGGGATTTATTAGTAATAGAATGAACAATGTACATAGTATTATTTCTCAAGTGACAACATCATAATTAGTAATACAGAGAGTGCAAAAAAAGACAGGACTTAGTGCCTGTCTGAGTAAAAAGACAAATAACACATAACCAAATCAGGATACAGGCATTCATTCAACTCAAAGGATAAACTCAGAATATTCATCTTTTTACTTTTTCTAGCTAAAGAGTAATTGAGAAAAATTACTAGAGCTACAATTCTAAATTGTGTGAAGACATTGAATGAATTCAGAAGAATTTACATGGAAAATGTGATTTCCCAGTGTATTGTTGAAATAATGCAATAACCTACCTTGACTGAAAAATACATAAACATGGCTATGCTGATGAATTCTGGCCCAGCACCACTGGCATTGTGGACTACAGGTAAGCAGTACCAGCTTCATCTTATCCCTCACTGCCTGGAGTCCCACCCACGGAATCAGACCTACCCAGTCAGATTCTTCAATGGGGGTCCCAGGTATCTGCCTTTTAACAAACTCACAGATAATTATTTTGCAAAATAAAATCTGAGAAACCATTATCTTAAAGTGTGTCAAGATGCTTTAGTCTTTCTGAGAAATGTGTTTTCCTACATAGTTTAATTTTAAATGTGTCTATCAGAAGCTATTTCTTATACAAGAAATGAGACTGCTTATGAAGCTTTAGAAACTTGAATCTTCTGTGTAAAATTCCATTTTAGACTTTCTATATCATTTGCTTAAGTTAAGGTCTTTTGAGTTGAGATAATATGCAAACTTTCCTACATTTGTTTTAGTAGCATAGGCACAAATGTGTTAGGTGGTTCTTTCTAAATATGATGGTTGTTTGATGACTGGACATGTGGTCAAAGGCTCTGACCAGCCACGCATAGTTTTGGACCATCTGTAATAAGCCTGTGTCTCTTCTATTTATCACTTTCCCACCCTACCCCTTGACGGAGGTGCAAGAGCAGCTTAGTTAATCAGTTAAAATTGAGATGCCTGTAGGGGGATAAGTGATGTAACACAGAGTGTGTCAGTCGATTTTCTTGAAGAGAAGTATGGAGAAAATCTGCTGAGAGAGTACTTAGTCACTTCTGTGAATCTCCTTTTTAAATTTTTTAATTTATTTTAAAATTTGTATTGGCGTAACAATAGTTTGAAACATCACAGAGGCTTTTGGTGTGCAGCATTGTAATTCAGCATCTATATAGACTGCATTATGATCCCCATCAGCAGACAAATTCTCTCCACTATCATAGAGTTGATCTCCTCTACCCAACTTACATACCTCCCTTCCTCTGGTAATCAGCATTTGCTCTTATACACTAAGAGGATGTTTTGGGGTTTTGGTTGTTTTACTTTTTCTTCCACCTATAGTGAATATACAGTATTACATTATTTGTTTCTCTCCATTCAATTTATTTCACTTATTTCACATAATACCCTCTAGGCCCATCCATGTGATTAATAAGGGTAAAATTTCACCTTTTTTTTTTAAGTGTCTGAGCAGTATTCTATTGTGCGCATATACCCCATCTCTTTGTTACAACATCTACCAACAGGCATTGAGGTTGTTTCCTTATCTTGGGTATTGAAAATAATGGTGCAGTGAATATTGGGGTGCATGTACCGCTTTGTACAAGTGTTTTCTTGTTCTTCAGGTAAATACCCAGAAGTGGAACCTGAATCATAAGGTATTTTAATTCTTGATTTTATTGCAGAAATCTCCATATTGCTTTCCATAATGGATGTACCACGTCACATTCCCACCAACTGTTTATAGGCCTTCCCTTCTCTCTACATCCTGGCCAATCCATATTATTTCTTGTCTTTTTGATAATAGCTATCCTCACAGGTGTAAGAAATAAATCTCCTTTTCGTGATGAGATGACAAAGACTTCTGTCCCAAGGAGCATTCCCTGCCAATGGAGTTTGCAGGTTGCAAAGCCTGTGGCACTGCCACCTGAAGAGATGCTGAGTCTGTCCTTGAGGAATTAAACCACAAATATGACTGAGTATTTACACCAGCACAGTTCAAGGTCAAGAAGAAGATGAAAGAATAAATGCATTCAGTTGTATTGAACTTTGTTGGAGAGAGAATAGTTGCATAATCAAAAAAATAAATAAATAAAACCAAAAAAGTAGTGTCTACCATAAAAATAAAATGAATTCAAAGATGAAGCTGTTCTTAGTTGCAAGTGACAGACTCCCTATAAAACTTGCTGAAATCTAAAAAAGAATACTCAGCTTAAAAAGTGAAGGAGTCTTTGGACTGGCATCAGAAAAGGCTTGAGGACCTCAATGGTTCACCGGATAGTCTCATTTCTTTCCTCCAGTCTGCCTTACCTTCATCCTAAGCCCAGCTTGTTTACAGTTCTAAGATGTTTCCCAGAACCTAGACCTCCATGCTTGTTTGTGCAATAGGAAAAGAAAATGAGTTTGTACCAACATCTAGCCAATCTTGAAAAATTTTGTATTGGCCATCCTTGACCCAAATATGCCATTAACACAGTTTATTACACTAATTAGTTTAGCCCTGGTCTCCACTGCCACTTTAACAGCTAAGGATATTAGGATCTTTGGAATCCTAAGCCTTGACAAACAGAACATGGGATTCTAAAGAAGAACAGAAAGCAGATAGAGTAAAGGGATAAAGGTCAGACATATCAAGGAGTACCTCTTGTAAGATGTGGCCTTCCATTGGCTCTAGAAGCTAGTAAAAGAGGAGAAGGAGAAGCAAGCTCAAAGTCAAGAGTTAACATGGATAATGGGAACAACCAAGAAGTGCTGATTGAGCTTGATGGAAAGCACAAGAATTAATTTTGGTCTTTGTGGTTACCTTGTGCAGAGACACTAGTTTAGAATCAGTGGGATAAGCAATAAAGAATTATTATAGATTGGTTGGGCAAAAGAGCCACCCAGTAGAACTATGCACTTATGCTACTTACTTCTTTCTCAGACCAGCTGTATGTGTCTTCATTTTTTTGAGCAAATAATTATGTGAGTGACAAAGATGGCAAACACAGACACTGCCTTTAAAGTCCCCAGACTAATCCTGCAGGTTCCCCCCTCTACCCGCCCCCCTTTTCAATTGGCAAAAACCAGGCCAAGACTGTACCAACCTTTTACCCATGTCATGCATTTATTTTTAAAAATGATAACTTATGAGGTTCGCTTTTCTGTAGAATAGTTAACATCCCCAGTCTATTTAGGGAACTGTATATTTAGATTTGAAAATTCCGCTCGATCTTCTGTTTGGCCACTATAAAATAAACGCTAATGAGCTGTGGGGGTGGGGCAGGAATGCAGCCGCCTGAGCTGCAAGCAAGTTCTTGGCAGAGAGATGCCTCGGCCAGAACTTGAAAGCGCCGCCCCAGAGAGGAAGGTGCCGGGCTCCGCTGCCGCCCTGCTCCCCGCGGAGCCCCGAGTGGCCGGGTGGGCGCGGGGACGAGTGTCAGGCGGCGCGGTGGCGCTGACGGCCGTGAGTGATTGCACCATCAGCGTCCCGCCGCGATCCATCATGCGGCCCCAGCCGGTGAAGAATCACAGCCTCAGCAAGGTGCTGAGCCCAGCAACATATCATTAAACAAGGTTACCACCGGCAGATTTGTTCCCGTGATCAATCTGGTCAATAACCGTTCCACCTCGCGGTGCTATCGCCTCCACCCCCCACCTAAAACATAAACAAGTATTAGGAAAGCACTTGCAGAATCATGTCAAGCTTCCCGAAATCTTCCTTCTTCCCGCGGCATTCCGCAAGCTTCTTTAAAAACCCTTATAAATCATGAAAAATAACCTTTACTACAGTATATAGCCTCAGGCGAGCGCTCTACCCTAATTCCATATTTTATTACCTGATACTGACTGGTTTTCCCCCCTTCTTCTTCTCCAATTGATTACTGAATAGCATTGGGACGATTTCTTTTTTTTATTTCTCCTCAAGTCTGCATAGCTCACTAGTTTCTTGCCTTAGGAGGTCCCAAATGAGATAGAAGTAAAACACTTATTGCTTTTACTACCCAACTTTAATTCTGGTGTTTTGCATTTAACTCTTCACTTGCTTTGGCAAATTACTCAGCAGTATGGAGACGCCTCTCACAGAAAATATCTGAGCTTTAGGTGGACTCGGAATTGGGAAATGTCATAATCATTCGAATTTGGAGAATTGAACAGGAATCTCAATGAGAGAAACCATTCAGTACTCAGTTGAAGAGTTCAAAACAGAAGAATATAGTATATACAAGAATTAAACAAGGAAAAAATACACAAATATAAATGCTTATTCCAAAAAAAGAGAGAATATGGTTCAAATATAGCCCATCCTTTCCAGAATAGAAAGACTTTTCAAATAGAGTTCATCCTTTTGGACTCAGTTCCCTTGACTATGAGTGGAATTTATAAGTTTCTATCTGTAGAATTAAAAAAATATGTGTTATGTAAGTAAAAAGAGACCCACCAGTGAACTTGACCTTGACCATGACAATAATGATGTGACCTGATTATGGAGAAAAAAATGAAACACAAATCTAAATCAAACTCCTTTCCAACTTCCAAAACTTTCATAACTATAAAAAAAAAAGTTTGTTCAAGGCCCCCTTGTGACAGTTTCAGGTAGACAAAATATTTTATTTTTAAATTTTTCTAGTAAAGGGTTTCTTAAAAGTTCCCATTAGGGAATCACATTAAATAGAACAATCCATACAGAGATCAAGTCCTCTAGTCTATTTTTCTTTTTTCTTTCATTTAAACCTATTTTCTTCCTTCTTGTCTACTTGATGAAGATGACATACACATGGATATTTATCTCTGCATACATAGAACAACATTTAAATTAAGTCATTAAGTTAATCTTAAACTAAACATTATTGGGTGAAGTTAATTCCTGTAGATGATCATGGAATGAAATTTACTACTGACTTGATAAGTCTGAGACACCTTGCCAAGTAAAAAGTTGGACATGCAAAGAAAATAGAACTCTTGTTTAGACCTCAAAAATATATCACTTTCTCCTTTTAAATGTGCATTTCCTAAACACAAATGGAAAAATGTTTATTCTTTAGCCCATTTGTGAATATTCTTGGAGTAAGCCTTGCCAGTGAAGTCAGATATAAAGACCATCTAATCTAAATTGATTACCACTGAGAAACGGATTGCCTACGAGTTTGATTAAAACCACACATTGTTCTTTCAGAATATGTGTGTTAGTTGATTTCATTCTAATGTGAGTTCCAAATTGTCCCCAGGAATATCATTTCATATATCAAGGCTGATGACATGAGAAAAGTGGTATAGATTAGTAACTCTTAATCCATTTATAGGAGAAAAATAGGAGAGATTTGTAGTAGGCCCAGGTCATGTCGTTAGTTCGACAAATATTTATTGAATGCCTATTGTGAATAAGGCACTGTGTTTTCATTTTTTTTCTCATAATAATTCCATGGTTACAGATTACATTGCTATGCTCAGAAGATACTAAATCTGAGTCATGTCGTGGAGACTTAATTTGGTTAAAACCTAGATGACTTATGGTTCAGACACAATATTCATGGCAGTTGTGTAATGGGCTTAGGTAGCTCTTACAGTACAATAATGCAAAAAAGGGAAGGAAGCTATTGCTTTCCTAATACACTATAATTTGACTTAGGCTCTGTGTAGATAAAGTCATCAATAACTCAGTAAAAACAATTTCACATCTAAGCATCAGGTCTAGTAACAAAAATGCCTAGACTCTTGAGAGGAAGCTGATGGAAATACAAAGCATTCTTTCTATTATCCATTATCTTTCTCTTGCTATTATTTAATTAATGACTTAAACTCAAGTTTAGAAGGTCATAAATGAAGAATATATTTAGTTGAAGATATGTTAGTTATAGGTGACTTTAAAGATTATTTTCAAAGCATTTTTGATATTGCTCATTAAATGACTTAAAAGACTAGTAAATATCTAAATGCTGCTAAATAATAGCACTCATTCTTAATTCAGTAAATTTTTTTCTTCTAATCACATTGAAGTGGGAACATTCTTCCCTACTTAAGGTCTTGTAAGACTTCCCCCATTTGTGTGTGTGTGTGTGTGTGTGTGTGTGTGTGTGTGTATTGCATATGTATCTTTTTTGTTCCCCTGGGTCCCTATTGTAAATTCCAGTTGTGTCACTCTCACAAATTATATAATTTTTAAAAGCCCTTCAATTCCGTTTTACCTAAATTTTATTCCCAATGGAAATACTGTGGGAAAGTCAACCACATACTTCAAAGATTCTATCATGACATGTACTTCTCACTCTACATTTGATTTTTTCTTTCACAAAATTTTTTTACAATTTTTTCCGCAAGGTAGGATTTCTCCCCTCAGGCTACATTTAAATCTTAATTCACATTCTTTCCTAGGAAATCCACTCACCTCAAATCAAATGTGTTGGTGGGAATGCTTTGTGAATCGCAAACATAACTTGTGGCACTGACCATTTTCATCTGCTTCCAGATAAAAATGTTTTCCTCTGGTTATTCCCTATAGACACTATTTGGTCAACACAACATGTCAAGTAAAACTGGAGTTTCTCACTTAACAGAGGTTGATCTCATGATTTCTGGAACATTATCAACTAGCATAATGGGATTGGAATGAGATTCAACACCAAATGTTATTTTGTATTTTAGACCATTCTGTTCTGGTTGTTTTGACTTCCAGTTTCTCCCCAGTAACACAATTTTTGCATGTGTCTGTAGGGAAAGAGCAATGTGTCTGGCAAAACAAGAGGAAGTTCTGGAGTGGGGATGAGGAGTGGTGGGAAGCAATATTTTTGTTTTTATTTGATATTGACTGTCTTCAGAGCTGGAAGTGAACTCACCGAGGCATTGCAAGGCGATAGCTCAGAGCTACAAATGATGGGATTTTCTAAGTTTTGGTTAATGCTAAAAAAGATGTAAACCTATTTCCAAAGGGCTTTGTCTTTGGTTTTCCATTTTGGCCCTTTAACTTCCAGTCACGACATGTTGGATGGTTTACTAGTTTTACCTGTTAGAGTACAATGACAAATAGTTAGCTCATGGAGATCCAGGTCCCCTTCGCCCCCATGCACCCTTGATCTGTCCTGTAGATATTATACCAGGTTTAGAGAATTTCAGTGGCAACAATCTTATCAATGTTGAGACTATGGGTCAGATATGGTGTGTCTTTTGCCACAGTATCAGGCAGCTATGTGGTGTTGTTGCTCTTTCTGGATAGAGCTGTGTACAACATGGCAAAACAAGACTAATTGAGAGATTCTCTGTGTCCAATCAGCCGTGATGCATTAAGATGGCTAAACGTGAACAGCTGGAACCTGTAAGTTCAGGCTCTCGCAATTCATCTCACTAGAACAGACAAGTTGCAGAAATCTTATCTACTGAAACTCTAAATAAATGCACTTGCTTTTGTGAAGTTCTTGATGGTTTTGCAAGCTTGCTTCATTCTACAAACTTAAGGGATGCTCTCTGCGTCTCTGTGATGACTGGGGATTTCAAAATAGAAGTTCAGGGTCTAAGGCAGTCACCAGAAAAGTAAGGAGATCATCCGAGGATTATGTGGTGCGCTGTGACATGGATCCACATAGGGTGTTCTGAGGTAGGAATCAGGAAGCTCTACTTTCATGACCATATCAGGAAGGGCTTTATAAAGGAGTCATACTTCAAAGGAGGATACTGCTCTCCAGTGAAGGTGAAAGGAACAGTGCATGAGAAGAATAGATATGGGTAAGGCCAGCCTCTCTGTCCTTACCCCCAGAAGAGTGCAATGAGGCAGGTACAGTGTTTGTGCTGGTAAGAGACAGGGCTGCATCAGTGGGCAGACCCACCTCCTGAAGAGATGTGCTGAGAGGTCCAGCTCTAATGCTGAAAGAGAGCAAAGGAATGTATCAGTGGCCCTGGAGAAGGATTCACCTTCTTGTGTGGGTGACTTCAACCCAGGGTCCCAACACAAAACACGCTTTTCTTATAGTATCATAATTGTGACAGCAGTTAACTCTCACTTTCACTATAAGGCACACCAACCTTTGCTCTATAGATTGGTAATCCTCAAGCCCCTTAAAGAAGGTATCCACTTATTATGTCTGGCCGTCAACAGAATTGAAAGTAAAATCACTACGGAAATAGGCAAGCATTTAAAGAAGCAAGAAGGTGAGTTTCTTGTGCAATGAAAGGGCTCATTACACCTAGTGAAATGATACCCAGGAGGGAATTGCACCACAGTCTGCACATTGGGAGGGAAGACTGACAAAAGGATTTGGAAGGACATACCAAAAGCTGGGGAGAGGTGCTCTAGTTTTAAAAGGGGGAGTTGTCAAGGAACTGTTTGAGGCGGTTTGCTTGGGATTCTCTGTCAGATTTTCCTCCAATAATCCACATGAGGCATGGGAATCCTCAAGTCACAGAGCTTCTGTGAAAGCAGAAGCTATTCTTGTGGAGAAATTTCAGTGAGGGGAGTAGACTGGGCATGGGAGTGCACTCAGGGCTAGCGCGCTAGACATGCATTTGACGAAGATGGTCTCCAAGTCAACAGCTGCAAAGGCCTCTTATGCACCCTTTCCTACTACAATTAATTAGGGAGCTCTTCTAAAGAGAGGTTATGGAAATCATTTCCAGAAGATTCAGTATTTCCATAAAGAATATATTGACATAAATAAAAATTGCAAACAATTTGACCTTAGCACAAAGTGAAAACACAAATGTCTTTGAAAAGCTTACATAGAGGACATTCAAGCACTGATTTCCAGTTATGTTTCAGTTTCATGAACAATATTACTTTCAACTGGCATCTGTGCTTTTATACTCATGTGAATCAGAGTGGAATCCAATGAAAAAATGCAAGTGTCATGAACTCACTAATTTTGGAAAATTCAAGTACACTATAATTCATTCACAAACACTAATGACTATTGGATGAAGATATAAGCACACATACACACAACCATTTAGGTTCATCAATTCATTCACTGACTCTTGAGAGTCTACTATATTCCACTACTCAGCATTCAAAGAAGATAAACACATGCAATTTGCAGCGACATGGATGGAATTAGAGGGAATCATACTCAGTGAAATAAGCCAGAAAGAAAGAGAAAAATATCGAATGGTTTCACTTATAACAGGACTATAGGGAAACCAAATAGGAGAGAGATACTCAGCAGGGGGGAGGGGGGGAGGGGAGGATAAGGGCACAAAATGGAATAGAAAAGAATACAAGGGACCATGGAGATGGATCACGGGTGAATTGGTGGTGGGCTACCCAAGGGGAATACAAAATGTAAAAGACATAAATAACAATAAAAATTAAAAAAAATTTTAAAAAAGTCTACTATATTCCAAATGGGACACATTGATAGGAGTTGAAGATAGTAATTCCTTTCCTCATGGAGTTTGTATTGGGGAAAGTGGACACAGATACACTAAAAAAAAGAAAAAAGAAAAAAAAATTCCGAATGTAGTAAGTGCTACTATTAGATTAAAAATTTTGGTAGAAAACAAAATCTAAATATTAATACCACCACAGCAAGGCGTGTTGAACTTACAAATTTCTCTCTTAAACAGTGGTCTAGTAAATGCACCACTTGTAGAGCTTTTTATTTCCACTCTCTAGCACTGTCTTATCCTAGTGGTACACTTCTTTGTCTAGATCGCTCCTCATGCTTTCAGATCCTGCATATAAACCTGAGAACTTTGCCTTTTTATTATTCTCACCTTTCAAGCAATAGTCTCAATCAAACCATAGACAATGGCAGATGACAACACTGTTACTTTTTTAATCTAAAGGTATCATGCTTATTTTGCATTCTAATCCATAAGACAATGTGCGTGATCCAAAAAAATATTATTTTAAGTTACTTAATTTTGAGTAAAATTACTGTCAGAGGAACCCATTTCCCACTTTGGAAAACTGTATTACTCACATCAATTGAGACAATCAGCTCCAGCAATAACATTTTATCAATATTCTAAATTTTAAAATGTACTTACGGTCAATTGCTAGATGTTAAACTGAGAGAAACTGTACTTTTTAATGAGTTAATGGAGGGCGTGATAGTGGAAGGACTAGCAACCAAATAAGCACTTTGATATATAATTTGTAAGATGCAAAAGAATAAATTCTAAATTAACTTTATTGAGGTATAACTCACACTTAATAAAATGTTCCTTTTGTAAGTGTGTAGTTTGATTAGTTTTTAAAAAGCATTGGCCCTTAAAATGACTACTGACATCAAGATACTGAATGAGCCGAAGATCCTGCTGGTTTCCTTCTGCAGCCAGCATCCTGGCCCATCCCTGGCCTCAGGCAAGCACTGTTGTGGCGTTTGCCATTATAGATGCATTTTCCTTTTATGCAACTTCATATAAATAAAATCACATGGTGTGTAGTCTTGTGTCATGCTTCTTTGGTTCATTTTTTATACTAGCTTATGAGGTTTTGTATATCGATAATTCATGACTATTATTGCTGAGTGATGTTCTAATGTGCGTCTGTTCCATCATTTGTTCATACATTCATCTACGGATAGACATTTGGGTTATTTTCAGGTTTTGGCTATTAAAAGTTGGCTGCTCTTGAGGGGGTGTATTTTATTCATCTGAACATGCTATGTAAGCAAATGTGCCCCTTGCCAAAAAATAAGTAAACACTCTGAACATTTTGATGACTAATTATGGTCAACAATATTGAATATTTTTTCTATGTGATTACTGGTCATTGGCATAGCTTCTTTTTTGAATTATCTTTTTAAAATACTTTGTCATTTTTTTGTAGTATTTAATTTTGAATAGAATATTTTTTAGACCATTTAAGTTCACAGCAAAATTAAGAGGATGGTACAGAGGTTTCCTGTATACTTCTGCCCTCACACATGTACAACCTCTCTCATTATTAAGTCAATTAAGTCAAAACTAGGATTATTATTGTTATTGAGTTGTTATGAGTTCATTATAAATTTTGGATATTAATCTGGATTAAAGTCATTTGTCAGAATAGTTTCTTCCTGATAGAGGTTTTCCCTTTTTTAATGGTGTGTTTGAACAGACATTTTTAATCTTGATGATTTATTTTGCAAATTTTTTTCTTTTATGGTTTCTGGTTTTTTTGTATTCTTTCTAAGAATTTGTTCTACTTCAGGATTAATAAAACTTTTCTCCTATGTTTTCTTCTAGACATTTTATGTTTAGGTATATAACCCAATTCAGGTTAATTTCCACCTACAGTATGAAGTAAGATCGATGTCAATTATTTTCGTATGGACACACAGCACCATTTGTTGAGAAGAATCTCCATTGAATTACCTTGGTGTCTTTATATTAAATTCATGCTCATATACATGTGAATCTATTTCTGGGTTCTCTGTCTCTTCGATCCACCCTTGCACGAATACCACTCTGTCTTAGTTACTGCAGTTTATTAGTAAGTCTTAAAATCAGGGTAGTATAAGCTCTACATCTGTGTTCTTTTATCTTCAAAAGTGCTACAGTTTTTCTAGGTCCTTTATACAGTCATAAATTTTAGAAACAGTGTGTTAATTTTCACAAAGTCATGCTGAAATTTTGGTTGAGATTACCTTAGATTTATAGATTAATTCAGGGAAAATCAATATATTCACAATACTGAATCTTCCAACTAATGAACATAAGAAATCTTTTCATTTACTTAGAACTTTAACTTTTATCAGCAATAATTTGAGAGAATTTTCAGTGTGATAGTCTTGCACATAATTTTTAAATTCTTCCTAATTTTTGGATGTGTTGGTGCTACTCTGCAATTGATTTTTGTTTATCGACCTTATTTCTACAACCTTGCTAAATTTACTTACTAGTTATGCGTTCTGTTTTATGTATTCCTTGTAGTCTCTTATTTATATGATCATATCACGCATGTTTAGGTAATATATGCTGTTTTTTTTATTTTTCAGCTTTCTTTTGCTTGACTGCCCTGGTTAGGGCATCCAGTGGGTGTTAAATAAAAGTAGTGAAATTGGACAGTTTTGCTTCCTTCCGAATAGGGAAAATGCTCAGTCTTTCATTTCATTAAATATGATGTAAGCTATTGATTTTTCATAGCTGCAGTCTATCAGTTTGAGGAAGTTTCCTTTTGTAACTAGTGTGCTGATAATTTTTATTATAAAAGAGTGCTAAATTTATCAAATTTCTGTATTTAATGAGAAAACTGAGATATGGAGATAATCATGCAGTGTTTACATTTATCTTTTAGCGAAGTGAATTACATTGATACATTTCTATGTGTTAGATCTTACATTACTGCAATAAATTCCATTCACCATGATATATACTTATATTCAGAGTTTGATCAGAGGAAAAAAACCACTTTAGATCTTAGAGAAAATGGGATTTATCATCAAAATTTGACTTGGTATATTTGTGAAGCTAGTTCAATATTTTATGTACTTTTCTCTTTGGTGCCAGGATGGGCCCAAGCATTGAGAACCTGGAGGAAGAGATTCAGTGGGAGCTGGAAGAAATGTGGGTTTGGAGGCTGCCCCGAGAATTAGACACTCTGGCCAAGGACTCAAGGAGCTTGAAGGGGGAGATCTGGAGGGACCTGGAGAAGCTACAGGCTCAGCTGCTGTTCTGGAGCTGCCTCCTCTGGCACTGGGCTTGGAGAAGTTACAGGAGGCGATCCCGTGAGAGCCAAAGGAGCTGACGGCCCAGCACCTGCCCTGTGCCAACAAGGAGAGCTAGCAGCAGCGACACGTGTGTGCCCTGCACCAAGGCCAAGTGTGCTCTTCTCGCTCTTTCGTGCATAAAAGTAATCTGGGGGCAGCTCCACTTCCCTTCCAAGTCTCATGCAAAACGTCTCTTCCAGCCAGTTAACGTGAAGCTACAGAAGGATAAGCATTCTTTAAAAATACAGCTCCAACTTAGCTAAGCTGATGCAAAGCAAAGCAGTCACACCTCTCCTTTTTACATAGCGCTTTTAATTTCATACCATTTTGTTAAGAATTTTGCCTCTATGCTCATGTGGGATTTGGTCTATAGTTTCCTGTTCTTATAATATCTTTACCTGGTTTTGGTTTCAGAATAACATCATTTGGCAAAATAATTTGGAAAGATTCTTCCTTTACTTTTTGAAGGGTTTATTTATTGTGGATTCATGGATTTAATACTAGTTTATTTAGATTGCTCAAATCTTTCTCCCTGTCCCCTTGGCATATCTCTATCATTGCGAGTGTTAGTTTATTTGTTTCAAACACTGTCTTACTTTTTGACTCTGCAGTCGGCCCCAGGCTCATCTTGAGATCTCTGCCCTAGTCCAAGAGACAGCCATTGTTTTTTTTAAAACCCTGGTTCCTTTTATTGGAAAATTGTATTAGAAATCAAAATTTAGGTGCCAGGCTTGCTTAAAGATATGAGGTGGCCATTGCTTCTAGACTCTAGCTGTAAGAAAACATACGTGTATGTTAACAACCCACATGTAAATGTATAGCTATATATAAAGATATGCATTATTAGGCTAAACATGAGTTCATGCTGACATCTCAACTCTAACCCACTACCACGTGATTATTATAGCCTCCTCTTCTTACCATTCTGTAAATTCCCCTCCCACAGTGTGACACCTGCCTCCTACTATCTACTACCCACTTATGGCTGTCCAACTCCATTATGCACATTTAGAGATCTCTGAATTATTAACCTGTGTGCCTTCATCAGCTAGAGTACAGCACCATGTACGGCTTCTTTTTAGTTTTAGTGACTCTATTAAAAGTTACTTAGCTCAGCAACTTTTCTCCCGGTCTCTTTTGTGAGGTTGTTTCACACATTTGCAACACAGTAGATTGTTTTGTCACAGTCAGCATTTTATTCAGATATTCTCTGAACCTCCTAAATAATAATGAATAATAATAATAATAAATAAATAATAAACTTGGTAGCTTTATAATAAGTTTTTGTGTCAGACAATGTAAATCCTCCGACTTTGTTCTCCTTCAGTGCTTAGTTGGTTATCTTAGGACAAGTTGACATTGTAACAACACGGAGTTTATCAATCCATGAATTCACAGAGAATCTCTTCAATTATTTATGTTTTCCTTGATTTCTTAAAATAGCACTTGTTTTTTCTACATATATATCCTCTACATATTTTACTAGATTTATACAAAATTTATTGGTGTTATTGAAAATGTTATTTTTAAAATTTCAAATTCCAGTTGTTGGTTATTGGCATAGACCTTCATTTTTTTAAAGATGTTTTTCAGTGGATATTGAATTCTAGGTTGACATTTTTTTCTTTCAGAATATGGTCACACAGTTTGAGTTAAGTTCACTGTTTTCATATCTTTTTCCCCTCCTTCTGTCTATAGTCTTAGCTAGTGATCCTTGTAGAGAAAAGATCATGGACTGGATTTGCCCTTAGACCATCTTTTTTCAATCTCTGATCTAGACCATTCTAAGTTCTAAAAGGAGCTTACCATCACCACTAAGGTGTGACCTATTTCAGATGTCTTTCAGTCCAGCATGAGCTCTGGGAATTGTTCAGTATGCAGTTCTTGAGCTGTTGCTTGCCTGGTCTCGTGGACTTTACATGATGCATGTGTGTAGTTTAGTATTTAACAACAGACTCATGGACTTTACAAGTATTTCCAGAGGTTTTTCTACACACAGCTCTCTCCTCTCTAACCTGCTCATTTTCCCAAATGATGATCCATGTCCCCTCAGCTCAATGAGATTGCCACAGCCTCTCTGCCATCTCCTCAATGTCCCACATTCTAGAAGTGCTTCCAGACAGAAAGCCATGGGAGTCATGTTTCACTTCACTTACTTCCCTCCTATAATGGGCCACAGTTCTGCACTAACCAAAAAATATTGCTTTGCTTTTCCTTTCCTTCCCCACCCTTAACTTTTCTAGTTGTTTCAATGGGAGAGCATCTTTGGTCCCAAGTATTCCAACATGGCACAAAATGGAATTTCTCCACAGGCATTTTAAAACATCTAATTTTCGGGCCTCCCTGGTGGCCCAACGGGTTGAGCACAGCACTATGAAGATATCCAGAGCCACTGCAGCACAAGTTCGATACCTGGCCAGGGAGATTCCCACATGGTATGGCAGATCTTTCCTGCCTCGCCCGCTGCTCCCCTCAGCAGTGTATTTCAGTCGATCTGCCTGCTCTGCTCCCCACTTTGTCTCTGGTGAGTTCTTTCACCATCCCACTCCTCTGGCCTATACCCCAGCTTGTAAAGTAAGTAATAAATCTTTAAAATAAATAAAATAAATCTTTTAAAAAAAGTTAAAAAAATAAAACATCTAATTTTCTTGAAAACTAAATTCAGAAAGATATACAAATGGCAATTATTGCTATTTAAAAATTTCTCAGATTTTTCCTTTCTTCTCTATTGTCTTTGTTATTTTGCAACAAGTTAGTACAACCTCATCCTTAGATTACTCTAACTGCTGGATTATAAAATCTTTTAATCCAAAGATTACATCTTATATTTGTAATCTTAAGAAGGTCCTTGCTATGTCTTATCTTGGATAGATCAAGATTTTTATTTTTAATATATACTTTTATCATCTATTGGAATATTGAAGTGCCAAATACAGAACATGGAAAAGAAGAAAACAGGTAGAGTACCAGGAAAACAATATAATAAAAATGAGAGGTAACATTTGTTGAATCAGGCACTATACTAGGCATGTTCTGTACTTTGTCTCACTTAATTCTCATGACATATTTATGACTTAAAATATTGTGAAACCATAACACTCAGCTTCTCCTAAACATCATGAGTTTGATGGAATTCAACTTGACCACCTCTGGTTTCATTCCCTAAGGTACTGGACTGCAAATTCTCTACCATTTTTACTTTGCAGAGAGTACAGCCTGATGAGTAACAACATAAGGTGCCCCCTACCTTCGTCATTTACTCTACACACGTTCCTAGTAATGGATTGTCTCCACACCCCAGTTTCCAAAGCAAATGGTGAGTGATCATGGAAATGCTCTTTTCAATGCTTATATGCTCAAGTCCACAACTCATTTTCTTACTTGGAAGGACAGATCCAGTGACAGGAATGGCACCTCTGAGAGGATGGAGAATTATGTCAAAATCTGGCAAAATGTCACAAAAACATTCTAGGAGACAAGCCTGAAGACTTATCTATCCTCTTGGGTATCTGGCTTCCTGTTCTCAATGCTTTTCCAATGGAAAATAAAGCAAATTTAGTAAACTCCTCATCTCTGTGGCTTGTTTATTAAGAGATACCTTCCAAATCAGCCTGCTTGCCATACCTGAGCAGGAACTATGCTCCGAAATCGGAGGCTCTGTGAGGACTGAGGGCCCACACTGTGGATGGAGGAAACAACAAGCCATGGACACCATGTCTACTTGCCCTTCGGCTCACTTAGATGCACAACATCTCAGAATATAATAATTCTGCCTATTCCAGCTTTAAAGGTGAATTTTGCAATTTTTGTAAAGGTCCTTAGAATCACATTGCAGAATGAAAGGGTGTATTATAATTATCAATATCAATAGTAATAAAAGTTTATTAAAGGTCATTAAAATGAAAGGGGATGGCTCTAGATCCCATCAATCTGAATTGACTCCCTCCTCTTGTGTTAATTAGAAAACTCAGATAATGGTTGTATGGGGGAGGACAGGGGAAATTTAATTACGAAAGTTTAATGGGCCACTATCTACTTCCTGCCAGATTAAAAACTGATGATTTACACAATTGTAGATACTACCACAAGCTTTTCTAACAAAGCATGTTGCAGAGTGGTATAAAAGTTTACTGAGAACTTTCTTTTAATTTTAAAACAACGCCAGCAAAGGCCACATTTGCTCGCTTCTTTTAAAAACATGAACCATTGCAGGTCTATGTACTGTTTGCTAATCCTTATAACCTTAAACTAGGTAACCCTTGGAAAATGCAGCTCTTACCACAAATAGCAGTTAAAAGATAAAATTATATCTGTCATCCTCTTGGAATTGAGGGGAAACAAATTTTAAGCCACCAAGGAAAATCAATATCTTATTGTTTCTGACCCCAGGTTTTTCATGGAGAGAGTACTTTCTGGAGTCTTTCTCAGCAACTCTTGAATTTCTCTTGATCTTGGGTTGTCTGCTACTAATACAAGGTGATAAGATTAGACGAAACATGGCATTTAATGGGTATGGATGCAAAGAAAGGAAGTGGACTACAGAAGAAAGGAAGAGAAAAACAGAAACCGGAAAGAACTCACTCTTCCTCCCACTTAACTTTTTAAGTGATGCAGCCTGGGGCCATTGAGGAGTTAGATTTTCTATCTGACTTGCTAGAGATTGGATATCCAGAACACTTAGGTGGACCATACAGATTCTCATGAGTCTCATGATGAATTTGAGTTGTTATCAAGTCTAGATCTGCACTGCTCCGTACGGTAGCCATCACCCGTATGTGGCTTTTGAGCACTTGAATTGTTGCCAGTCCAAACTGAGATGTGTTGAGAATGTTAAATCAATGCCAGATTTTGAAGACTTCATATTTTAAAGGTTGTTAAAGGTTTCATTAATACTTTTAATAGACATTGAATGTTGACTGCTCTATTGAGTTAACTAAGACATTACTAAAATCAATTTTACTTCTTTCTTCTTACTTTTTAAAATGTGCTTAGTTAGATCTGTAGTACCATGTTGATTCTCAGTGATACACGCCTGACACTTCTAGAATGTTGTCATGCTACATATTTCAATAAAATAAAGGATCCAAGGTGCTGGGTAGGAAGTTTAAAATTGACCTAGTGCGCCAGAATGAGAGAACATGAAAGAGATAGAGGAGTCTGGCGTTTCTTTAGGAGATGCTGACAGTAGGAAAATCTTTTGTATTTCAGGCTATCTTGGACTAGAAAGAACATTAATTCTGACTAACTCACTCACCTTGTGCCATACATTCAAAAGTACCCATTCTTTCAACACTCGGGTCTTGGCTGTGTTTTGAATTTATAAAGACTGCATACAACACATAATATTTTGGGTGCTACATAGGGAATCTTTCAAGGGGAATTTTGACTACACATGAGTTTCAACATATATAGTGGTTTCTCTGTATGAAAGAAAATTTGAAACTGAAGAAAAACCTAGAAAGTTGGTTATTTGGAAAAAAAGTTACCATGTTTAAATATAAATTCTATATAAATTAAATAGATCAATGTAAAATATAAAATACTAAAAATCAAAGAATTTGGTTGAATATTTAACTTAGCATGTATCTAAAGTACTTGTTTTCTTAATGAATAAAAACAATAGACAAAATCTCAAAGGAAAGCATGGGTAAATTTGACCAAATAGCAGTTTAAACTTTTGCATGTCAAATAAATAGAAATTTTTTACAAATGGGAAAAGTAGTTGTTGTAAATATAAATGAAAAGGGGTTAATATCTTTAAAATCTAAAATGTTGTTACAGATATGAAAACATTAAGTCAAGATCTTTCTATGATGTTTGATGATTTAAAATATTTTCCTATTTTTCAAATATTTATATGCATTAGTAAATAAAATGAAGCACAAAGATTTGAACAGATTAAAAAAAGAGGTTATAACCAAAATTAAAAAAGAAAGAAAAAGAAAGTGATCAAAGAGATTTAAACTAACAATCCATAGAAACAAAAGTAAAAGAATTAATATGTATTTTTTGAAGTTGACATTATTTATAATAAGCGTTACTTTTTAATGGATTGAAAACATTATTTTTATTGAGGTAATATTGGTTTTACAACCCTATTTGATTCAGAGGTACAGATTCACACGTCTTCAGATTTATGTTTCCACACTACAGCCAACATCAAGGCCCCATTAGTCCTCCTCACTCTATTGAATCTTCTACTCCCTCAAGTAAGTGCTAAGTAAATAACAGGGAATCTTGGCAATACCTAAGTAAATTGTTTTATATTCACTGGATGGGAACTTATGTGGCAATTTAAAGTTATATTTTCAAATAATATTTTGGATGAAGAAAAATGTTCTAAATGAGAAACGGTATCCTAAATTGCATGTGCTAAATGATTCAATTATGTAAATACATATTAAAAATCTTATTGGAATACTAATTGAACAATAAAAAGCAAAATATTATTCATCAGTACATTATCTTTCAGTGGTATAATTGCAAGCAATTTTTATGTATAATCTTCTATTTTGCAAATTTCCTAGGGTGAATTTGTACAACTTTTATAAGACAAAAATGATTTAATAAAAATATACATAAGCTTGTCAATTTAAATAGTGATTAAAGAAATACAAATTATCACAGTAACGTTACCATTATTTCCCCTATTAAGTTAGCCATGATAAGAGCAGTGAATATTCAGGGAATAATGTGAGAAAAAGCTCTTGGCGGAGGTGTGGGGTGAGCCAACCATCCAATACCATCACTTTCAGGAATTCATCTTAAGCAACCAACCTGAAATTTGGACAAAGATTCATTGTACTGAGAAGATCATCAGATACAATAGAATACAACGTGAAAACAATGGTAGGATAGTTTGAGAGCCAACCTTGCAATGACTTAGTATGTAGTTAATCAAAAAGACATTTTGGAAGTATTTTTAATGACATGGGAAATACCACTGCTCCCAAAAATTAGAATGTAGTTCTATATATGCTCTGTAATCCCATGATATAAAATATTATATTTTATAGTGAGAAAAGATTGAAGATATGATGATAAAGGGGTGACAGCAATTATCTCTGAATGGTAATATTATAGTAAATTTTTTTATTATCATTAATTTTTTTTTCATTTTTCTGTATTTTCCAAGTTTGAAAAAATATTTGCAAATAGCTGTGGCCCCAAAGAGCTTCTTTTAGTGATCATCTCTCTAACTGTTCTTCAGTTGTTCATAAGTCCAGAAACTGAGAAAACCACAGTGTTCTAGGATAAGAACAACAGGTGAGTAGATTAGGAAGACGTAGTGTAGAGAGAGTGGAATACTATTCAGCTTTGAACAAAGACAAATTCTTGAAGTTGTGGCAACATGAATGGAACTGGAGAGGATTATGATAACTAAACTAAGTCTGAAGGAAAACGAAATTTACGATTATCACTTGTATGTGGAATATAGAGAAACAAAACAAAAGGTGAGACAAAACCTAACCAATAACAAACCCTAGAAACCTGACTGTACAACTGGGGGTGTGAGAGGGGGAAGAAGAGAGGAGAGAGCAATGAAGAAGGGGGGCCTAATGAACTATGGTGAAGGACTATGGGTGCCTTGGTGGGTGAATTGTGGTAACATACATCTGAAGGGTGTGATATTAAACCGCTAATCATACAGTGTTGTAAAGCAACACTCAATCACCACTAAATCAATCATTAAAAAATGATTAGTTTCTGGGAGGAGCCGTGATCAGGACCTGCTTTCTGGAGGCAAAGACCTGACCAGAGCACAGTCTCCAGGGCAACTGTTGGAGGGAGACATCACTTTGGGGAAATGTCTGCTATGGGAATGAGCTAAGAAGACAAAGTATTACAGTTGGTAGTTTCTCACTATACACTTACAACTGCAATTGCAGGACACAACTCAGGCTCAGGATTCAACAACAGGAATTACTTACAAAGTGGAGTGAGAGATAGACAAGTTGGGAGAGAGAAAAGGTTTAGATGCCAGGCCTGAGGCAGTAGCAGCTGTATGAAGCAGAATCTGACACAATGGTCAGACTCAAAGACCTTGAAGTTTGAAGGTCTTGAAGGTTGAAGGACTTGAAGGTCTCTTTGTAGGTTTCTGTGAAGGTCGCTCCAGAGGTGGCACCACAGCAGTCAGCGACATCAATCCAAAGGCCAGGCTGGGCAAGACTGGACACCAGACCTATCAGTGGCAAAGGCAACTGCACCAAGAGTTGGTGCCGGACATTCAGAGGCAAGGACCAATGTTATAGCTCTTAGAGGTGCTGGGCATAAAGCCAACAGCAAAGAGCTCTTCTAGAGACACCTTGCCCAGGGTCCATGGTATCAATTAGCAGGTGCTGTTGGAGGTCAGGACTGTAATATAAACTGTGGTTAAATAAGCGTCTTTAAGGGCCTTCCTGGTGGCGCAGCAGTTGAGCGCTGTGCTGTGGAGCTGTTGGCAGCAGCGACGCGAGTTTGACGCCCAGCCAGGGAGAATCCCGCATGGTGCGGCAGACCTCTCCTGCCTAGCCTGCTGCTCCCCTCAGCAGTGTATTTCTGATCTGCCTGTTCTGCTTCCCACTCTGTCTCTGGTGAGCCCTCTCGCCGCTCCGAAACTCTGGCCTGTACCCCAGCTTATAAAAAAAAAAAATAAGCGTCTTTAACTTTGAAAATTTTTGTAGCAACATTGGAAATAAGAGTGGTAGGACAACATTTCAGATCATGTGTTATATTTATTAAATAAGATTTATAGACTTTATAAAATCTAAACATGGTGTTTAGATTTTGTACAATGAGAAGGTATTGCTTTTCAAAATTCTTTTAAGTTCTTAAAAGGACTGAAATTCTTCTTAAAGATCTTTATTAAGACTTTTTATTAAGTGCTTCTTAAGTTCCTTATTTTAGCACAGTTTTCAGGAATGCCATTGCTTAGAAAGAGGTATCATATGAAGAAAGAGAAATCCAAATGGTAGAAGTTCATTCTTGGCTCATCCTACCAAATTATGATATTCATTTTTCAATCCCAAGCTCCAATTATGCAAAAGTATTTATTGTTGGCAGGTCTATCAGGAAACAGACACTCTGCTACATTGCTGGTGGGAGTATAAACTGGTACAACAAATTTATGAAGTTAATTTGGCAGTATCTTTCAATATTAAAAATACACACTTTCTCATGCAGAGATTCAATCTTTAAAAATTTCTCTAACCATCCTTTCTTGTGTTAAAAGTGTGCATGCAAAAGGCTATCCAATGCACCATTGTTTGCAATGGCCAAAGACTGGAAACAAAATAAATATCTTAATACTTGGGGCAAGTAGCTCAATCATGATATACCTATAAAAAAGAATATTGTGCAGTCATAAAAAAGAACATGAAAACCTTACATACTGAAATAAAGTATTGCCATGACATAGCAAGTGAAAAAAATTAAAGTTCAGATTGTACATGGGCTACTGTTATTTTTAATTTAGAAGAGAGAGGTGAGAAGGGGAATGTGAAGATGTGCCTGCTGGTTGTATTTGCACAGGAGTTGTCTGGAAGGATTCAGGAAATATTGGTACCTCTGGTCATCACCAAAATGAGTGTAGAAGGCTGGAAGCATGCATGGTAGGACAAATTTCCCTACTTGATGCCCTTAAGTATGTGGACATTATCCATATGAAAGTATACAGGCTTAAAAATTTCTTGCTACTATAGGTCAATTTTTTATAAAGTTAACCACATTGATAACATCCTATGGCTTGTAAATTGCAATATATTGCATGTGGCAAATGAAGATAACGGGGACAGTGTCAGTGCTTCCATTTTCTTGGTCTTCCACTCTTGTCCCAGGATCCATCAGGATTTATATGGCATGTAAGGATCAGTGGTGTAGGGGCTGTCAATTGCTATCTTAATCATCAATAATGCTTCCTTTCCTTTTTACAATTTGACATAAAATAAGCATAATAAAAGTTGTATTATTATTATTTATTTATTTGCCATGCCTAAGGGATTCTCATAAACCCTCTTTATGCAGACTCCCTGCTTTGGAGATGTTCGCTCTAAGTCTATCAGAAGTCATGGTACCATTTACAAAACCACCAACTGCAGCATTAGCTAAGAGAAAAAGATTTATAAGTATGTTATGCATAGTAATAATAATCAAAGTTTTCTGTTGCATGAATTCTATATAACCAAACATCTATACCAAGTCAAGAGAGGATAACAGATACTTCAGAAATCTTTGCACTGACCTATGTCTGCAGCATATACATTACCCAGGCCTGTGTTCAGGTCAGTTAGGACTCTACTATGGAATAACTACTTTTGATCAGCCATTTGAATTTTAAAAAATTTTTCCTTTAAATTAAAGAGACATTTACATAAAGAACAACAAAGGCGATGTCCCAGATCAACATAAAGAAACATAAAAACAATTTGTTGTTGCCTGTTCTAGCCAGGGTCCCACATTCCAAAGGGAAGCATCTTGCACTGTGAATCCACAGACGGTTGTCAGTTCTTATTTAGGCAGATGTGGACAGTTTCCACTGCAGCTCTCTGGCCTGGAGTCGTCTCTCTGGCTACTAGACACCAGTGTCAGCAGCATGTCCTTGAACATTTCAGGAGCAGATCCAGATAGCGGTTCAGGCCAGAGACAAGATACCAGAGACGGAGATACCAAGCAAAGGGGTATGGGAGGGTGGCAGGGATTAGAACTCCCTGGCAGCCTCATTTTATAAGATCAGTGAGTAAATGATGCAGATGGAGCACAGGGAAGTCTTTATACCATGAAAACTTAGTAAATATATTGCAAGGAGCTTTTCCTGAAGTGCTTTAATATTTTCTAGGAAGAGGAAGGAATGTCACAGATGGCAAGAGAGTGAAAATTGAGGCAACATTGGCAAACATGCATCACAAGATAGACATATTTTTGTTTGCACAACTATATGAGTATTTTCCTTTCAATGAGAAAATATTTTCCTACAAATTTTAAACTCAAAATTAGGTAGGTACTTCCCATAAAGTCCATTTGACCAATGCTTAGTCCTCCTTCAAGATGCATCTGGAACGCAGACTCCAGACCTCAATTTATCGGTTCTCACCATGACTCCCAGGCATCCAGAATTCCTTGGATGAATGAATTCATCTGACTCAATAACACTTTGGGGGCAATGGCTATTCTTGACTTTGTTGTGGTCTTCTGGCTTGTCTACTTCTCTAGTTCCCCTAGAGGAATGAGCTTTTCAAGCAATGACTAAACTTTATTTATGTTTGATTTACTTTTGATTGTCTAATGCTTAGTGTTGTGCTTGGCAATTTTGGGGTTTTCTATGATATTAGATTGAATAAACAAATACAAATTGAGTTGATTATGTTCACCTAGAATATTTTTCCGTAAATATTTTTTGACATCACTTAAAGCTCTCTAGTTGTCCTTTAAGAAACATTTACATATTAGCCTGTGTCCTTTTGAAGTTATGACAGCTGTAAACTGCCTTTGTACATCCATAAAGTTGTGGATATATTTTTGGCCTATAGTTAATAAAACGTCTGGCAAGTAATATTCAATGGCAGGAAAAAGATGGGCTCTGATTTCAGAACCACTTTTCTCTAGGCTACTGAACAGTTTTCATCAAGAAAAATTTTCCCTTTCTCCAGGATCCACAGTAAACAAATTTGCAGTAACCAAGGGCAGTAAGACAAAAATTAAACTGGTAGGTCATTTTCTTTGTAGCAGCCCCTTCCTTGCTTCTCCTCACCCTCCTGCAGACTGTGCCCCTTCAATTTCTTTTTTTTTTTAAGGGTTTTTTATTCAAAAATTTTTCTCTTGTCTTATCATTCAAAACTCCATATCTCTAGGTAAGACTTCATCAAGATTTAAAATTCATGAGTATTTTAATTTGAATAGGAAAGTTCTTTTTCTACAAATTTTAATGAATGATTTTTTAAGATGAAGTTGTCTTTGAGAATAAAAAATGTCTTTATGAGATGAATGAGATGATGTAGATTTTAAGAGAAAGCATTGGACTGGAGTCAGGAGATCTGGATTTACATCTGATTTGCCCTTTGTATTATAGAATCTAAGATATGTTTGGACATTTCAAATGTCTTTGAAATCAGGGTGCATCTGACAATCTGTGGCATTTCATAGTTTAGTGGAAGGTTTTTTTCTTTAACATCAGTGTTTTGTAATGTACAAAATAGTGGCATATCTTGCAAAATGTGGCATCTGAGAATCTTTCAAACATGGTAAATGTGTTGTTTAGAATGCATACATTCACATATTTATTCTGTTATTTAGTCAATTTGTATGAAGCACATGCTACAACCCAAAGTGCGTGGCCTTGGCAAAGCAGGTCCTTTCCTGTGTCACGGGGGATCACCATCTAGAGTGAATCTGTGTGCCTGCTTCCTGTCACTAAGCAGGAGAGTTGAAATACATGACTTAGAACTTCGGGTTTAACATTCTATGATCTTGAACAATTAAATTGTATGAAAGGCCTTTGGAACTTTCCACAATTTTTATATTGTTTTTGTTTTGGATATGTCTTAGCATATTGGGTGGTGGGGAATGGCACTAGAAACATCTTATCATGTGTAAGATACTATAACAGCTGCTTTGCACTCATTAATTATTTAGTTCCTATACTCTATTGGATAATCGTTATTCCCATTTTAAGAGTAGGACAGAGAGGCCCTGAGATATGAATTTATTCAAGCTCACTAGTTGTTAGATTTTAGAGTTACAATTTTAATCTCAGTCTGTATCACTCCAAAATACACTCACTTTGACCCAATTCACCTACAATCAAGGGGTTGCCATGACCTGTTCCTCGTAAAGTACCTTACCATTTTAATGTTTAAAGTAAATTTTAAAATAACTATAAAAGTCCTAGGTTCACATAATGGTGAAGTCATTTTTTATCATACTTATCCACACACTGATAACAATTATAAATTATGATATATGTGTGTGTGTATGTGTATATACATATATTTAGATAGATAGATAGGCAGACAGACAGACAGATAGGTAGATTGATAAATTATATATGTATAATCTTGGAAGGTATTCAGAGAGATAAAATGCAGGCAGAAGAAATTGGTAGGAGATTTGATGCTTGACAAATAGAACCACATAGGGTAAGATCCACATTCTGACTTTCCTCCTGAGGGCTGTTAACAAGCTACGTGCAAGGTGCACAAAGTGAAAACCAAAAACTGTGGTTTTACTGAACTGAGGACAGAATTTCAGGCTGCAAAAACATCTGGAAATTGAAGGAAGAAATCCCATAATGGCTCGAATCATGATGGATGAGCCTCAAAAGGTATATAAATTTCCCTCAAATTTTTGGTGGACCCTTGAACTGTACATGCAGCAAGCTGTTAAGTAGATCAGGTTAAAATAACAGTTGAAAGGCTGAAAGAACTGAGCAAAGATTTTGGTAGCAGCTTTGTGGAGGGAAGACAGAGTTTAGAATGTGAAACTAAAGCTAAAGGACTTGGTAAACATCTCGGTCTTTCCATCAAAAATTAGCGTGGCCATACCATAGGAGAAATAACAAAGTCCCAGGCAATGTACTCCACCCTTGGACTAAAGATAATATCTAAATTGGGCCTCCCTGGTGGCGAAATGGGTTAAGAAGCTATCCAGAACATTATGAAGCTATCCAGAGCCATTGAAGCACGAGTTCGATACCTGGCCAGGGAGATTCCCCCATGGCACAGCAGACCTCTCCTGCCTCGCCCACTGCTCCCCTCAGCAGTGTATTTCAGTTGATCTGCCTGTTCTGCTTCCCACTCTGTCTCTGGTGAATCCTCTCACCACCCCACACCTCTGGCCTGCGCCCCAGCTTTTATGCATAAATAAATAAATCTTTTTTAAAAAAAGATAATATCTACGTAAACTCACCCTGCCCAAACCTAAAGCCAAGAATCTACAAAATCAAGAGGATTCCCAGTCAATTTATTTGCCTCTGTGAACATAACAGAACATATTTCAAGGAGGATAACATTCCATGCACTACAATGTCAACTATATAGTGAAATTTTTTTAGACATGCCAGGAAACCGGAAAATGTAACCATAATTGAGAGAAAAATAAGTCAAGAGAAGTACACATACAAGAGATCTAGATATTGTGTTTAACAGATAAGGTTTAATACAAAAATTATAGATATATATTTTAAAGATTTATTTTTATCTATTTATACATACAAGAACTGGGGCACAAGCCAGAGGTGTGGGGGGGGTGAGAGGATTCACCAGAGACAGAGTGGGGAGCAAAACAGGCCAGGATTGAACTCATGCTGCAGTGGCTGGTGATAGCTTGATAGCATTGAGACTTTAACCCCTGCGCCATGAGGGAGGCCCCCAAAATTATATAGGTAGATGCATATATATGCATATATGTATGGGAAATAATTTAAAGATGCTGTAGGGAAAAAAAGGGCATAATGCATAAGTAGATGAGAATTTCAGAAGACATGAAAGAAGTTACATTATATACATTTATGCTGTTCAGATTATAGTCTCTATCTACAAACTCATGACTTTTTCTTCTAACAACTCAAATCTACCATTGAGACCCTGTAGTAATTTTTTTAATTTAGATTATTTTACTTTTCAATGTCAAGATTCCATTTTGCTTTTTCTATTAGTAAACTTTTAATTTCAGAATAGTTTAAGAGTTATAAAACATTGCAAAGACTATACAGTGAGTTTCCACATGTCCTCTATAGTTAACATCTGATATTAGCAAGATACACTGTTAAGATCAATCAAAGTTGATAGGGAGCATAGTTTTGTAAGGGGGTGGGGTCCTGGGACACTCCTCTTTCCTGAGGACCACCCTCTTACAGTTTCTTGATTCTTTACCTATCTCATTCTTTTTTTGTTGCAACAGAACATTTTATATACTACATGGAAGCAACTCTGGACACTGAGTCTCTCCCCTGACATTGGTTTCTGTTTCCTGGATGTTCACTTGTTTGCTAAGTCACTTGGTTGAACTACTTCTGTGGTCTCTTATCCTGCAGTGTCCCATTTATGATGTCCTTGCTCATGTTTTACCCTTTGTTCTATCCTTTAGTTTTCTAGGTTTCCTCTCAGGTCGGCATCTATTGGTCAAATTTTATGTTAACCCTCTTTAGCCAGTTATATTTTCACCTTTACCTTTGGATGCAGGTGTCTTGGAGACACAGTGACAGGGCAGAGACAGGATTGTGCTGTGTGCTCAGAGGTGCTCTCTGGCCACTCCTGACAGGGTCCAGCCTTGGGCGTGCACACCGTATCCCAAGGCGCAGGGGTGAGGGATTGATCGTTAAGCCTGATTCCCAAGACTTGCCCCTGAGTCCATTTGTGTTCAGGCAGTGGTTGGTCATAGGTTGTACTGAAGTTCCTTAAGTCATCTGTCCTTTGCTAGTGGATCTGATGTGGCTTGGAGAATGGTTTCAAGTCTGCCCAGGTTCTTCTCTGATTGGTCCTGTGTGGGTGCAGCCTAGTGCGTGCACATGAACTTGCAGACCACACTGCTGACTGCGATCTCTGCGGGGCTCCTCTTGGCTATTCCTCTTCTAAATGTCTGGCTGCCTTGTGCTTTCACATGTGTCCCAGAGCCAGCATCTCTTAATTGCTCTCTACCAAGATCTCCATTGTCTTGGATAGTGCCCTCAGGCATGGGTTCTCTGCATCCTTCCCAAACAGAGCCATTCCGCACATGGATCTCCGATCTCTCAGAGCTGGCCGTACTTAGAGGCTGTCTGTCCTCTGATACATGTTGCTCTATGGCTGCTGGTGGGGACAGTGACCTACTTCTTGCAGTGACTCCTCTGCTGATACTGGTGAAAGGAATATTATTTCCTAGTCTTCTGAGCCTGCCCATTCTGGCTTGGAACCTCTGGTCTGCATATCAAAGAGGTTCTGCCCTCAGGGTTAAGTGAGGGAGGGAGGCCAGACCTTTGGGGCCTTTGCATCCGGAACAGAACTTCTACATCACAGAACTGGGGGAGGGATGGAAACAGTATCCTGATCCTGTCAGGGTGAGACCAAAGTCGTAGCAGACAGCTGGGGAAAAATTACTTAACAGAAAGCTGGAGGTGGAAGAGTGGAGCAGCTTAAGGCTCAAATGTGCTAGACCCTGTTCTTCCTGAGATGGAGCAGCTTGTCCTGAATAAATTCTCTATGTACAGTCTGTCTTTGCGTCAATTTCCAGGTATTTTAGTCTTTTCCAGATAATTTTCACCAGTTAAATTGCTGCTTCGTTTCAGCCAACCTCTTTACAGACCCATTCTAGAAGTACTATCTCTAGAGATATGAAATTTTAATACACTATGAATACCATCATGCCATAAATTAATCAACTTAGATGAAATGGATAAGTTCCTTGAAAACCACAAGGTATGAAAACAATTATCAGAAGAAACAGAAATAACCCCATAGGTCTATTTATAGCTATCAACATAGCTATGTCAATGAATATATTTCCTTTAGATAATGTAACTATTATAATATAAATTACATATCATTTAGGTATTGTAATTGATATAAGATACTGAAACTTATAATAAATAATAAATATTAGGAGAGGGTGAGTGGAAAACAGATAATATTTCATCTTCCAAATTGAATGTTTCATTTAGTTCTTTGTGAAGCAATTTGCTATAAACTACCAGTTGAAAAGACATTAAAAAAACTAGAGTGTAATTTATAAAATTATTTAAAGACTTACATTTATTATCAAATAGTTTCATTTATTACAGGACTTTAGGGAAACCTAATAAGAGAGAGAGATTCAGTGAGGGAGGGGAGGATAAGTGTTCAAAATGGGGGAGAGGGGAGCACAAGGAACTGTGGTGATGGTTCACAGGTGAATCGGTGGTGGGTAACCCACGGGGAATACACTATAATGTAAAAGGTACAAATAATAATAAACATATATTAAAAAAATAATGACTTACATTTATTTAGAACTCTAACAATATTTTACATAACAAATAAATCCTAGGTGTATTTTATAAGTACTAAATCATTCAAAAACCAAAGTAACAATTTATGCTTCTTTTATGTTGTTACAGAGTATAATTCCTATAAAAAGGAGAGTCCCCTTTCCCTGCCCCACCTAATGAAGGGCGGAGTTGAGCAGAGGTGAAAGACTTGCAGAGAAGCTGGAAGAGACTTGGAGGAGGTGCAGGGAGCAGAGAGGCAGTGAAGGAGGACACGCTGGCTCCTCAGCTTTGGGCTTGCATCAGGGACTTGGGGGACATGGAAGGAGATACAGGGAGCTGAGACACAGAGAGACAGTTGGAAGAGACACGGATGAGAGACCTGTGAGGATGCTGACACTGGCAGCTTTTACCTTGATTTTGCTCCTTTCATCCCGACTTGCCCGGACTCTCTTGCCCCTTTCCATGGCTCCCTGCCAGAAGGTGCCTTAGACCTATAGTGAGCATTTGGGCCTCAGTGGTCCCTCTTGGGACCAACCCTGTTTGGCTGAGCATATACCCATGAGGGAATGGGTAACTAGGGTGTTTCACTGGAAGGCTGTCATCTTTCTCTTCTGTCTGGGCAACTAGTCTACTAAAGTTCTTTCACACTAAGAGTTTGCTTTGTTTTTATGTGGTGGGTGGCAGAACCCATTTAAAGCTTGCAAGTTTGGGGGCCCCAGGGTATCCCTCACCCTGCACACTAGCAATATTTCTTCAGATGGAGTATAAAGGTGGTTCTATGAGTGCTGGTTTAGCTGTTTCACCACTGCCCTTGAGAGCACGTTGAGCCCACTGCTCTCAGACTTGGTATGCCTTTCTTTGTTGTTACAGAGTTTGTGGAAGGCTCACTGGGGATGATGGGGTGGGGGGTAGGTGAAAAGGATCCTATATTAACAAATATACAGTTTATTCTAAATTGCTTATTTTTATAGACCATTCCAACCCATGAGAAAATGAAGTGGAAAATTGCTACAATTTTCCATACAAAATGTGCCCCCAAATTTCCAATATTCCTGTCTAAATGACAAAGTATTGGACTTTGGATAGCTGCAAATTGCCCCAGTTCCTTAACACATTTTGAATGAGGAGACTCCACCTGAGAAGAATTAACTGAGGAGGGTATCTGGTAGGTACCTCACAGCTGCTCTTTCCAAGGCTGGGAAACTACATCATTAAGGATGATAAATGACAAAGTTGAAGGACAAGAGGTGAAGTTGGCAGGTTTTTGAAATGTTGTGATAACACTTGGACTGGCTTCAGTAATTCTGTGTGCAAAAATTTCTGATGCATCTGGTGTCAAATGATCGAGTTCCATTTCCAAGAAGGGTGATATTAAAAATCACTATAGGCAGTGATGAGGACTTAAGAGTCAATAAATAAACTTAGGAAATTTTTCCTAATGTTGTACAATTCCATTATTTGGAATCTTTGATAAGCCTTTAATAAAAGCTCCTTTTTAAACAAACTTCTGTCAAAGACTCCCTGTACCAAAGTAATTGAATTTTTCATCCATTATTCCAGTCTACTGAGTTGTGTTGAAAGTCTGCTTTTATGATCCAATAGATAAGTCTTCATTTTAGCTTTCTGCCCTGTCACAATATGATCAGCATGTACCACTGGGTACAAGCAACACACTGTGACCCAGTGCCCTAATCTATAAAATGGGAGTAACCATAATATCTAATCCAAAGGGTTGTTGTGCATATTTCTGTGAGTCATTTATTGACTAATAATGCATGTTAGTAGTGAATAGTAAACTCTCAATATTTAAAATATTATTGCTATTGTTTATCAATCAACAGACATAAGAAAATGGCAAAATCAAAATCAACCCACATGCCCTATTTGTGCTACTACAAATCTTTTTTTGAGGGAATAAAGTTCTAATATTTAAAATCACTTGAGTTTCTTTGCTGTCCCAGTGGCAGATCCATTTGCTTGTACAGCGCTCAGTCCGTGTTTCTCCTTCTTACAAGAATAAAGTGATAAAAGTTCTTGTCACATGTGCTGCTCAAGTCAAGGTGCCCCATGCATTGTCCTGAGATGAGTAATAACTCCAATCCACAGGAAACTAGTCTTCTCTGCACTTGCCTATCTCTCTGTAAATGTCAGACATACCAGCAGTTGTGATTCTCTCTCTTCATTGTTTTTTACTAGTCATAATTTCATTCTTCCTTTGTTTTAATGAGTATGTTCTATGAACTAGATAGTGGCCTCTATATCAGCGATAAAGAAATAGATGTAGATTGTTGGTTTGAATTTATTATATTCAAAGGCAATATAAATAATAGTGACAATTTTATGGGAAAATTATGGCAGAGGTCATGAAGGGCCAGAGCTAGATTGCATGAAATTTCCTAATGGACAAGACACTTGAGCTGAGTCTTACAAACAAGTAAACCAGTGTGAAAGGAAAGGAGGGTCTTCTAAGAGATGTAAGGATGTGTATGAAAGGAAGAGAGAGTGAAATAGGCAAGTGTTGAGACAAGGGAAATGGTGTAACCTGTAGGATTGTAGAGAAATGACAGGAAATGAAGCTGGAAAAGGTGGCAAGATATAAATCACTCAGAGAACAATACCATATAATACATGATTTAGGGTTATCTTACTTTTAAAGATGTCAAAGGTAAGAGATGACTAAGGGATCGGGGAAGGGTTACCTAAGAGGCTGCAGGGTTATGATTGTATCCCAAGACCTGTGACACTAACACTTCAAATATACCTCCTTTCTGGAAAAAGATCAACCTGAAGTTGCCATTCTCCAACATAAGTTCAGGCCTCAAGGCCCATTGCAGTTAGAGGGACCCAACATCCTATGAGTAGTGAGACAAAGACTTTTCCTGCCCCTTGGGATAGACCTTAGTGAAGGCAGCTCACTCCTCTCCTATGAAGGCCAAGACTAGATGTAGGTTCTATTTTAACTGGTAATTTTCTTGAAGGTCTGAGTTCTTTTGTTCTACACATAACAGAAAAAGAGAAAACTTACCAGATGAATAACTGCCACTGGGCTTGTTATCCACTTTCAAACCAGTCTTAGTTCATGCCTCACTTCTGGTTCACATTTTTTGGAACTCATCCTCTTTATAAAAAAGAATCAGTAATGAAATGATGAAAATAATATATGCATGCTGGCCACAGAAATTTTAATTCAACAAATTTCCTAGGACTTGGCCACAACAGTATGTGAGATTTTTCTTGGGTTGAAGCCTAAGACCTCAGTGGTGATAACATATTGAGGGTCAAATAGTGCCACTAACCTCTCTGGCTAATTTTTGCTGACTTAATCTCAAAATGATGAGTTTAAAGAACCCTAGGAAGTGTCTTACTTCTTAAAATTGTTGTTGTCACAGAATCTTAATGGTCCTTTCAGATGAAAATGTACCTCGCAGGCCTGGTAACTGACCTATTTGATTCCAACATTGATCATAATAATTTGACAGTGTCACTTATTTTAGAGTCTGATTGCCTTCTTTGCCTCCGGGTACAAGTGAGAAAGAGATTTGTGACTGAAAGGGTTAAGTGGATTTTATTATAATGTGCTCCTACTTCATTTCCCTCCTTTCAGCTCCTTCACAAAATGTTAATCTAATTGTGATACTATCACTTTGATGACAATATGACAAGACAGACAAATTTGATTTTATTCTCCACAGAGCAAAGCATATGCTGCTTGGGAGGCTTTGACAGAGAGAAGGACATAAAACAAATGGAGTTCATGAATATACAATTTTTATTGTACACAGTAGTGACATCCAAACTTCAGAGACTAGGTGGGTGAGACTGAGGCTTTACTATTGAGATTAATGGGTACGTTAAAAGGAGCCAACAGAGAGTACTACAGTTTATGTTAAAAATGTCGATGTGGATAAGAATAATTTTCTTCTCAAGATGAATGATACATTTAATGGCCGTGAGACATTTGTGACCAGCAGCACTTCTTTCAAAGTAATTTTTTGTTGTTATTGTAAATTATATAATCTTAACTGCAATTATAGTCCTGTTTAGGTAAAGGTCAAGTTGGTGCTGTGGCTGGTTATAAAGCGAAAGGAAATTGGTATATGGATTCCCTTGTTGATAGCTTATGAATGATTTCAAGTGAGATGATTTTTTGGTAACTCTATTTCTCGTTTAATGTAATATAGCAAGTAAAGACAGCATACATTAACAAAACACAAATTAGATTTCTCTAAGTAAACATATATCTTCTAAAGGAGTAGGGCTGTTGGAAAAAGGACAGTTTGAAGGTTAAAGACACTGAAAATAGGAGAAGCTTATTTTCAAGATAGTCAGAAGGATCAGAAGTATTGAGATATTTGCACGGTTGGGTTTAAATCTCTATTTTTTAGTTTGATTTATTGAAATGTGAAAGCTAACATGTTCCCTGGTCTTTGCTCTTGGAAGCTTACTTTGTTATTTCGTGAGATTCAATCCACCTCAGTTTAACCTGGGATGAAAACGATTGTCTGAATATCTTGGTTGTTAAGCAGAAGTTTGGATGTTTATATCACAATGAGCTCGAAGCGATTCAGTACAGGCCAAGTTTGTGTCTCAAAGTTTATTCTTTATTTTACAAGAAGAATAAATGAGATAATATTACAAAAGGCAAATGCAGTTTTTCAAGCTGCAAAGTTCTTAAAAAGAATAGAATACATTGCTGAAAATTAAGACCTGAAAAAATATACTTGGAATTAACCATGGCAATATGTTTTAAAAAATACAAAACTTTATGGTTGAACTATAAATTTCATGATTCCAAATGGTTTTGGTCAACAGGAAAACATTCACAGACTATAATGTTAAGTGGAAAGAGTAAGATTAGCCACCTCTCCCCTCTAATGGACACATACTTTTGGCCAACCAAGCATCTTTGAGGGAAATGCATCTGCTTGAATAAAGGAGGGATGACTCTACTGCCATAGTCTAAAATGGGTTTATGATTGAGGCAATCCCTATTCAGGACTCCTGGAATCTCCTACTGAAACTCTGAGGAGAGAAATACTCTCTTCTCTAGCCATTGGTTTGAATGTGACTAGTGAAGTTCTTTACCATCATGTGAAAAATTCTGCCTGAGAGTGATCCCAACCCAGGAAAGAGCAATTCCAAGGAGAAGAAAGTGTGGGGACTTGTGTCCTGGATCCAGGCATAGCTACATGGGCCCCAGATCCCAGTGACATAAGTCATAACTTTTCTTTCTTGGATAAGTAAGATGGTGCTCTGTTTTCTGTCTTTTATAAGTGAAATGATCTTAAGAAATTCTTTAAAGACCATTTTTGCTACCATGTTACTAGTGTCCAAATGAAATATATATATATATATATATATATATATATATATATACAGCTAGGCTGGAAATGAATAGAGCACAGTCTATGAATAGTTTTGTCATTATCATGCTTAGTAAGAAATTTATCATTATTTTCTAGTCCTTTTCATAAGAGTCTCTTTTTCATTTCTTCTGTGTACCCAATACCATATAAGATCATGTCTAGTGAACCAGGCAGTGTAACGCAGTCGTTTTCCTATTTTCAAATAAATAAATATGCTTGCATTTGCAATCAGTGTTTAGATTAGCAGAAATATCAGTTTTGTATTCTAAATTTTAATTTCCAGCCAAAAGAAAATTTGATGTCTTAATTGGCTTGTGCTGACTCAAAATAAGCCAGGTATTTAAACCATGTTCCATTAGAGTTTTAAAAATACTGAAAATACCTCATGGACCCCTTTTAATGTCTTCAGGTATACCTTGGGAAAAGATAGCCTAGGATTATCACAGATGTGACTTCTAAACTGATTGTATCCTTAGAATCCTCTTTAGGTTAGAACATAGAGTTTAGGAGGGTTGTTTGATTTTCTTGAGTACAAACCATATATAGAAATGTAATTATAAATGCAGTTTTCTTCCAATTTAAATTTGACACGAGACAACTTCGATAAAAACATGTTTTTTATGTTATATAAAAATACCCTTAGAGCTATTCTGGGCCACTTAGAGGTAAGGTAGTCTAGACTAGTGATTGAAAAGGTAGATTCTGGAGCCAGGTTAAGTTTGAATCTCAACTCTTGCCAGTTACAAGATGTGTGAATTTGGATGAGACACTTGATATATGTGTTCCTAGTCTTGTCTAAATTGGAGAAAAGAGTAGTGTTACTGTGGAGGTTAAATACATGCAAAATACTTAGAATGGTGTTTGATGCATACTATGTGCTTTGCACTTAACCGTTTCTGTTATAGCTAGTTTCTCCATCTGCATTTCCCTCAAAACATTCCCCTGCCAAATCAGTAACTTCTTTTTCTGCATGGTCTCCTGGTTCCCACTGCAGGTTATGGATGCAACAATTCTACTCAAACCAGTTCTTCTCACCATAGCTGCACAGTAGAGTAAGCGAGGAAACACTAATATAGGCCAGTGCCTCAGAGCCAATAAACTCAGATCTCTGGTGAGTGGGACGCTGGCATTGGGATCATAATGCTATTCAAGTATTTGAGCACAGTAGCATCACCTAGGCTAGTTTATTTTTTTAATTTTTTTATTTTTTTAAAGATTTATTTATTTATGCATTCAAAACTGGGGTACAGGGCAAAGGTGTGGGGCAGCGAGACGGTTCACCAGAGACAGAGTGGGGAGCAGAACAGGCAGATTGAGGAAATACTCTGCTGAGGGGAGCAGTGGGCGAGGCAAGGAGCGGTCTGCTGTGCCATGTGGGAATCTCCCCAGCCTGGCGTCCAATTGGCGTCGCTGCTGCTGACAGCTCCACAGCGCAGCACTTAACCGCTGCGCCACCAGGGAGGCCCACCTGGGCTAGTTTATGAGCAGTGTGGGTACTGACACTCTACTCTTGAAAATTGTGACTTTGTTGATGCAGGATGGAACTAGAGAGTGATGCTTTGGAAGTTTCTGAAAGAAAGAAATATGCAGTCAGAAACAGAGACGCATTAAGTTATGTTGCTAATTACTAAGGCGATAAAACTCACTAAGAACAGGTCTCAAATTCTGAAGAATGGGTTCCCAACTGATGTTCAAAGCAGAACTTAGATATGGGGGGGGGGCTATGAAATAGAGTAAGAAGAACTAAAGCACATCGTCAGAGCTTAAGGATTTGAAATAAAAAAAAAAAAGTAAGTGGAAGATTCAACTAAAGAATAGTTGATGAAACATCCAGCCAGGAGAGGAAGAACAGATGCACCCAAGGGAGAGTAAGGTGGGTGGTGTGGCTGCAGCACTAGTGAAGGGTGATTTGAGAGAGGCTGAAAATTGTTGCCTGGTTAGACCAGTTGAAGTCTTACCAAGCGTGTGAGGGAGCTGATGTGCGCCGTCAGGATGCAGAGAACACATTTCCCCCAGAAACCTCCACTCCTATTATTGGGCTTAGTCTTTTCCTCAGCCCAGACTATCATTCTAGCTACTACAAATTCAATATGCTGAGTCAAATGAAATGATTCATGCTATGCCATTTTTGAACCTACAAAATGGAAATTTTGTGTAGTATAATTGAATACTTGTTCAGTTTTTTTCTCTCCCACTGAAATGTAAGTTCAATAAAGATAGAGATGTCTTTTCTTTTTATTATTTTAGCCTCAACATTTAGAACAGTGACTATTACATAAAAACTACTCAAAATTATTTGTTGAGTGAATAAATTCTGTTGAATATTTTCACTGAGGACTGGAGAAAACTGAAAAATATTTCTATTTTTGAAAGCTGGTAAGATGTTTTAATTTAAATGATAAAGAAAACATGCCTATACATGCAAGAAAAAATAATTATAAAAGATTCCTTGTAAATGAAAAAAAAAATCCCCAATATATCAGATGTCTCCTTGCACTAAGTTAACTAGAAATCCTTGAAACACACTTCCCAGATTTTTGATAGGAGACAGCAACCAGAAATTCTATGTCCTGTCCATTTTTCATTTATATGTAAAAGCAATAGAAAGACTTTCTTATATCAAAGGATTAAATAAAGTTATACCATTATCAAACTTTTCAGGAAAAAGATCTCTACAAGAAAATTGTGTAAGTCTGAGAAATGAATCATAAGAAATTTAAGAATGGGGAAGACATCGCTTTAAAAAAATGCTGAATAACAGGACCATATAAAATGTGCAATTAACCTAGTGCTGTTACACTGCATATCTGCATGAGGCTCCATTCATATTAGTTGTTGGCACAGCCATGAAAAGATGGAAATCATCAAAATAACTCCTAAAGGACATACAGGCTACATAATTTATAAAAATCCACATCTAAAATTCCAAATTAACTCAAGAAAAACTTGGAGAACTAAAGAAGTTTTAAACAGCATTATTTACAATGATAGAGAAATATTACTACAGAGAGAAAACATATGTGGGTATGTATATATGTACATCTTAACTTTTGCCTCTAGTATACTGTTCTAACACAATTTCAGTGTAAAAGGAACAATATTTTGGGATGTAACGTAAGTTCACCAACTTCATTTACATTAATATATTTTAACTCACGTTTCTATACATAAAAATGGCTAATACATGATTACTATCTCAGAACTCTACGAATATTGATGGGAAAGTAGATACATCATCACTGAACTACGTGCTTTTATTTTTAGAGAACTGCAAGCTATCATGAATGCACATGTGTTTAAGTGAATTCACCTCATCAGTAGATTTTTATGGAATAAAGTTATTACTTTTCTGTGTTTTCCAATGAACTGGGAGAGCTTTAAGTGGATTCCTATCTCGCACGCAAGCAGTCATTGGCAGAGGGCTGTGTAACCCATCATAATTTCCAAAGCACAGCAGGGATGACATGGCTTTCCCCTGAATGAATGCCAAGGCTGACCTCTCTCCTTTTCCCCTCCCCCTGGGAATCCAGTCATTCTCATTAACCAAAACTTTGTGAAAAATGATCTCTCTTGCTATTTGCATGTTATAGAGCATTCATCAATATCCTGTGTGGTGACGGCTTTATAATGCAGTTGTGACAGAGTTTGAAAAATGCTAGTTCTATCCATCAATAAGTAGTAGAATTATAAAGCATTGCCTTCCCATGCTATTTCCATCCTTTTGTTCTCTTAGTAATAATCATTTTTCCCATGCGTATATATTTATTTGCCTAAGAAACCCCTTCCAGTATGTGCAGTTGAGAAGTGAGGGCAACCTGTGTTGTTGGACTTCAGTAAACTTCCAGAATAATATACTTAGCACCACAGGATATCACGATATTCCATTTTTTGAAGGATGTTGAATATTTCAATTATAAGATGAATGAGTTATAGTTGCCTCCATCAGAACTATATATATTTCTGGCTCATTTACTGATTTGAAATTCCTTTAAGACCAGATCTTATTTGGTTCTGTATCGTTTCCATAGTCTACACAGTGCCAGGTAGAGGGAAAAGTTTTAGGAAAGGAAAAAGATTTTCTAAAATTTTACTTTCTTTCCTGAATATTGGTATTCCATCATCACTTCATTTCATTCAATCCTACCATATATAATTGGCCACCAAACCCTGATCATTTGTCTTCTAGATATATATTTTTAAAAAGCTGAAGTCAAATATACATAAAGGGAATGCATATATCTTAACTGTATGATTTAATGAATGTTTTATTCTGTCTATCTATTTATCATCTATTCTATCAACTATTTATACACCCTTATGTCTTTATAATAACCACTTTGGTGAAAATGTAGAATATATCCAGCAGCCCAGAAATTCTCTCACGTCCTTTACTGACCATCTCCATCCCTTAGTCCCACATAAGAAACCACTATTCTAATTTCTCTCACTTTAGATTTTGGTTTGCTTTTCTAGAACTTTTTCTAGAGTATTTATTTTAATCTGGTTTCTTTTACTCAAACATGATGGTTTATGAGCTTTATAGTTCTGTATATATCATCAGTTCATTCTTTTTTGTGCATTTATGTTGATATTGGTTGTATTTTCCTGAAATATTTTATTAGGGTTTGGTACTGGGGTTATGTTGGCCTCAAAAAATGAGCTGGACATATTCATCCTTTCTCTTATATTTTCTGAAAGAATTTGTGTATAGTTGGTATAAATTTCTTCTAAAATAGTTAATGGAATGTACCCATAAAACAACTGAAACTTGAGTTTTCTTTGTAGGAAGTTTTTGAGGATGTATTCAATGTCTTTAGTAGATACAGGACAATTTGGACTTTCTATTTTTTCTTGTGTTCATTTGGATTAGCTATACTTTAAAGAAATTTGTCCACTTTATCTTAAGTTGTCAAATGATCTTTCATTTCTAATACTGGTAATTCACAAACTATTACTCTTCAAAGAGCCAGTTTCTCTCTTTGTTAATTTTCTTTTTATTTCTTATTTCATTGGCATTTGCTATTCTTATTTTCATATTTCTACATTATTTGAGTGAATGGACTCTTCTTTTTCTAGCTTATTAAACTATATGCTTATATAATTTTCTTTATTTCTTTAATTTTCAACACTTTAACTTTCATGAGCTTCTGTGGTTGTCTTGTATGATCTTGGAAAAGTTGTCTGCTTCTTTTCAAAGTTTCTTTAACTGTCACATCTCTCTTCCCACTCTGGAACTGAAAATATGTGTATGTTAGATTTCTACATATTGCCCCACAAGAAATTGTGGATTTTTTTAGACCACTTTTTGTTCTGTGCCCCTCAGATCAGATAATATACATTGATCTGTGTTGAAATGCACTGACTCTTTTGCAGTCATCATAATACTGTTAAGGCCTGTTAGTGCTTTGTTTTTCATTGTATTTCAGATGTTATTTTATTTAGCTCTTCATTTTTCTATTTGGTTTTCTTTTTATCATTTCTATGTCTATGCTGAGAATTCTTACCTCTTCATTCACTATAATTTTCTTTTCTTTAAGCCTAGGGAATTATTTCAGATAACTCTTCTAAAGTCCTTCCCTGCTAATTTGAATGCTTGGGGCAGCTCAAATTGCATCTTGTTACTAGCTATGTGTTTTATTATGGACCATATTTTCTGCATATCTAGAATTTGCTTTATACTATCTTAGACATTTTAGATAATATATTGTAGGAATTCTGTATAAGTTTCTTTTATTTGGTGTTTAGATTTGTGCTGAAATACAAATTACTGACAGCTCCATTTGAACATATCAGTGACTGTATTTATATACTTATTTTTTGTTAGGGTGAATTTCTTTTGGTTTTGACTTTAGCCCTTTGGTGTGACTTCATCCTTATTTATAAATTGTGGCTTAGTGAGGTGAGGGGGAGGGTCTCAACTAAATGCGCAGGAGGCTTGTTAGGCTTCTCTTCTCTGGCTGAGCTGGACCTTAAATGTCTGCAGTATCACCATTCTGTTCTCCATCTTCCAGCTGTCACTTTATGCTAGGTCTTGTAGGAACCTTCCCTATTTGTGTGCAATTAATCCTTGAACTAAAGACTCACTGTGAATTCCCACTGCTGACTTCTGGTGACCTTCCTCTAGTTCTTGCACAACCAAAAAATATATTTTTGTTGCTGTGAAATACAAGTAACAGTTCAGTGGTATTAAGTGCATTCACATGGGCACAATTCCATTTTTCGGGGCCCCTTGTCCTCAAATTACAGCCATTTCAGCAGCCCAAATTCTGACCTCTTTCCTAAGTTCAGCGTGACTGCTGTTGTGCTTGAGTTCTATAGTCAGTGGTGGGGAAGGTGTCCATTCCCAGAATTGCCTCATTTATGGGGCCTTCTGAGTTTTCCTTATTTCAAGTGCCATTCAGTGTTCCATACCTGAAAACAATTGCATATTGTATTTTACCCAGATTTAGAGAACAGTTTTGATAGCAGTTACACTATCATGGCCCAAAATAGAATCTCTTGGCTACTTTTAAAATATAACCATTTTTCTGTATTTATAATTACTGTAGTTTATTTAATTTTTTACCATATAGTCTACTAACTGGCCTACCAATGTTTGTTCTGATCTTTATTCACTTTATTTCCTATGCAGAAGTCAAAGTGATATCTACTGCATATGAGTCTGATTATACTTAAAATACTTACTCCTTATAGTCTTTTAGGTTAAAGGTAAAATTTCCTCAAATAGGCTGCATTTTCTTGTTTGGATACACCTCTTTGGGATCCTCCTGAACCAAAGTCACCTGAGATCTCTCTGTGCCCCAGTCTTACCTTATCTGCTTATCCAGAACTTTTGTATATTCTATTTCTCCTCTCTGGAACAGTCTATTTTCTGAATTTACTTCTTGAGGACTAAACTCAAGAATCATTTTCCAGAGATGACTTCTCTGATTTCCTTGTAAAGACAAATCCTGCTAACATCAGCTTTCTTAACATCACAAACTTCGTTATAAGACTCATCATTGTTGCAATTTTAGGTTTATTTCTAAAATTATTTGACCAATGACTCTTGCTTCCACAGAACTATAAACTCCATTAGGGAAGGGGTCATACCTGCTTTTACTCATTTTAAAATTCCAGTGCCGGCGATAGCATACGTGCTGAATGAAAGAAACTGAACCTAAACATAACTGCAGTGGTTAGGTTCCTGGACTCTTGAAATGTATTTACACGTAGTTACATAATTTGTGCACCTTAAGACTAGAATAAGCCGAAATCATTCAACTGAAGGGATTTAGGACATACTATATAAACATCTTGGGCATAAAGAAAAAACTCTGACTATGTCTAGGTAAAATCACATTATATGATCAAAATATAAAAAGTCAATTAAACATATACAGATTTGGAAATAGCCATATGGCATCTTGTTTTATTTTTTATTTCCCGAACATCTATAAATTTAAGCCAGGAAATTTCCAACACAGTTTTTGGATCTAACAACCCAAACAGATGAAATTCAGTGGAAGCATTACTTGATGAAATAATTCTTTGTTTTCTTCAAACATGGGGATTGTTCATTTTTCAAAATTAATTATTTAATTAATTAATTTATTTTGAGTTGCTCATTTTTAAAGACTTAAAATCCTGAACACTTCAGTTGGGCCTAGTTTTATATATATAATACATATATCTCACATGCGTTTTTGTTTGTTGTAAGTATTATTGACATTATAGCAGAATTTAAGCTAGATTTAATATGAAAAATATATTAAGATGAAACAAGTTAAAACACCATATTGGTTTGATATTATATATCATCTCTCTTTAAAAGAAATTATAAACCTCATGAAGCTGTACAGGTTTTTTATTCTGATTATCATTATCTTTATTTTGCCTCAAATATTTCCAGAAATGCAATCATAGCACAAAAATTTTTGCTGATATTTTAATTGCAACATTATTTTACAGCTAAAATTTTCCTATCAGTCCTCATTTCTAGATTATTCCAGCATGACCGTGAGTCACTTGAATAAAGGGACCTATTATTTATCCAGTCATATATATAAGCAGATGCATGTGAATGTTGTGGGTCTTTATTAACTAGCTGGGGACTATGGAGGGCTAGCAATTAAAATTGGCTGATTAAGGACAGGAGAAAAATCACAGATTCTTTTAAAAGTGTGAACTGCAGATTAAACAGCCATGACTCTCTTAATACTAAAATAAGATTTCAGCTCTGCCAAGATCTCTGCTGTGATTTTTGATATGGAAATTCCTTTCAGATTTCTTTTTAACTTAACTAGTTAGAAGACAAACAATTGGGCATAATACAGTCAAGAAAGTGACAGATGCATTGGTTAGCATTTGGATATTTTGACAATAGAAACTTTACTTTTGTTTGGAATCATGCATTAACTATAGAACATCTGTTAAATAGGAAGTAAAAAATGGGAGGATCTGAGCAAAAGGTGAGATTCTAAGCCTTTACTGTAATTCATGTCTTTTCACCTTTCCTACCGTAATGAAATATGATGTGGTCATACTGGATTAGAGTGGCCCTAAGTCCAATTTGATTGGTAGGCTTATAAAAAGAAGGCACTTTGAACGTAGAGATACAGACCCATACAAGGAAGAACACCTTGTAAGGATGGAAGCAGCAGTTAGAAAGATGAGTCCTACTATGTCAAGAATGTGGTCAGGCCAGAGGCAAAGGAGACAGGCTGGGCAGATTCTCCCCAGGGCCTTCGGGGGAGTACAGCCCAGATGAAAACTTGACTTCACACTGCTAGCATTTAGAAGTGAGAGACAATACATTTCTGATTTTTGAAGCTACCAGTTTGTGGTCAGCTGTCAAGGCAGTGCCAGGATGTGAACTCAGCCACCAAGAGTGAATAGAGAATCAGAACGTGATGATCCTGACCCACAATAGACATAGAAACTCAGAGAAGCAGCCATGTGACCAGATCTCAGAATCACTATGTTGAGTGAAAGGAGCAAAACATGGAACAGTCTGGGCTGCAGGATTCCGTTTCTATGATATACCTCAAAGCCACAAACTAACTGCACTGACTGCCTAGAGCTGAGGCAGGGAGGAAGGATGGACCGTAGGGTGGCTGCGGATCATTTTGGGAGTAGAGGAAAAATTCATTTTTTCTGGTGCTGTTGGTTTCAGGGGTGTATGAAATGTTAACCCAGCTGAATTGTGTGCCCTAAGTGTTTACTTTCCATGAACTGTACATGTGACGTATACTTGAAAAGTTTATCATACATAAACTATACCCCAATGAACTTGACAGAAAAATTGCCATGAGATCCTAATAAACCCAAACTATAGGCAATTCAACAAAGCGAAGCAAAGCAGTTCTCTTAGGCACCCCTTACTTTCTGAAGTTAAGAACTTGTGAACACGTTTGTTGACAGGTACTGATCAAAGGTACAGATGACAGCCGCACGGGCTTCGGGCAAGCACGCCAATCTGCCTCGCTAGCGACCGGAGCCAGGGGGAAGTCCTTCCACGGTCATGACGAGCTGCGAGAGGACGTGAGGGGACCTTCGAGCACAGAGGAGGCCAAGCAGGATGCCTGTGGCCTTGGCTTCGCTGCCGGACCAGTAATGTGCTCAGGAGACATAGAAATGCTCAAGCTGATATTTTTCATTATGATTGCAAAAATAGTCATTCGTTTCAAAACTTTGAAGAATTTTAAAAAATATTTATATATATTATTATATATTTTTTATTATATATTTTTTTACAGCATTGTTCATTTTTGCATGATGTTTGATTTCTCCTATCAGTCGCACTGTGTTGTGAGGAATTCCAGTCTTCTCCAGAAGATTGTTAGTGAAGCCAGGACATGAAAAGACAACTCTGACCCCGCAATTTTCCTCACTTTCCTGGGGGCCACATTGGCCTGTTTCTAAAACCACACCATACTTTGAAGAAACGTGTGTGAGCTGCATTTGACAGTAGGAGGCATGGTCCAGCAGGTCCCTGGCTGGCGCCATGCAGGTGGCAGAGGCCCATCAGATGGCAAAGTGGCAGATGGCAGTCTTTCTGAAATCCAGGGACATATGGCCCTTATCCTCAGTGGTGAGGCTGCTAGTCATCCTGTGGCCGGATCGCTGCGCCAGCCACCACTGCCTCTGCGGCGGGTTCATCTTGCACTCCCCATTCCTGCAGCACCAGCTTCCTCACATCTCATCCTCTGCAGAAGGACGCCACAGCGTCTGAACAGCCTTCCTGAGCGTTCTCTGCCAGGGGTCGTTTTGTCAGCCGCTTTGCCATGTTATCTCGTTTCATTTGTACAATACACCAATGAGCACCCCAGGGACCCTTGCGGACAGCCTGTCCTACTCAGATATCACGGTCACACTCCACAGATGAGCCTTTCAGGGCTCGCCCAGTACACCCTCCCACAGCCAGACTTTCTCTGTCACTGCTCACAGCATTGGGTCCATTGGGGCAGTTCCTCCATCAACTTGCTCCAGGTTTTTTCCAAACGATCTTCTGGATTCTTCTCCAACTGAGCAGCTGTTAATTTCTTCCACCCACACATCACCTCCTCCAGGAAGTTGTTCTTAACCCAATACCTCTTCCTTTCAAAGTGGTCCTTTCCTCCCACATTTATCCATCTAGAGAGTCTGTGCCTGGTTGGTAGAGGCATGTGTATTATTTTGAAATAAATAATTTTCTAGATTTTTTCATGATTAATTGTCCCTTTAGGCTGTAAACACCTAAAAAATATATATCATATATATCGTCTATATCCATATATATAATATTTTATATATAATATATATTTATAAATTAACTACGCAGAATACACACACAATAAATCACACATAATGCATATATAATATACATTATATCATATACATCATATATCATACATAACACACATAATACACATGAGATATATTATACATGTACATGGTAAACCTTGCATAAAATATATACATCATGCATACTACATATTATATTGCATATACCATACGCACATGTTTATACATATATTGTTGTACATATATTATATGCTATAATACATATATTTATACATATATAATACAACACATGTTTATTATACAATATAATATATATTTTAAACATAAATATATATATTTGTATACATATAATTTCATAGTAACTTTTTTAGTCTTGGATACTGAAATCAGTTGTTGAATTGAGTCATATGCCTATGAAGGAAAATCTTAGTGATTTTGCCTGCTTATATTCCCAAGACTCAATATCACCTTGAGCACTTGATCTGGGATTGGGAGGGCCATTTGATTAGGTCCTTGTCTTGATCAGTGGCTCCTGTGTGGCATTTGATACCTGAGGACCCTCGGGCCTGCTATCACCCTGGAATCTCTCCTCCATCTGGAGTGAATATTGGGTCATCTTTCCCTATGTGTGATGCCACCATGGTACAAAAGTGCCACAATAATGCAGAGCTGTGAGAACATGACAATCCAAAGAGTGTCCAGTCAGTCACTTCAGTGAGTATCACAGGACCTTCTCAAAAATGAACCAGGGGATAAGGATTCAAAATGGGGGAGAGAGGAGCACGAGGAACTGTGGTGATGGTTCACGGGTGAATTGGTGGTGGGTAACCCACGGGGAATACACTATAATGTAAAAGATACAAATAATGATAAACATATATTTTTTTAAAAAATGAACCAGAGCCTGGATCCTCTTGGTCCAGGCCTTAGACAAGATTTCATTGGTCAGTGGGACTGCCCTCTCTTCCTCTCCTGAAACAAAAGGTCCCGCATGCGTGAAAGTGTGTCTTCGTAGAGCAGGAGGGTATCTGAGCTGTACAACCCCAAAGTCCCAATTGCTTTGAGCCAATCTCCATCCTATCCTTTCACCTTTCTTTTAAAGGCCATTGAAATGCTGGTTTCCCCATCTGAGTTGTACTAAATATGAATGGAGCAGGTGAAGTGCGGCCTGCAGGAGCATCAGCGTTTGGGATGGCTCCTCTCCTCAGCAGAGATGCTGGGATCCATTCTCATCTCATTTGCTGAGCGCTCTATTATTAAAGTGTCATTGAGAACTGACACCACTTAATTTTAGCAGCTTTCAATTCTCGTTTGCAGCAAGAATAGCTTTAAATGGAGAGGAGTGCAAATTACAGAGAGAGGGATATTTTTACACCACACTCAGCATTTTATCAAACAAAGCAGCCTCCAGGGGAATAGAGGACAATACATTATAAAACCAAACTCTCTTCTGATCCTGGGTATTTAATCTTCCCATTGCAGGCATCCACTCTGATGAGCCTGTAATGAATATTCGGGAAGGGACATTATCTGAGCTGTTGAGCTTTCCTCTTCCTTAAAACATCCCTGGTTTTTATTTCGGGTGTGGTCAAATTTTTTTTAAAAAAAAGAAAGAATAAAGCTTCAGAGCTCAGCTGTCCCCTGCAGGCCACAGCAAAACCTTTACCTCTTTGCAAATTACAGAGCTCTGGAGATTTTTCCCCTATTAATTGCATAATTGCTTTTCCTGCCAAAGTAATTTGAACCCTTGGGGGTTAAGAAAATCACTTACTGTGAAATAGTGGCAATTTTTAACCCATTCAGCTGGAATTTCTTTGCCTAATTAAATGTAAAATGGCTGTTTGCAGCCTATGGTGTATATGTTTCTGGGGCTGTTCAAACAGCTTTGCCTGGAAAGCTTCTGAGTACTTAAGTCTCGATAGAATTATCACACTTAGCTTTTGTGTGTTCCGGCTCCTTGCATCATTATTTTATGCAGAGAAAACTTTATTCAATCATTGACTGATCTCTAATATTTGTGCCTATCTTTCTGTGCATGAAAAAATAAAGTCATCATCCCTCAGAAAAAATGCTTCGACTGCTGGGAAAATATCCTCTGGCATGCTATGCTGGCTTTGGGGACTGCTCCATGAGTTTTCATAGAAATCCCAGTTATTACTCCATGTTATAAAAACTTGGGCCCAGAGGCTTAATGACTATTCCAAGGTCACACCTGAAGTCAACTTTTATATTCCCAAATTATGCCTGCGTTTTTTGCCTCTTTGCTTCTTGCTTTAGCATAAGTCACCTGAACCACTCATAAGAAGCAGTTTAACTGAAAGGTTTTATATGCAATTTGGTGTTTTGAAAGATATAAATTCTACTTGTATTAAAGGGACTTTATGCACAGAAGAACATGTTTTGTTTCTTTGCAACATTTGGGCAGAAATTGGCTGGTTGGCAAGGCTGTGAGTGACAAACTACTATGAAAAAGCTTAATTTACTGCCTTGCCCTCTAAGTATCAGCCTGACATTTCATGTAAGCTATGCCTAATTTCCCCCAATTCATTCTTCCCTTCCACTCTTTTCTCTTTGTGTGTTGTCTTCATTTTGATTTTCTTTTTCATTTTTAGCCCTATTTGTATATTTGGTCACTGGCATATTTAAATGATACCCAACTTCCAACAAGCAAAGTTAAAAAGTTCTTATTAAACTAAAACTCTTTTGTAGGAGACACAACTCAAATATCAACTGAAAAGTAAAGGCATTCTACAACCAGAATATACTTATTCCCTTCAAAGAACCAAATCACTAGAATAAATTTCCAGTGTGTATACTTTGTGGTAGAGGGTGGAATGGGAGGAGAGAATTGTATTTTGGGGTGGAGCTTTTTCTTGAGCTGTTTGGTGTCCCAGTGTAGAGAAGATGAGTCCCCAAAAGAGGTCTGATGTGCCAGTGAGTCCAGAAAATCAGGGTTGAAGCCAGAGTGAGATGCAACTCGGTTATTTTATTCCTGTAATTTTGTCTACACCTAAAATAAGTACCATCCATTTGACATGAAACCCAAATATTCTTGTATGGTATTAATGTTACTTTAAATAATTAAATCACAGTATTATCAATTCTAATACATGCTTTATGTTTAAGAAAACTTCTCAGCCATTCACATACTATTACGTTACTTTGGGCTAGCTAGAGTGTTTCTGTGACTGATACAATCTCAGCATCCACAGTCATTATTCACCCTTGGATTCCTTGACCTTCTTTAGGGCACAGACCAAATCATCAATCCAGCTTGGATCCCCTACACCACTGTGCTCTTGTCAGGGAGCTCTCAAGCAAATTGGCCCACCTTTCCATCTACACTTGCCAAGTAACCATGATCTATGGTGCACAAGCTTCTGGCCTTGTTTCTAACTCCATTCAAGGTACCCCCAGGGATAAACTGGTAGGATTTGAGCAAAGTTGGGGAAATTGAATTTTGGTAGAGGCCAGAGAGATGAAAACACAGAGGTAGGATCTTTGGGGTCTTCACTACATGTTCAGAAAATAATAAGTAGCTGGGTCTGGGTCCGGATATGGATATCAGAGAGTGAATTGAGACTAGATCGTGGAAGACTTCAAATACTGGGCTAAGGGACACATTCTTTGCATTTGAGACAATGGAGAGCCATTGGAAGATTTTAGAATATGAGCTTAACCGAGCTGCATGAGCATACCATCCAAGATAGATTTAAGATGGGAGGACCAGAGGCCGAGGCCTCACCTGAGAGGTGAGGAAGCACTGAAACAAGTTAGCAAGGTCTCAGCAGTGGGAATGGAAATCAGAAGTGAATGTCAAAAACAGCAGGGAGGTAGAATGGATAGACTCCATTATGGGCCATAGGGAGAAGACTAGGGGCTGGTACACTTATAAAGGTAAAATGATCCTTGAAGCATTGAGTTCAGAAAAGTTGAGGAAAAACATTATTTTTTTTATATACCAACATAAAATTTAAAACAAATATTGAGGTAACATCAGTTTACAACACAGTATGTGACTCAGAGATTTGTAACTCTTCAAGTGCATGCTCCCATACCACACCCACCACCAGGGCACACCTAGGCCTCCGCTCTTTGCCCTCCCCCACACGCCCTGGTAACCTTAATTCTACAGACAGGTTTTAAGGTTTGTTATTGGTTTGATTTTGTATGATCCTTTGTTTTCTTTTTCTATAGTCCACAAAAAAGTGAAACCTTTGGGTAATTTTCTTTGTCTTTCTACTGACTTATTTTGCTTTGCATCATCTCAAGTTCCACCCATGTTGTCACAAATGGCAAGACTTCATAATTTTTTTAATGGCTGAGTAGAATTCCATTGTGTGCATAGACCATATCTTTAGTCACTCCTCTTTCATTGGGCACCTAGGTTGTTTCCATTTCCATAACCTGGCTGTTGTATGAGTGGCGCATGAACAGAGGTATTTGCATCTACCCCTCAAATTAGTGTTTTTGAATTCTTCGGGTAGATACTTAGGAGTGGAATTGCTCGATCCTATGGTCATTAAGAATATGAAAATGATCTTAATAGAGAAAGGAAAGAGAAATGTCAACACAAGGGGCATACAGAATGAACAAAAGACTTTATTTGAGAGAGAGGACACATAAGCATACTCTTATGCTAAGTCTAGTGATCCCAACACAAAGAAGAAGGAGGAGCCAGACCTTGGGGCTGGCATCAGGGGATGGAAGCAAGAGCCTAGGAGTGGGCACTTAAATTCAAAAGAAAGAGATATCCATAGAGATTGGCAAGTATGAAAGATTTGGGTGAAATAAAGAGAAGTGTTTAAAGGAAAGCAAGGGAAAATAAGACAGCTCATGTCAAATGTTATCTATAAAATATGAGGCTAAGTTAGATGAAGAGAACAAGGAAGCCAAAAATCAGGATTGCAAAGTGAGCAGGAGTAGGTACAGTAGAAAATCTTATTTAATATTTATTATTATACATAAGCATTTATATAGTGTTTACTTTGTACCAGGCACAGTTATAAAAGCGCTTTACCAATATTAATTTACCTAATCTTTTTCAGAATCCTAAATGCCATCACTTCTATTTTACAGGCGGAGATGTTGAGGTACATGAAAGCTCAGAAACTTGTCCAAGGTCACACAGCCAGGAAGGCAGTTTGGAATCTGTCCACCCGGTGGATTTTTAAAAGAGATGCCTTCTTTGAGATCCTGGAGGAGAAGACAATGTAGGATAATGAAGGAAGAAGTCGAGTTAAATAAACTTGTGCTTCAGCTTCTTTGCAACTATAGCTTTTGAAAGTTCCTAAGCATCTTTGAGGGTCAGTTTTTTCATCTGTAAAGGGAAAGTGAGGATTTCTGGGAAGAGTAGAAAATGCATAGGCAAAACATCTTACCCAGCATTCAATATCATAATTAAGCTGTGAAAACTTGCATTTCCAAGAATGTTACTCAAAGTCTGAAGTCAGGGCTGAAATCAAGTTAAAATAATGAATAGAATCCCAGAATGCTAGATCAAGAGGGCATTAGGATTACACATTTGATGCCTTGCAGATGAGGAGACAGAATTTCAAAAAGACCAAAGTGACTTACTTGCCTGACATTTTATGGCCAATAGGGGCCAGATGGGGACTTAGGTCTTGCTCTTTTGACTCCACATACATCACTCATTTTCTTTCTTTTTTTTCTTTTCTTACACTGTTCTCATTTTTGTACAATATTTGATTGCTCCCCGCAGGTGTAATTCCCATAACTCTCCCATTACCTGTTAATCACCTGTTAATCACATCACCTGTTAATCGTCACCATAGTCCCTTGAGCTCTTTCCTCCCCCATCACTCACTTTCTAGTAGTTGTTGTTAAAACTCACAGTGGTAGCCAACACTATGTGGGAGCTCCTTTTGGAAAACCTTGGTCAGGTTGTGAGTCTGCCTTCTACCCACTGCATTCTGGGGACCAATGTTCTCTTCCCTAACTGGCATGTTGGCACAATAGATTTATGGATTTCACTACAGCAGACAACAGTAGAGACATGCAGACAATGGAAATACAAAACACAGAGCAAAAGTACAAAGTTCTGCTATCCCAGAGAGTAAAGATGGAAATATGCTGTTCTATATTTGAATTGTTGTCATATGTGAGGACATCGGAGACAGGCCACAGAAAAAAAACAAGTGGCAGTTCTGTGGTATTTCTGATCCTTTTGCTTTTCACTCCTGTAGCCCTGAGTTTCCAGGTTTTCAAACTTGGTTTGTTTGTATTTTCTTGTATGCTTTGTGCTATCTTGCATTTATCAGTCTCACAGGGGAACTGTCACTTGGCATCTCACCATGAAATGGTTTAGAGTAAGCTGAAACTCATCAGGCCTGGGCTGCTCTTCTAGGCCAAAGCCACCATCTGACTCATTATTATGTTGCTGAGAGTATATATAGCAAGTAGTCTGCAGGGCTCTAGAATGTGTATCTTTAGAATATCGGATGCATTCACACAGATTTCTAATCTCATTCTATTCTAGATGTTGAGATCAAGCAGTGTCCAAGAATTTTATGGACCTTTTTTTCTCCCTTTCCAATAATTTAATTAGACTTCTACTTGCACAACAAATGCTGTGACCTACATTTACTATTTTATTTTGTATGATAACAGAGCACATATTCTGCTCTCTTTGTCTTTTGCTATTCCCCCCAAAACAAATCCTACACTTCTACAGCATGTTATTTTTTTACATATGTCTATTATCACAAATACGTTTATTGTCTAGCTTGATCTGCTGATTTTAAAAACTAACAGTTACCTGTTCATTGAATGGACATAGTATACTTTGAATTGCCCTTTGTAATTATGCTTACTGCAGTGAGTGTGGATTTTTATGGGTTTATATACTGAACTCATACAATCTTCTTCTAGAAAAGGAAGTTCTGTGGAGTTAAAGGTAGAGTTTAGACTCTAGACTCGACTTCTAGTTCTATTTTTATTTTCATTCTATTTTTTCTCATGAATGAGAAAACAGAATGTCTAACTTAGCCTGACACCCTCTGTTTTAAACAACTGAATTACCCAACCAAAAAAATGCTCCTAAGTGACCACCAAAATGTTATTGGCCACCACACCCACCAAACCTAGATGTTACTGAGTTTTTCATTTAGTGAATAGGCCCATACTCATTTGTACATCTAGCATCTGTGACTCCTCCCTTATAACCTTGTAGAAGAGAAAAAATGCACAGTCACTATTATCTCTTCCTTCTCTGACTTTTTATTTTAAACTTTTTAAAGTACATTCTTTGGTCAATGAGTTAACCTTAACAGGTCTTGCCATTTATATGACTGACCTTTGGATCCTGGCATTCTTTAATGTTTTTGTTCCATTTCACACAGTTATCTTTATATTCCTATCTGTACTTGTCTGTTGCTTCAAGACTTTATTTTTTCATAATAATTTAGACACAGAAAACCTGTATCATGTCAGTAGAAGTAACAAAGTCTGTTCTCTCAGTACTTCTATTTGGGGTATTTGAAGGATAGCTAAGCACTTTGATAGTTTTGGAATTTTTTTACTTTAAGACATGGGAGCAGAGGCAGAACGGGGCCTGTGACTTTATTACATCCATGCCTCTATTCTCAAACTATTAGAACGACAAAAGTAGGAGGCAGAGATATCCGCACACCAGATATTTTACTCTCTAGAGCTCTGTCTTATCACATGACATTTTAGCTAATAAGCTAGAACTAATTCATCCAAATGAGTGGGGCCCACTTCAAATTTGTCACCATGGAAATATACACATAAATCCTACTAAAGCAGCAACACTTTATAACTCTTCTTTTGAGATAAACTTGAGAATCTGAGAATGTTCTCATTAGTAGCAAATTGTTCTTTTTGTGTTTTTGGAAACAGCCAAATGTCAAGTAGGTATAACATCGAATTGGTAATTTAAACATATGATTAGATTCATAATTCCCTTTACCTTTGAATAAAGCCCTATTTGTGTAGAATTAGGGCAAAGGATTCTTCAGTAGGCCAGGACAAAAGCAGCCCATTTTTGCAAGACCAATGACCGGAGTCCAGGCCCCATCTTTAGACTTCATGATTTTCTCTGGCAATTTGTTTTGCATGTATCTCTTTTGTGTCTTTACAGTGTTGTTTTCACATATGGGTTTCTTTGTTTCTTGTCCTTTTATTTCTCAGAGCAAGTAGGAAGGCTTGAAATTGAAGACAACCCAATCGGGACAGGTGAGAAAAGGGCAGCTTGGATGAATTAGAAGGATGTTTTAGTAGGAATGTAGCTGCTTCTTTTAAGTAGATGTGAACTGTTTTTGTTTATCTTTGTAATTGGAAACTTTATGAATCTGCTTAAATGTTTGCTAAAATTGAATTGCAATCATGTTATCAGTCTGTTTAGATAACATAGATGATTTTCCTAAGTGTATTAACACTTCTCTCTTGGTGGCACCTCATCCATGTAATAAACAGTTTGATAGGATATGCAAGAATTCAGCTCTGACTCTTTCTGAATTAGCACATCTTTAGTTAAAGGTGCCTGCACTTGGAGGCCATTACTGAGGCTTATTTATTCAATAGTGTTAATTTGAGATTTTGATATTCATTTAAAGATATTGTAATATCTTTTATCCACTGCACTTCATCTAAATTTTAAGCAATTAGATGTGCTATTTTAAGCAATTAGATATGACTTGAAGTGACGAAAATGAATTAACAGTTTGCTTAAAGTTTTTTTTGCCATTTTTTCTCATTTATTTTTCTGTTGTTTTCTCAGAAGTGTCACAATAAGTTTGCTAAAGGTAGACAAGCAGAGCCACAATATCACAAGGTGGGTCTTCACCCCTACTCCTTATTTCATGTGGATTCAAGTGATAAAATATATGCTGTGTCTTATTATTTAACACAAGTTTTTTTTTAATATGGTATTTGGTATTTCCTCTTCCAGTGACCAAGTTGTAGCCTCTACCGAAAAAGAAAATCCCTTAATGTTTGATGCCCTTAGTTTGTAAAGAACAGCAGAAGGGAAAGATCAGAACACACAAATGTATTTGAACCTTGAGAACAGAGATGTTCATTGATAAGCTTCAGTATTAACACTAACAATTCATAAGTAGAAATTCAATTAGCCTGCCATGCCAGCAAGTGTGTTGTATTTCTGGTTAAGATTTTCACTTTTTCAAGACTCTAATTTCAATGTGTGTTTTTTTCTGAAGATAAACCATGAATTCTGCCCTTCAGAAAACATTCATCTTCCTCCCCTTTTGCTTGTGATTTGGTGTTGAGCTGCACTTGGCTTGACCTTCTAACGTGTTGGCTTCACCATAGATAATGATGCTTTTGGATATTTGAATCAGGGCATCAAACTTCCCTAGTCTCCATTCTCAAGTCCTAGCTTTAATTCCTTTATCATGCTGCAGTGTGTGGTTATTAGATTTCCCTTGGACCTTTATTCAAAAGGTAATACATCAAACATACAAGGCACCCAGCCTCTCTGCAGACTGAAAAAAATATGTGCTTTAGTGTTTGGAACAAATGTGATACCCACATCCATAAATATATTTGAAATCTAACTGTCTCCTTCAGACCTTCCTTTAAGAGAAGACTGAAAGTAGACCGTGGTGGGGGTGGGGCGGAGGTAGGAAGGGTGGGGGTAGGGGAGGGGGTTAGAAAATTGAACTTTCCAAGATCAGTACTTAACATAAAAATTTCATCACAATCTTTATCATCTTGCAGTGGTTGCAGAAAAGGCCTAGGATCCCTCCACCTTTAACTTCCTAAAGTCGCCTATTTTACCTTCAAATCTGATGAAGTGTCAAAGTCATTTACCAGTAATGAGTTCTGCTGCAAATTTTATTTTGCTTGGAATTTAATTAATGGGCCAAAGACTTTCCATTGTGATTTGAGCAAATGAATAATAAATCAAGAAAGGAGATTTGTCAGGGAAGGAACATCTGTTTCTTACAAGCGTTACAACATGACTATAGCTTGGCTGTGCATCACCAGCAGAAAGACAGTAGGAGTCCTCTCCGGTGCAGCTCTCTTCATTTATTGCTCCACTGAAGGTGAACAGCGAGCGCTCTAATGGGCCTCTGGTGTTAATAAAAGCTTTGCGCTTCTCCAGTTTGCCTGTAGCCTCTTCCTTTAGGGTGCTACTGTCCTTAGTCCATGGTTTGTTGAGCCACGTCAGGATTCTGCAGTGTCAGTACTTTATTGGATGATTAATAAGGGAAAGACAAATTCATAAGCAGAAACAATATGAAATTACCATCGTATTAGTGTTCACTGTCATGCTTTTTATTTGGGGGGGGGGTTGTAAATGAGATTGTGATTGAAGTTAAGTACTTTGACTTGCACTGTCAAAAAGCAAACATAGGTCACCCGACCTGTTAGGCTTTGTCTAGTTAACCACTCAGACTAGCCAGAGTAGTGCGACTTTTGTTGGCTAGCCAAAGCCTCCGGTCTATGGTGCAAAAGACAAGAATGAGTCCAATCCACCAAGGTCTGCACTTGTGGGGGAGAAAGGAGAGGTGATAGTGCTTTCACTGCTATTTATGGCTGGAGCACACTCTGCTTTTATCCACTGAGGAGGGCCCACGAGGTAGGAATAAATCGCTTTATGAAAATTTGCTCTGCAGGTCCATGATGACCCCGGTGTGATGTTTATAATGCACGTGGAACAGTAAGGGGCACAAATGTCACACAGAAATAACAGCGGGTCCTACGTGTTACCCTTTTTTAAAAAACCTTTTTTGAAAGCTGGAAAGACGATAAGAAGAATTTCAAATTTTATGATATTTTTAAATGTCTCTGGAAGATACCTCCGAGGAATGTTTCCCTGATGGACTGAGCATTTTCCATCACTGGGATAATATGCAGCCCTCCAAACAATCCTTTCTAGCTTCCTGCACCTCGTTGTGGTATTTGATAAGGCAGCCTTCATGCAATTTGTGTCTGCAATGGCTCTGTGGAGTGAAAGTAACATATATGTATATCAGCTGTGGGAGAGAAGACAATGGGCCAGCAGAAAAGGGGTTATTTTGGATTGGGTACAGTGTGAACTGAGTCAACAGGACAGGCTGGCTTGTTCTCACTCTTCAGGGTTTGGGAATCTTGAAAATAAATGTACCCCTAACAGTGGCATATGGAAAATGCCACTCGCAGCCCCCCACCCCCAAAACACACACCACCCACTCCTTCCTTTTAAATATAACAAGAAAACTCCGGATTTACTGTAGGGAAAAGCTGCCAGATAAAATACAGGACACTCCATTCAATGTGAATTTCAGATAAACAGCTGATATTCTCTTTAGTATAAGTCAGTCCCCTATATTTCACGGGACAAACTTAGGCTGAAAAATTATTCACCATTTCTCTAAGATTCAAATGTAACTAGACATCCTGCATTTTATTTGCTAAATCTGGACCCCTAACTCCAGAGAAAATGTCATACTAGAAACATTAAAATTTCAACTGACCAACACCTCACCTTTTGATTACAAGGACTTAAAGGTAGAAAAGAGAAAACAATCAAACCTGCTATTCAGTGAACATAAAGTGCTAATTAAATGATAAAGAGTAGTTGTGTTTAAAGTGAACAAATAACTTGCTTGAGTGAGGCACAAGTTAACATACTTACCTTTGAAATTTAAAGGTGGCACAGAAGGCATGTACGTTCCCCTGTAGTGTGACCAAATATCAGGCAAGACTTACTGGCCCATTGTTCAGATTTTAAAACTAATAATTGAAATTGAATCAATAATTTTGAGATACACTTGGAATAGTCAAATATGTATTTAATTGATTTGCTATAGAGGTTTATCAATACATATTTGTGACATACTTACTTTTGAAAATAGCTGCCTAATCTACTGTCACATCTCACCCCGCAGTCCTATTCAAACCCCTTTCTCATCTTTGACATCAACGTCTTCATCACTCTTGAGCCTCATTTGTCATCAGAGTTTATCAGTGACTTCCCTCCCACTTTCTTTCATTCGTGGTAACACCGTTAAATGTTGATTTGACAGTGTCACTAAAAATACCTTCCACGCTTTGGGGATCACTCATGATCTATTTAGATAGTTGGGGTTTTCTGCTCATCCTGTGCTTGTATATTTGTGTTCCTCACAGCATCACTATTATTTTAAGGTGATTTTTGAAAAAGACTTGATTAAAATGTCAGACAATACTTGTGTGGCATAGAGTCCCAGAATAATTACTAACCTGAGCTATATTTCTTAGACTTTTTTCTTTCTAAGCCATTCCATCAGCAATATTAATTGAGGTCATTTAGGGTTGCTCATTTTTTTTCTTAAACAATATGTTACTTCTCAAAATGAAACGAGAGTAAACCCCTTATATATGAGAAAGCTCTGAAGGCTTTGACTATGAGGTGACTCTTTTCTGAAGAATAAATTTTTTGGAAAAATAACTTGCTTTGTAATTGGGCTTATAACAAAACTATGCCTATCACAAAACCTTACAGGCATGTTTTGCAATTGGAAGGTGTCAAGGTCATTTATGGAATGCAGTGACAGTCCTTTTTAGTCCATAGACTGCCTTGTCCATTTGTCTTTTGTGTCACATGTAGCAAGTGAGATTGTCACACATTTGGATATATACACAGTGGGACCTCAGAAACTGGGATCCACTCAGCCATGGTTAAGAACAAAACAATTAATCAAGGTAAAGAGAGCAGAGTTATAAGTATATTATACTTCTGTGCTTCCATTTTTCTTAATTGTCGAGGTAAATTATATGTTAAAGTGAGGGTAAGAGTTCTTTTATGTTGATCATTTGATATTAATTAAATGGCCAAACTCATGTGGTGTATTAGTCACCTAATTCTGGACATCAATCTTGGGTTTAATGTAGTTAAATTGTGTGTGTCTGCGGCCCATGAGCACGTAGACATATGTCTATGACATGCAGCTATACAAATATACAGAACAGAAAGCTGCAAAGCTCCAAAAGTCATGGTTTAAAAAAAGTCTAAGGGAAATTCACTTCTCAAATCTAAAACTGACTTTGGTTTAGTTTTATATCCCTAAGATTAAAATACATGTGTTGGACTGGGTTTGGAAAGTAATCCATTTTTTTTAAATTCCAAGCAAACGACAACAACCAGTTTATACAATACAGAATTGCAGAACCCAGTAGAATATTCTATACAAAGTAGATACACCAAAATGCATGTTGAATGAATGGGTAGATAAGTAAAATACAGACTGAAATGATTTCTTGCTTAATCACTATCCCCCCCTTCCACTGATTATGTGGAAGGCAGATGGGGTGGCCACACCATCTCAATGCTCTCACAGTCAGCATTGGAACCTACACTCAGCTGTTCCTCTATCTTAGTTTGCTCATGTTAGTGTGGCCTTAAAATTGGCACAGAGCTTTTAATCTTGGAAAATGGAGGACTAAAATACCATAATTGATGATGTCATTTTCAGTGTGGTGCCACTGAAACAGCTCACTCATAAAACGCCTCATTTCTACTTTGTCTTTCCCACAATGGGCCCCTTGGGGCACATAATATCAGAGTCACCTGAGGGACTCTCCCCTACCCCCAGCCATCAGGAGCTGAGCAGGCTCTCCTCTCCCCCTGAGAATTGCTCTAACTGATGGGGTGTGTTGTGACCCTCAGGTGTGTTGGGGTAGAAAATAATATGAAAACAACCAATCAAATGAAAAGCCAAACATCTGGCCAATTATCAGCTATTTCCCATTATGCTGATGTAGACATTACACGATTCAACACTGAGATAACAGAATTTTCTCCTTAATCCAGTATTTGTCAGCATGTTAAATGCTGCTTTAGATGCCAAAGAATTTGGGTAAAAAATATTTCTTTTTCTTCAGACATACAGAAATGTTAATGTCTTGGTTGTCTTTTTTTAAAATTTTTTTGGGAAATTCAAAGCATGGTAGACAGTGAAATTTCTCCTTATGTTCTAATGACTTACTTTATGAACCTCTAACAATTATGAAGAAATTTCTATTCATAAGTCAGAGTCTTAACCTAAGAGTGTGAACATTAATATTCAGAACCGTATTTAAATGAGGTCAAGAGACTATTTAGTGTCCATGCCTGCGTAAATCAGCAAACTACGGGACCGAGCATGACTTGCACCTTCCACAAAATAGGATGCTGCTCCCCTTTCAGTGGAACTCTTCAGCAAGTCTTCCAGAGGTCATGTGGGGGTTGGATGCTGGAAAGCACATGGGTCACACCATGAAGGCAATCTCCAATCCGCACTCTTACTGTGGTTTTTCGTCTGAGTGAACCCTATTCGTTGGAGTAAGGGATTGCCTGTTTGAGTGCAACAAGAGGAAATTTGCATTGCAATTCACCTATCAAAATTACATTGCATAGCTAGCTCTTCCTAGTTACCTGGGCTGAATTACAGTCACTGTCACATTTTACTGGGTGAGACTTCATCAACTTCCTGGTCCTTGACCTTACGAGTTCCAAAATTTCATTCTGATTTGTAGATCTACAAAGCAACTATCACTGAGCTCTCATCCATGTTCTGAAGGGACTTGCCTGTGTTGGCCCCATTGAAATGGGAAGTTTTTCACAATGCAGTGCATGGCATTCACCACCTCTCTGTGATGCAGGAGTGGTGGCCCTAGGGATGTTATGGTAACAACCTCTGTTTATTTCATTGAGGATTCAGACCAATTTGTCTGGGTTCAATACAAAGCATCCACAAATTTATTCTGTTTTAATTCAACACAGCAATTTTACTTGGGGGGGTGGGTGCGGGGGTTGAGAATGGGGACTATAAGAAAGAAAAGTTCTCTAAGTATGATGCCAAAATTTGGTTTGATGGTATATTTAGACAACGATCAAGTCATTTTTCTAAAACTCACCTTTAGTGGGACAGGTGTTGTTTGGGCAGAGAAACAATAGTCTTTTAGTCTTTATCTGACAGGAGATTAAACAAAGTGCCATGTTCACAGTCTATGAAGACTTTTCCAAACAGTCAGGTATATCCCTTCAATAGGAGGGAAATGTGTGAGCCTTCAACCTGCTTGATTTATACAATGGTCAGATATTCATTTGTTATAGAGCTGGGGGTAAGGGAAAAGGGAGGGAATAGACTCACATTTATGGATAGATAAGAGACCCTTCCCACTTCCCAAAGTTGCAAAAGTCACCATATTCCAGGAACAAAAGGCCTTCCTCTCATCAGAGAATTTGCATGTATACTCCTTGTGCCTACACCCCGTCCCTGAACTGTCCATTCCCCTGAACATGTGTACACGTATTTTAAAGGATCTGGGAAAGCACCTTGTGGTCATGCACATTAATATCTATGTGATAAAAGATAAAACTATTCTCACAGATTGCGATGGAGGAAGGTATAAAAAAATATAGCATTATGTCCATAGAGATAATAACTTACTGCTAAATGAATTAGGAAATGTTTTCTGCTTTCAGAGAAAATGCTTTTTATTTTGATATACTTATAGATATTAACACATTTGGTAAGGGATTATGGCCTTGTATATTATTTTTTGTTTGCTTGCTCATGTCCTGTCACCACACTTGTCTAGAACTTCCATCAAGGTAGGGATGTGATTTGTTGTGTTCATTTTGTATCTCTAACATTTGGCACCATTCCTGGTAATAACAGACAATTTAAAAAAAAACTTATTAAATGAATCAATCAATAAATAAAGCTACATGATTTATTTTTTGAAGAAGATTAGTTGTCCTTTGTTCTCCCAGAAAATATTGTAGCGATAATTAAGAGGCATCTGTTGTGGTTCTGTGGAAGCCTTTCCACCTCTCAGTCGATGTTAGCCCCAGGATGCATGGCACTGGGATTTGTGACTCTAAGAACCAGTTTATCTGCATTTTAGTAGTTGGAGGCTCCCAATGGTGATGGGGCTATTGGATATTCCTTGTGTTTCATGTCCAAGCAATTATAATCAGCACTACATGATAATGTCCAAGTAGGATAGTATTTCCTGTATCATCAAACAAAAGCCAGATAGTATTATTTTATATATATATATATATATATATATATATATATATATATATATTTACATATACATGTATATATATACACACACACATAGTTTACATCATTGTTCATTTTTGCACAATGCATGCTTGTATGCTTTCTCCTTTCAAGTATATTATTCTCTTAAAATTAGTAGTCCTCATATGGTAGAAAAATTAAGATCAAAACGTTCATTTTTAAAGTCATTTTCTTGAAATTTAGAAATATTGGGGAAAAAGAGGAAGAAGAATAGGAGAAAGAGAAATCTATAAGAGAAATTAAATACATCAAAATGTTAACATTTGGTGAATCTAGGTGAAGAGCAGGGTATATGGAACTTTATTGTACTCTTTATCCTTTAAGCTTCTCTGTAAGTTCCTAGTGATCCAGAATATGCAAATAAAAGGTCAGGAACTATTTATATTAGAAGCAAACAGAATAAAATAATAATGAATAAATTTAATAAAAGATGTATAAGAATAATAAGGTAAAAGTTATAAAATGTTGAAAGAAATTAAAAATCTAAATAAATGGAATAATATACTGTATCATGGTTTGGAAAACTTAATATTGTTAAGATGAAAATATTCCCCAAATTGATTTACAGCTTCAATACATTGTCTATCAAAATTCTAACTATCTTTATTGCTGAAATGGACAAGCTGATCCTAAAATTTATTTGGGTATGCAATTGTCTCAGGAAAGACAAAACAATTGTGAAAAAGAAGAACAAAGTTGGAAGACTCAGGATTCTTAATTTCAAAACTTACTACAAAGTGAGAAAAGAGTGCATAAAGAGAAAAATGAGTAAAGTGAGTAAGAGAGCTCAGATAAAGATAGATATATAGATCAATGGAAAAGAACTGAGGGGCCAGAAATAAACCTAAACCTCTATGGTCAACTGATTTTAATAGGGTGCCAAGATGATTCAATGGGAAAAGAACAGTCTTTTTAACAAATGGTGGTGGGGACTTTGGATATTCACTTGCAAAAGAATAACCTTGGGCCCTTCATATTATATGAAAAAAATAGCTAACAATGTATCACAAACTTAAATATAAGAATAAAAGTTATAAAGCTAAAAAATCATAAGTGTGAATCTTTGTGACCTTGGATTAAGCAGCAATTTCTTAGATATGGTACAAAAATCACCAACAACCATAAAGAAAGCATATCAATTTGATTTCATTAAAATTATAGATATTTGTGCATTCAATGACAGTTTCAGAAAAAAATCCACAGAATGAAAGAAAATATTTGTAAATCACATATCTGATAAGATTCTGGTAGCTAGAATATGCAAAGAATTCTTACAACTCAGCAACAAAAAGGAAAAATAACCAGTAAAAAAATGAACAATGGATTTGAGTATACATTTCCCCAAAGATACACAAATGGCCAATAAGCACAAGAAAGGATGCTCACCATAATAGATATTAGAGAAATGCAAATTAAAACCACAATGAGATGCTATCGCATACCCAAAAAGAAGAATATAGTAAAAAAAAAATATTAAAAAGGAAAATAACAAGTATTTGAGAAGAAGTAGAGAACTTGGAACACACATTGCTGGAGGGAATGTAAATAGTGCAGCTGCTATAAAAAAACAGTCTGGCAGTTCCTTAAAACTTAGCATAGATCTTACCATGCAGTCCTACTGCTAGGTACACACCCAAGAGAATCAAAAAACATATGTTTGCACAACAACTTGTATACAAATGTTGATTAACAGTATTATTCAAAATGACTGCAAAGTGAAAACCCCACAAGTGTTTGTTGCTGAATGGAGAAACAAAAATGGTACATCCATATAATGGAATACTATTTGGCCATAAAAAGGAGTGATGTACCCATACATATTACATGGGTGAATCTTGAAAATATTGTGCTAAGTGAAATAAACCAGACAATGAAAAGCCACTGTGTGTATGATTCCATTTATAGGCAAAGCCATAGAAACAGGAAGCAGAGTAGTGGTTTCCCAAAGCTAAGAATGTTCTGGGATAAGGAGCGATTAATAATGGATATGGAGTTTCTGAAGTGATGAAAATATTCAAGAACTAGATTCAGTCAGAGGTGATGGTTGCACAACTTTAAGAATGTACTGAAAACCATGAAATTGCAGGTGAATTGGATGGTAAGTGAATTTTATCTTAGATTTTTTTAAGTGTGTGTGGGAAATATTTCTGAAGATGTAGAGTCTGTAGTAAAGGAACAAGTAGATTTGTTTTGAACAGAATGAAGATAAGGAGGTGATAAGTGGGGAGAGGAGTGATAAAGCATCTACGAAACACAAAAATGGGTGGAACAAAAGTTTTCATTGAAGGCAGTTAAGAGCAGAAGTGTAATTTCAGAAAATTTTAAGAGTGATGAGGAAGAAAATATCTCAAAGAGTAATAAATAATGCAGAGCATAATGACAGAGATATAAAACAAAAGGATGTCGAGCACAAAGAAGAAAGAGTGACTGCCCGTACTAAATGCTATAAATACGCATATTCCTAGGAGTTAGGATCCTGTATAATTTTCCTTAATTATTATGAATGATTTTATTTATCCAGCTTGTAGAATCAATAAAGGAAGCAACAAGAGACCCATATAATAGGAAAAAGTTGAATTTTAAGAATAAATAAGAAAGGAGGTAGGGGAGTGAATCAGATGTTATATGGACATAATTTGCTTGGTATAGAGAAAAGAGAATAAATTCAATAGGTTACAGTATTTATGAATCTTTCATGTCACAGCAGACACAGAAAATTATGGTATTTTTACAACATGCTGGCATATGTCGATGAAGCCCTGGCCCCTCTGGGTAGCCCTGTGAGTTGAGAGTCAACATCTGGCCACATCTGCAGCCTGGTGTACCCACTGTGCATAGGTCATTGAGGTGGAAAACCAGTGGAGGGTTTTAATAAATAAATGGTGGAGGGAAAATCATGGAACAAATCTCAATATGAAGTATACTTTCCATTTGGCTGAAATATATTTTGCAAAAGTGCATCCACAAACACAAGGAGTTTTTTTATTTCCTCTAGACTTTTCCTTCTTTTATAAATAATCTACAATAAAAAAAACTCTACTGTTCAATGTGTTTTGCACTCTCTCCAAGATACAACTGATTGTATAAAAACTTGAAGAAGTCATTACAAGAATGTTACCCAAAAAACAGTATGGTACAATTGATTAAAATGTTAGTGTCTTTTCACTGGCACCTATGAAATTGCAAATAAACGTCACACCTAGGCAAAGTGGGAGCAGTTACTGGTGTTTCATTGGTACACCCAATGCTTCAGAAAAAAATCAAAACCACTTTGGGTTTCCAGCCAAAATTAATTAGGGCCTAATCAAGAGGGGCACTCACCTTGACTTTCAATGAGCCATAGATAAATAATGAACTAAGTTTCAGTTGACAAGAAAAGGGGCTTAAAGAGAAGAGAAAGGACCAGGCTTAACACTTGATCAGATGATAGTCCTGGCCTAGCTCTTTACACTTCGTGCCTCTCTATAAACATCACCATCGTCCTCTGCCATGTCAAGAGAGAGCCGAGGCCGAAAACACAATCAGGTTTCCATCTTGGAGAACAGCATCATATGAGTCAACCCCTCTCTCTCACAGTCATCTCCACGCCGTGAGAAAGGAGTTCTGGGCAGGGTGAGCGAGGGGTCTGGACTGTGATTTCTGACAAAGGTGCTTCTTTCATCTGAACTCAGGAGGGCACCTTCATCCCCAAGTAGCTGGGCCTCGTCTCCTCAGGGCGTGTGGTGGTGGAGTGGATTCTGGTGCTCAGAAAAACTCCTTGCTGTATCTTTGAAGAACAAGGCAAAAACATTAATTTACCCAAGGAAGTCTCTACTGCAATTTTCATACTTCACAAAACTGAGCTAAAAGGTACTTTTTTTGGTTGAGAATTGGAACAGTGGGCAAGAATCACGGATCCTACAGGTCAAGACCACAGATCAGATGCTACAGTTCAAGGCTACAGGACAGAGACACGGGATCAGAGAGGGAAGTTTGTGGGTTCAAGCTGTTATTTCCCTTCAACCATGTCCTATTTGGAAGAGGATAGCAATGCCAACAGATCTTTTGTTTAGTGCTTCTTATATATAGTAAAATACTGTAATTTAACAGCTTGCTGGGGGAACAAGAATTTGTTCCAGCTCCTGATTTAAATGTTTATGCTAATTGCTATTTATTGGCCCAGATGCAAATGATAGGTTGGCCAAAGTGAAATTTTATGACGAGCAAACTCCCCCCTTTTGTGCAAATTGAAAAAGTGAAACAAGAGAAGGATGAAATGAGCCGAAGATGGTCTTAATGGCTGCTTTTTAATGGGGAAGATAAAATTAAGACTGATTTACGTGGCCAACTCCCCTGTTTTCTCTTATCAGCTCATTTGGCAGGAAAAATGGAAAAGTAATTGTTCCTCTTTCAATGTGGGCCTCAAACCATTATTTATTGGCTGAAATTAATCGCTGTTTATCCTTCATTCACGTGGAAACCGCTCTATCAGCATTATGAAGCCCAGCGACTCAACTAGTCCCTTGCAATTTAGTCGACAGCAAGCGCGGATCCTGATGAGGCGTGCCTTAATTTTCTGGGCCGTGGGAGTTAATGAAGACTCCTTTCTGAGGTGGACATATTTGTATTTCTACAACATTAATAACAAAGACCCACACTTTCTCTTGGGCAGCAAATAAACTTTTTCTATTGAAAGGAGGGCGCCTGGGGAGAACAAGGAAATAGGACCGTGAAGTCCATTTGTTTTTATTCCAAGCACATCCAAAAATCATGGGAAGGCATGGAGACACTCAGGGGTTTGGACGGGGACCTCAATGCTCCAGGGAATGTCTTGCAAATTGGTAAAGGCAGAATGAAGATACCGCAAAAGTCAAACATTCGAGAACACCTTAGTTCTCTCTCTTGCGTTGGTGTTGCCTCTTCTCAACATTGCTTGATGCATGTAATTGACAGCCTGCGGTTTTTCTGGGGAAATCATTCCTGGATCACCTCCTGTTCTTCCTCAGGGGACCATCTGGAACTGACAGTCTGTCTTCCAGACTCAACTCTTCCTCTTTCCAATCGAGCAGTCAATCATCAAGCATCAGAGAGCACCTTATGTGCCCACCAGGGCCCTTCGCCATGAGATGAGCACACATTGCCAGCACAACCTCCACATTCGCTAGAAGCACAGCTGAGTGTCAAGAGTCAGATTCAATCTCTAGGAAGCATTTGTCAGGGGGCCGCTCACAATGACAGGTTTCTTAGAGACACAAAGGGTCTGACTGTGGATTCCTTTGGATATTTTCCTACCAAGACCAATCTTCCTGCCTTGCCTGACCCTGTGTGACTTTTGATCTAGGAGAATATGTGAGTAACTGTTTTTTCTGAAACCCCATTTTCCACAGTCAAAATTTGCATTACTTTGCCACTTAGGAGATGCCACAAACACACATTCTCACTTAACTTTTTTTTCTAAATGAAAGACAAACAGTATATATTTCCTTCAACTTTTTTTTTTAAAGATTTATTTTTTATTTATACATACGAGTTGGGGTACAGGCCAGAGGCATGGGGCGGTGAGAGGGTTCACCAGAGACAGAGCGGGGAGCAGAACAGGCAGATCAGAAATACACTGCTGAGGGGAGCAGCGGGCAAGGCAGGAGAGGTCTACCACGCCATGTGGGATTCTCCCCGACCGGGCGTCGAACCCGCGTTGCCGCTGCCAACAGCTCCACAGCGCAGCGCTTAACCGCTGCGCCACCGGGGAGGCCCTCCTTCAACTTTTTAATGACATTTAAAAATAATCATGTCATTACTATATGTGCAATTTTGTATCCTGCTTCTTGAGTTCTTCAATATTTTATCAAGTATTTAATCATCATAGGTTATGTCAGACTCAGGTACCTGGGCACAGAGCAGTGAATCCCAGGGACAAAAGTCCCTGCCTGCCAGGTGCCTACATCCTATTGGAGAATTTCCTATGTCCTTAAATTCCCCATGTCTTAATTATGTATAACTGCATGTTAGTCCATTTATCTATAACATAATTTACTTAATTTAATAGCAATTTACTTGTTTGCTATTATAAATGATTCAGTGATGGACATCTTTATGCATATTGGTCTCCTCATTTTTGATTGATTCCTTAGATGTCCAGATTTGCTGTGGTCTGATTTCAGGTTTTCACCCTGTCTACACACCAAAAGGACACCATCCAGGCTGAATGAATCGACTTGGCTAGGATAGGTGCCAGGCATACGTATTTCTGATTGTCGGCCAAAGAATATTATTATGATCAAGCATTGTCACTTTAATTTTTTTTAACTGCATGCCTATTATTACATATTACATATGATATTTATTATATGTATAATCTCAAATTTCTCCAGTTTTCAATATTATTTTACATTGTTGAACAGCTGTGCTGTTGGTATGGTTCCTGTAGGTGCTAGAACAATCTTTCTTGTTCTGCTAGAATTCTTTTTTCCCCCAAATGACCAGATTTTTTCTTTGACTAAATACCATTTAGTCCAAATGTTAGTTCATTCACTTAGCTTGTTTCTTTATGTACCACATTTGAGTTAAATCATATGGTGTTTGTCTTTCTCTGTCTGATTTATTTCCCAAAACATCATACCCTCTAGGTTCATCCACGTTGTTGCAAATGGCAGGATTGGAATTCAGATTTTAAATTATATGTTACCAGAAGGAAGGCATATGCTTCTCAACTGAAAAGATTAAAAAAAAAAAAAAATGGTCTGTGTTTATCTCCACAGTTCCTAACCTTCCCTAAGAAGAATTTTCTCAAGTTATATTGCTATATTGATTTTAGAATCCATATTATGGATTGTTATATACTAATGCTGTCTTTCAACTATTTCTATTGACTCCCCATTAGTACTTAACTGTATTAAAAAATAAACATACAAAATCATCAATCTTATTAATTCACAGGTTGTTAAAAAAAATAAAATCCCACTTTTAAGTAAAATTTCCTCTAGTTGGTGAAAAAGATCACCCTTTATATTTTGGGGATATTGGTTGGGGTAGAAGTAAGTCTAGATGGGTTTGAAGAGGTAGAGAAGCTATTGTCTGGTGAGAAGATCAGACCACAGTTGCAACGTGCTACCTTAGCATTCTTTCCGAAAACTTGTACTCCATCTTGATTTAAAATAATAATAATAAGGGGCCTCCCTGCTGGCAAGAGAGTTAAGGGCTCCGCTGTGGAGCTGTCAGCAGTGGTGACACAAGTTCGATGCCCTGCGATGGAGACTCCCACATAGTGCAGCAGACCTCTCCTGCCTTGCCCGCTGCTCCCCTCAGCAGTGTACTTCAATCCATCTGCCCGTTCTGCTCCCCACTCTGTCTCTGGTGAACCCTCTCACTGCCCCATACCTCTGGCCAGCTTGTGTGCAAAAATAAATCTTTAATAAATAAATAAATAAATAAATAAATAATTGTCTTAAATACCATATGATTTTACACATACATTGAATGTAGAGAAAGAAAACAGAGCAACAAACAAATAAAACCAAAACAAACCTAGAAATCTGACTCTATAATAGAAACTAGCACAGGGAGAGGAGGGGGCTGGGCGGGGGAAAGGAGAAGGAGCCCTGTGGACTGTGGTGGAGTCCAGATGATCCCAAAACTTTTCATGACAACGGAGGAGAAGGTGCCCGATGGAACACGGGGCTCTGGTGGTGGACCTGGAGAGAGACATCACTCTGAAGAGATAGTGTAAGCTATTGTTACCTCAATAAAAATAATAGAATTTTTAAAAATTTCAAGTGTCTCACAATGAAAATGCAGGGATAAAATAATCATTTGGATTTGAAATTTTAGGGTATAGAGTAAAAAACTTTGAGATCCATGCAAGAATTGGTTACCAAATGAAGTTTTAAGCTTGAAGTATATACAATCATTCAGAAAAGCGACCCGCCCTCTGGCGGGTTGCCTGAAATGCAGCCCAAATAGTCAAAACTCCTCAAATTAAAGTGGAGAGTGTTTTATGAAGGTCAGAATGATTTCCAAAACCTTTCAATACGTTTCATACCATGCTGCTTCTTATTTAATTTTTTATTGAGGCAACCTTGGGTGACAACGCAGTATGTGATTCTTTCCGAGGTGGGGGCTCACACCGCTTCAGCTGTACGTCACCACACCACACCACACCAAGGCACCCACAGCCCTCCACTACCATCCACTGGGCCCCCTCCACTCCTAGTCACTTCTCTTGTTTCTCTTTATACTTGGGGGTTTATGCCTGTCTTCTAATTGCTTCTACCAATGTCAAGTAGGGGAACTCCTGAAGATGGCTGCTCCTGACCTCCTCCCCCTCAAATGACTCAGCACAAGTGGGAAGAACTTCAATTTTATTAGTTTTTTTCTAATTATATCCTTAAATTCTATTTGACAAAGGTCAAAAATGAACTCTTTTAGTATTAAAAGTTTTTTTTTAATATTTTATGATTTTAATGGTCAAAATTATGTAAAATTGCTCTTAGTCATTTGAGATTATTCTCATATGCTTTTCATTGTTCAGAGTCCACTTTATGGCTGACCCCTTAATGCAGTTGTACATATTACTAAATGCTCCTTGACCTTACTGATCAGAGTGTTTTCTAGAAAATTTGATAGAGACTATACCTTGATTTTATCATTTGCAGAAGGTAAGGATATTTGATTTTTAGAAGTGTTTTAGAAATAACAGCAACATTTGATGCCATCAACAATTTAAAAGGTTTATTTATTTAATAGATAAGAATGTGTATTGCTTACTACATTCTAGATTCTATGCACTTACACCATTTTAAGTGCTTTAAAAGTGACCTTGTTTAAGTATCATAAAAATTCTATGACTCTAAGGCACAGAGAGGTTTAGTCATTTTCCTGAAATCACATAGCAAAGACCTGGCAGAGTCAGAATTGAATCCAAGCAACTGACTTGGTTTTTGCCCACTTTATCTATTTATCTACTCTTTGATCTGTACTGCCACTTACCTCACTGATGAAAGAAAACATAACATTTTTGGGATTTGTAAGACAGTAAAAATTCCATAATTTGACCATAAGAGAACGTCCCTTTATTTATGCAACCTTTAAAGTTACCATGTCATCTCCTTCTTTCCAGAGATGCTACATAAAAGAAAGGCCACCTAGTTCAATATGAATTTTTGATAAACAGTGTTTATTCTTCTAGTATAAGCATGTATCAAACATGGCCTGTTTAGCTGATGTTCTCTATCCTCATTTTCTACATTTGGCAACCCTCTCTTCTTCTCCCTGTGGAGAGACTTTCCAATGGTTTACTCTGCATTACACGGTTCCTTTCGAAATACCATTCTCTCTCAAAACTTGAAGTTACGCTCCTCTCAGCTCTCTGCTGCACTTGCTCTCTCAAGGGGCCAGTCACCTTTCACCTCGTCTCTGTCCCCATCTCCCCAGACTCTCAGTCACAGTGTAGTATTTTGATAGTAAGATCATAGAATTTAACACTAAAATCGATACTTTTATGCTGGTATCATAGATGAAACTGAACTCATCTAAGGAAAGTCAAAACACTTCTTGTTTTTTCTTGGTTTCTAGTTTGATGCCCTATTTCTTGCATTTTTAACTCTCCAAACACTCCAATCGGCTTCTTGAGCTTTTCTCCCATCCCCATTTACTAAATTCAGATATTAGAAAATACCAGTAAATGGCCCAGTTCTTTTCTCCACCTCTATAATCTTTTAAACACCTTCAAATAAGCCCCTGAAGGCAGGAATTGTTTATTTTGTATGCTGTGTAACCCAGAGCAGTGCTTGAATACTGCAGTTACTGGGCCCGCCCGCATAAATAAAGACCTTCCCTCCTCCTCTCCGAGTGATACCCGCTACCCTAATGGAATTTTGTCACAACACTATCATCACTATGGTCTGAGTTCGATCTCCTGCCAGGTTGCTCATATGACACAGCAGACCTCTTCTGTCTCACCAGCTGCTCCCGTTAGTAGTGTATCTGCCTGTTCTGCTCCCCATGCTGTCTCTGGTGAATCCTTTCACCCCCGCACCTCTGGCTTATACCCCAGTTCTTCCATAAATAAATAAATGAATAAATAAATAAATAAATCTTTAAAAAAAATTCTACAGGTAGATTTCTTCGGTTCGTTATTGGTTTGGTTTTGATTGACCCCTTTATTCTTCTATATTCCGTATAGAAACTAAACCATCTTTGATTATCTTTAAAGCACTTCTCTGCAGTGCCTCACATTTATTCTTAACCCTGCCTGATGATGGGAAACTCATCATTTATTCAATCTCACTACAAAGCTCAATGTCTGGTGTATTATAAAGGTTCACAAGTATTTATCGAATGAACAAATAATTAAATACCTAAATGTCATTCAATCAAGGACACAATCTTTTATATTGATAAGTAGAGTTGAGTTGAGATTCTAGAATAAATTCTTAGACTTATGGTCAGTTGATTTCCAACTAAGTAGAAACAACCCAATGTCCACTGCTTAATGGATAAACATGATTTATCCAAACAATGGAATATTATTTAGCAATCAAGAGGAATGAACTAGTGATACATGTTCCAGGATGAACAACACCCAAAAGCATTGTGCTACGTGAATGAAGCCTATATAATGACCACTTAATGTATTATTTTGTTTATGCAAGTTGAGCAGAATGTAGATTAATGGTTACATGGGATTCTGTGCAAATGGGAAATGACTGAAATGGGCATGAACCATCTTTTAGGAGTTCTAAAATTGTTCTAAAATTGTACTGTGGTGATGGCGCACAATTCTATACATTTACTAAAAGCCATTTAACAGTGCATTTCCAGTGGGTGATTTATGCCTCAATAAATGTATTCTAAAAAGTAAAAACCATAATCTCCATCATGCTGATGCAAATTTCACACATCCCCATCATTCAGGTTCTGTCCTCATTCCACGATGGCAGCTGTTGTTGCTGTTGATGTTTATCCACTTGATTTGAATACGTTGCTGCTATTCATTTATCTAAGAAATAATTACTGAGTATCTAAGGTGGGTTGGCCCATGAACTATATTGAAACAAGGAACAACAGAGTCCCAAGCAAACGTATATGTCAGTGTGGGAAACGGATCTTAAATGAGTAAATGGAAGCGTATCCCTCTGTCTCCCAAAGCGGGGTTCTGCTATAACTGGTAAAATAAGTCCTCAGGTTAGTTCCTTCATTTTCTGAAGAGTCATTTTCTTTTCCAGTGAAACAGGGACCTAATGTCTCTGTTTTGCTTAGCACATAAGATTTGTTTTAAAAGAACCAAATAATAAGAGTTATAAAAAGTCCTAAGGTTTTAAGAAGTATTGTAAAATCAAGGTTAAAAGAAGATTGCTCTCTATTCAAAGAAAAGATAGCACAGGGTTAAATGGAAAATGTAAATAGGACACCAAGTTTCCCTGAGCTGGGCACCCCTGAAAATACTTCCTTAGTCACATTCCTCTGGCTTGTGCTAATTTTTTAGTAATGGTATTGAAGGTGGTATAAGTTAATATTTTATCAGAACAGTCAAGGTTACCCTTCAAAGCAGTTCCAGAATTCTCTTCTCCTAACAAAATACAGTTACCTTAACCAACAGAAGGGCTTCCGGATGAGCCCAGTAAAATGGCCTTTATATTGGAAGTACCCACTCAGAAAATAATAAAGAAAACAGTTTACTAAATTTGCAGTTTTCTTTCTTGGAACTTTGGATTTAAGTTGCTTGCAGGGAAAAAGTTTTTATATGATGCATATTTTGAAAAAGAAAAACACCTCGAAAAAAATAAAAGGTAAATTTTTATGGGTGCAAAGAGATTTGTACAGAGTTTTACAGTCTCTCCTGGGTCTATTTAATCTTCTGGTGTTTAAAAATGATTGCCCTGGACACACCTTTTCTCTTTCTTCATTCTTTTATTTAACCTTTGAATTTAGTAAGAAGTTGTCTCAGTTTTATTACAGTTATAAAGCTTAAAGCTGACCTTTAGATTTTCCTTTTTTAAATTCAACACTTTGGTCATTTTTCCTTTTTAATGTGAGGTTATATAAAATTGATCCACTTATTAATGATATAGGAATTTGAGGTCTCATTGAGGTTACTCTTTATTAATTAATTATGAGGAGTATTAATTACACCAAATGATAATTAGCCTCTCCTCTAATCTGTTCTAGTTTTCTCTTTAGTTTTGTACTTGGATCTGAAAATGAATATTTAAGCTCAAAACTGAACAGCTAGCTTTATTAGTGAAATCTCTTACATTTTCAGTTTTGATTTAAAAGTGTTATTATATATTCAATTTTGTTGTTTACTGATTTCTCTCCAGCTTCCTTGCACCTCACTAGCTCTGCCTCGGTTGTCAGTATTCTCCCTTTCCCTCTTATCTCATTTCTTTTCCTTAAAATTCTCTTCTGCTTTCTTTTCCTTTCTGGCACCATCTTTGTCTAGATCTGACTCTTTTTCTATTAGTAGGAAGTGTGGATGTCCTTAATATTTTGTCCTTGGTTTGTCTCTGGGTTTGGTTGTTTTTCAATTATATTTTCTCCATTAGTGATTCCTTTTATTTCCTGACAACACCTCTTGTATTATTTTATTTTATATGTAATTCATTCTTGTTATTTATCTTTGGAGGAGGCTGTAAGGCATCATTGGTGTGTAGGTGGACCTCAAATCTGTAATCTACAAGTCTAGACCTCTCTTTGACTCTGATCTCACACTTCCACCTGCTATCTGAGATCACGTATATCTCACTAAACCTTGCCTCAACTTGTAGACATAGTCTGCTTATTGGTATCTCTTATGGAAAACCCAGATGTTTTGAACTTAATCTCATTCACCATCTAGTGTCAGCTTCCTCTCTAGACTTCCTTCTTATTAGTTTTCTGTTGTCCAGCTCAACACAATTATTTCCCTTTCCTTGAAATATTTTAAAATTTGTGTCTTTTTCTCTACCCACTTACCATTGTCTTTAATGTGCTCACAGTCCTTTAATATGTTAAACTACCATTTTTCTTCAAGTTACAACTCAAATGCCACCTTCTCTGTGAAGCCAACCTGACCTCCTTTTGCTCTGATTTCCTACCGAAATTTGTACGTTGACTAGGTCAAGCCTAATATGACTGTACTGGGTGAATGTCTACAGCCTGCTTCCCCCTGGGGCTGAGACTTCCACTTGCTGGCTCAGTGCCTTCCCTATGGCAGACACAGTACACAAGTGTTGAATGACTGGGTCCCTTGGCCACAAAACTGGGTCTTGGTGCTATGATTCTCTTAAGACATTAGCAGCTAAGCCGACTTCGGCATCCCAGTGGATTTCCTGAATTATCCTTTCCTAAAGATGAAAGGCCAAGTACTCAGTAATAGTGCCTAATATTTTTCTAGCCCATGTACACTGCAGAGAGAAAAGAAATCAGCCCTCTAGGGAATTTTAAAATGTCCTTGAAGGGTGTGAAATGAATGTAAGTATCTCCAGGCTTTTAAAAAATGTCTTCTGCTACATGAAAAATGCCCATGTGGATTAAAAATCCATCATGTAGTGGGTACTAATGGGAGCAGGACCTGAAAAGGTAAAGAACCTGAGATAGCAGGACTCAAGGCTGCGGGGGCCTTCATGGGACAATTCTGTGCCACCTTAAGACCCGAAGCAAATAAACTTCCGGGAGAACACTTAACGTAAGGACACATTCACCCCTCAGCCTCTTCTCTCTACAAGGACAAGAAATGGATTTCAGGATTTCTCTTTGAGTCTAACAGTTGAATGAGTCTGCGTGACCTGAAGTGGTCATACACTTCTTTGATAAAAAGTGCTCCTGTTTAGAATACTAAAAATAATCTGATTTCTGGGTTTCAGAGTGAGTGATAGTGTCACTTGCACTTACTATGGAAGAAAGCAGCTGATACTTAAAAACTGCAGAGAGGAGATAGGCAGGATACAAATCTGGAGTATTAGAAAATACCACCTGGGAACAAAAATTATACTAAAGTCCAATGTACAGGAAAAAAATGACAAAACAATGGCTTTGTGGCTTTCAAACATTGATATTCAGATAGCTCGCCTTGAAATATTTTGATTTTTTTAGGACTGAATCTCAGCTCCCAATCTTGTTTATATAAACCTAAAGATGGAAACAGAGGTTAAACCCATCAAGATGATTTGCACTTGAGACCTAAACGTGTCTGTGACCTCGAAGTCCTGCTGCCAATTATTTTAAGTCCCACCCTAATTTGACTCCAAAGGGAAAGTAGAGAGAATAACAAATCTCTTCTCCTGCACATTTATTATTGGAGAATGATTTCTCACATCGTAAAGGCAATTAAATACTTCTAGAGGACATGACTGAAAAATAGATTTCCCATGTATTTTTTTCAAACATATCAAGATATATATGCAGAATTTTCTTTTTGGACAGTTTGTGATATGCCACCTCCCTTATAATTCATCTATTTAAAGTGTGCAATTCAATAGATTTTAGTATATTCACAGATATGAGCGACCAGCACCACATTCAAGTTTAAAAAGTTCATCTCAAAAAGAAAACTTACACCCTTTAGTTATCATCCCCTTACCCACCTCCCCCAATCTCTCTTAGCCTGACACAAACATTAGTTACTTTCTGTGTATAGATTTTCCTATTCTGGGATTTCATATGAGCAGAGATGTAGTCTATATGATTTTTTGTGAATGACTTGTTTTACTTAGGATCATTTTTTCAAGGTTCATCCATATTATAACATCCATCAGTACATCCTATCCTTTTGGTGGCTGAATAATATTCCATTTTATTGAGATACTATGTTTTCTTTATTGATTTGGGTTATTTCCACCTTTTATTTATTATGGATAATGCTGACCTGAACAATGACATACGTGTTTTTGTTTGGCTATGTTTTCATTTTTCTTTGGTATATTACTAGGAGTGGGATCTAGGAATATATATTATTATATCATAATATCTCTTCTATTGATCATCTTCTAATGCTCTTATTGGTCATTTGTATATACTCCTTGAAGAAATGTTTATTCATATTCCTTGTCCATTTTAGTGGCTTTTCTTTTTATTATTGAGATATAAACATCATTTATGAATTTCATATACCAATCTTTTATTGCATAGAAGCCTTGAAAATATTTTCTCTCATTCTGTCCTCTCAGTTTCTTCATGCTGTCCTTGAAAGAACAGAGGCATTCAAGTATAATGAAATGCAACATGTCCATTTTTTCCCATTTTTAGTCATACTTTTGAGTTCATGATCATGCTTATCTAAGAATCCCTTGACAAATCTAAAATAATGAAGATTTATCCCTATGTTTTCTTCTAAGAGTTTTATTGTCTTAGCTCTTATACTTAGGATTTTTATCTACTTTTGAGTTAATTTTTAATATGATATAAAGTATGGGTCCAACCTCATTGCTTTATATATGATTATTCTGTTGTCTAAGTACCATCTGTTGAAGAAAACTACCATTTCTTTCATTAAATGACCTTGGTGTCCTTGTTGGAAATCAATTGACCATAGGTGTGTTGGTTTAGTTCTAGTTCTGTGCCTTTCAGTTCTATCATTGTCCTAATGTCTATTCCTGTGGCAGTACCACACTGTATTGATTACTGTTGCTTTGTATTAAGTTTCAAAATCAGTTAGTTTAAGTCCTACAACTTTGTTCTTTTTCAGGATCATTTTAGCTATTTGGGGTCCTTTACAATTCCATATGAATTTTAGATTCAAATTCCTAATTTCTACAAAGAAGTGAATTGAGATTTTGCTAGGGATAACATCAAATTTGTAGATCTGGTTATAAGAAATTGTCATCTTAACAATATTAAGTCTTTCAATTCATGACCTTGGAAAATTTTTCAATTTGTTTGGTCTTTTTTGGTTACTTTCAAAAGCATTTAATAGTTTTAGCATATAGCTTTTGTACTTCTTTTATTTAATTCATGGTGTTTTATCTTTTTAAAGTTATATTGAATGAAATTATTTTCTTGGTTTCATTTTCAGATTATTCATTACAAATGAGCTGAAATACAATTGACTTTTGTATATTGATCTTATATCTTGCATTATTGTTTAAGAGTTTTTTAGTTTTAATTTAAAGAGGGATTTTTTTATGGATTATATAAGATTTTCTATAAACAAAGTAATGTCATGTGTGACTAAAGATGGTTTCACTTCTTTCCAATTAATGTTTTTTCTTATCTAAAACTTAGAGTCGCCAATATAAATGTTGAACAGAAGTGACAAGATTAGACATACCTTTCTTGCTTCTGATGTAAAGAGAAATATCTAATTTTTTAATACTAAATATAATGTTAGTTATGGATGTTTATAGATGCCCTATGAGTGTTTCTATCATGAGAAGTATTGAATTTTCTGAAATGCTTTTTTCCATCTATTGAGATGACTGTGTGTTTTTTAATACAATGTTTTATAGAATTGATTTTGGAATGTTGGACAAATCTTTTATCCCCAGAATAAATCCCACTTGCTGGCTTTATTATAAACTTTTCAATGGGTTTCACTCACCATGTAGTGTGGTTCTACTATTGGCAGCAAGATGATTTAAGAGAAATGCAGGCTTAACATTGAAGGCTCTGCAATTTATATCCATCACAGTATGTTAACATTATTTGTTGGGCTTGAACTCTAACTATTGTTAAAAAGATATGGCCTCCTTTAGGATTACAAGGGAGCTCACTTAGTCATATGATCATTTACTGCATCCTTATCAAACCAATCGCAAACATACATTTGAATTAAAATGGCCAACTTTTTGCTACATGTTAAAGTACTCTATACACATTTCTAAATTTATTAACTGATTCATGTATGTTTGCAACTGGGTCATGAGACAAACAAGTATGGAAGAAGAGAAAAATTTTTCCTTACTTCTCTGGGTTCTTCTTGGGCTGATCAAATAGTAAAATTAGCATCTAATAGATTTGTAAGAGAAAAAACTAATTTTGTACATATTTGGAGCCACATCAACCTGAGAGGTCTGAGAATGGAAAGATAAAATAAAGCATATTTTGAGCTTTATTTTGAGCTAAGGAATGGAATAGGGTCTGGGGCTTCAGGGAGAGAGGAGGCAGACCCACATGACAAGGAGAGGGTGATTCATATGACAAAGAGCAAATGTTCTGTAATTAGATGTTTGCTCTGCCACATAAATAGGATTTTTAGATAGAAAGGTTATTTCTGGTAGTAACCCTAATTTTAGTTAAGACCTTCAATTTTCATTCTTGTTGGTAATGAAGGTTGTGATAAAAGTTCTGTTGAGCTTGCAGAGCTTTGACTAACCTCAGCTAGAAATATTCTATCTCACAGAGTGTCATTTCTGAGGGAGGCCTGTTCTGAAGACCTTCCCAAGCAACTCCTATTTCGTGTCTGATATATTGGTCATCCTCAGCTTTCTCCACAGAGAACCTCAGACTCACCAGGGAGTGGCAGATTGGAAGTGAGACCTCAGAAAGTTAGAGGGGAAAAAGAAAGCAGGCCATGTTCAGGAAACATAGCTGCAAATACCTCAGGAAATGGTTTTATGTGAGATGAAATGAGAAGGGACATGTAGAAGCTTGAAATACAACTTTAATTCAACTGAAGGTGTGCAGGACAGGTGCCCTCCCCATAGCTCCACGTTGTCTGTACAGGTTTCAGTGACAGCACTTATTACAGTCACTGCCAGTTTACCGGTGAGTCCCTCATAACTAGGATGTCTGTGTACCAAAAGTGTGTGTGGCCTACAGATAGGGCGTGATAATTGCTTGCTAAGTGAGTGAATAGTGAGCTATTGGATGGATTTGGTGGTACAGTTTGAGTAGTTCTGACCAAGGGAAGCCAAGTAGCTCCCAGGGGAAGAGGCATTGATGTTCACCAAAGATGTTTTCACAGCAGTAGTGTAACAGGGTGGTCCCAGGAAAAGGGGAGGTTCCAGGTTGCCCCACCCAAGGGAAAGTGGAGCTGAGGAGGAGAGATAGGAAGCTGGAGAAGAGAGAAGAAGGGAGAGGAGACTGGAGAAGGAAGAAGCAGAATGCAGAGGCAGAAGGTGACCTAAAGGAGGCACAAGGAGCAGAGAGACATGTGAAGAAACTGCACTGGCCTGGACTGGTTAAAGTAGATGTGGTGAGAGACCTGTGGGGAGGTTAACAATGGCGATGTTGATCTTGATTTTTATTTTGCTCTTTTCCTCACAGACTTGTCTGACTGTTTCTGACTCTTTTCTATGGGTCCCCACCAGAAGATGCTTTAGATTTGTGGTAGGCTTTTGGGACTGCTTTAGGCCAATACTTTTGGGTGAACATTTACCCACGAGGTGATGGGTAACTGGGTACTTGATTTGGAAACCATATTCTTTGTCTTTTCTGTACTGCACACTAATTGTATTAAGGTTTCTTTCCACTAAAGGTCTTATATGTTTTGTCTTGATGCAGCGGATGGCAGAACCTATATAGAGCAGGCAGATTTTGGGGTGCTGGGGTGCCCCTCTCCCTGCCCTGTAACAGTAGCTTCTGTGATCAGAGAACTTTCCATGTGTTTGACTTGAACAGAGTGTCATTCATCCCTTTTGTCATATTTCTTAGGTAACATAAGCACTACCACCTCTACTCCAAAGGCCAAGTTGTTTACTCACATGTTTTCCTTTCTCATTTCCAGAAAACAATTAGTGTCCATCTACCCTCAAAATCAGTTTTTCCCAAGTTTAAAACACACACACACACACACACACACACACACACACTCACACACACACACATCAAGATTCAAACTGGGTGTTTAGATCTCCATTTAGTTCGCTATATTTTCCCAATTCAAAGACACCTTCAATTATAACAGATTTTCCAGAAGTTAAAAAAAGAAGTATTACATTCAAAGTAAAAAGTGATGGCAAGTCAGAACCTAATTTTGGAAACATTAAAATATGCATTTCAGAAGCAAAGAAATGTAGTTGATTTTCACTTTACAGTTCATGATGTCCCACTAGCAAATCAAACAACACTGAAAACATGTGTTTAATGCGGTGTGTTTTTTCATTATGTCAGATCAAGATGACAATGAGGCAGTTTAATGATAATACTGATGACCATAGGACTCTTTAAATCTCAATTGGATACTCGTCCAACAGAATTTTACTTGTGGGTAAATACATGTCTGATTATATCTATGCAAACCAATACCAATTATTCTTGTCCTTCAGATAATAAGGGCTTTCCGGCTTTGTATGGTTTCAAAGGAAAGCATTTTGGTCTTTAAAACACAATAACCAGCAGGCAGAAATTAGAACAACAGCATTCAAATTCCTGGGGAGCAGGGTATATCTGTTACAGGCCGTCAGGGAAAGGAGAACATATGGCTTTCAATGTGGCGTTCCCCGGTTTGACTTCGTGGTTCTCAGTTCTCTTGATTTCATACTTGATGATTTCTTTCATTTAGGAAAATCAATCCAAGGAGAAACTTTTTATCCTCTAAATACAAGCACTCTGTTTAAGGGGCAGGGGGACTCTATTAGACCTTAATATGTGTAATATTTTCATGCAAAGATTTATAACCTAAAACCTAAGATAATATTCTTTGAGTTTAAGGTATCTGAAAGTCTCATGAAATTTTTGGAAGAAGCCACCCCTTCCCCTGCGTATCTGATGCTAGCAACATTCTAGTTAATCTTCTTTAAGGTCCTATTCAGTTAATGGAAATGCTTAGCTGCATAATTGCTTTGAGCCTATTGCTATTCGAAATGGAAAATATAATAATCTAATGGTATTGTCTCTATAAGCGAATGAGAATTTCAGGAGTGGCTGTTGGTGCCACCCATGTGATCCAGAGAGGTTAATGCAGTTAAAGTTATTTCACAGTCCATTAAGGAGCTTACGGTGACCTCGCGACCTTTGCGCCAACAACAGGGAATCCATTATCATTACAATGGAGGAGCCGTGGGTTCGGCTGACTTGACAATGGGCCCGGGAAATCCCAAGTTAGTACTTAGTTTAAAAAAATGCACTTTTCTTTCTGCTTCTTGGGTATGGCTATTAATATGCCCTCCTATAATTTGTAACATTAACATTGCTGAAGGTACAGAAAAGGACATTGAAATGAAGATGTCAAAACTGCTGACTTAGTTCAGTGCATGATAATATTGGCTATGCATTGAAGTAGTAGATATCTAGCAGGAAAATCAAGATGAAGAAAGTCAAGGGACTCAGTGAAATTAATGATAAATTATCACAGGTTGTGAAATTCACTTAGGCAAATAATAGCTTTTTTCTTGTTTTAATGGTGTAGTCTAGTCTGAGACTTAATAGATGACTTAAAGAGAAGTAAACACTTTTAATTTAAGAATAGGAATATTATAAATTTTAATTAATTACAACTACTAAGTGTTCACTATATCAAAATCGAAATTTGGGAGGATGATGACAATGACACAGACTTAAGATGGCTCTCACTGTGACAAATAGTGTTACTCATTTGTTTTTCTTCTATATGTAATTTGATGAAAGACATTCCTGTCACTCACATTTGAAAACAGATTTAAGGCATGCAGTTAAAAAATAATTTTTTCAAAACAGTGGTTGATATGAAAGTGTTAATTATCCTTCTTGCCCTCTAAAGTGAACTTGGCAGCACAACAGAGAAATAGTAAGCGCAGAATTAAAAATTAGATTTTGTAAGATTTTATGTCAATAGAAAAGAAATGATCAAATGATCTCTATGCAAAAAAAAAAAAAAACAACAAAACTCTTTACGGATATAAAGGTTAAATTGTAAACATAGGCTATGAAAGAATCATTTATATTCCCAGAACCCAAAAGAAAAGCATTTTAAAAGAATTTAAGAAAAGCATTTAAAAGTAATTAAAGAAGCCAGCAGTACATTTCAAAGATAGTTATTGCTGACGGTAGTTAACATATCTTACCTCATTTAAACACAATCAGTACTTATTACAGCTCCAAATGCCTGTAATATAATCACACTAAAACGGGAGCTGAGATCTCCAGTTAATTTTCAGGAACACATTGAGATGATGTCTTTTTATGGTTTGCTATCTGAGAAAATAATTGGGAAAAAAAAGGTATCACCTTCTTCTGATGATTCAAAAAGAAAATAATATGATTAAACAGTGTTTCCTAAACATAGCTCCACTTCAATCCTGTTTTTATTGAAATACACAAAGAATACATTAAATTCAATCTTTTAAACTAGTGGTAAAATGTGTTTTTTAGAATATTCAGAACTAAAAGAAAAACAGCTCAGACTAGATTTGTGTAATTTGGATATATATAATTTATAAATAATGCCACAGTAAATATTGAATCATTTGTTATGAAAGAAGTTTTACAGAAGCTGTAGTGACCAAGCTTGAGACCTACAAGGATGCTAATGCTTAAAAGAGGAATTTAACACTATTCACCTTTTGACTAATCGTGCTATTTTTAAAAATTATTGAATTTCAAAACCAACCAGCACCTTGTTTATTATAAAGTCATTAAATCTAATTCTGCAACTCATTAAATAATTTACAAAGCAAAACTAGCTAGACAACACACTTTATGTATCTGATCCAATTTATTAACCTGAAATGTTTTACAAGGAAGAATTAATGGCAGGTGGAAGAGTATTTTTATTTATGACGTTCTAAAAGGTATATTTAATTTTTTCATTAAAAAATATCTGTGGCGGTGATTAATCAAATCTTAATTGCAATGCATCTCCTTGTAAGCATTTTATTCCTACGTGAGCCAGGACTCCCCAAGAAGACTAAAGTACAGAATGAGAAATTGGCAGAAGAAAAGCACCCACAATTTATGGATTATAACAGTATAAATTTTAAAAGTGAAGAGAGAACACAAAGTAATTATAGATCAGAATTTTATGTGAGCAGACTAATTTTGATAAAGTATGCTATATATACCATTCTCCACAATTTGCCAGTACAATGCTAAAAATCATTTTAAACGTATTTAGACCTACAATGTACCTGACACCAAAATTTGATGCAACGGTAAGGGTTAAATTTCTCATATTGCAATTGGTTTTGTGATTATGGTCACTACTATCAGATTTATCAGAAACTGAAGATTCTTGCATTACTTTTGTTCTTTAACTTTTCTTGAAATATTTCAGATTTGAAAGGAGGTTTCCTCCCTGAAGACATCTTTCTCTCTAGAAGTCAGAACTCACCATGGAAAAAGGAGAAAATTCAAAACTCTGTTAAATTATAAAACAAGGCTTTTAGGGAGAATGTGTAGTCGGACTAATTTGTTAAGTAAAGAGGCTGTCTTCCACTCAAGAGAAAGTTATCTCTGAGAGACTAGCATGAAGCATGGAAGTGTAAACGCTGCTCCAGAGTGAGCCTCTGCCTTCAGCAGCCAAAAATAAACTGGTTCTTGGCTGAAAGACATAAGTGCAATTGTGAAATTGATATCCCTCCTTGGCCGAGTCCCAGACAATATGTTGCCTTTCGGGGGCTGATCAACGTGATGGATGTGATCTGTGAAATCCAGGGGGGCGCTCCCCTTTAATCAAACCCACAGTCCTCGACAGAGAGGCGGTAGTAGACTAACAAGTTCTTCAAGCTTTCTCCCTCCAGGTCTCCTTAGCAATCTGACAGTACAGAAGGAGAAAAAGGTGGTAAAACAGCCACAAAAACACCACCACCCTGGAAAAGAGAGAGAAAAGAAAGACAAGACAGGCTATGGATGGAGAATTGAGATGGCAGCGACTGAGCAATTTATTGCTTTTCAAAGCAAAATTCACTTTTTGCTTGTAATGTCAAAACAAACTTACTGGAGACAGACAGCTAAGTTTTTTGCCTCTAAAAATTATAGATTGTGCTGTCTCTATCTAGTGGTGCCGATCCCTGTCTTACTGACAACATCCCGGTTCTGGGGTGTCTCGTTTCTGTTTTCATGTTTGCACCATATACTTTAAAGTGGTGGTAACCTGTACCCCAATATTATGAAAAGAGAGAGCCTCGGAGAGAAAAACAAGCTAAAATTGTCCAGGGAGCAACATTAGGTTTGCAGCCAGTTGTGGGTGTCAGTGTGGGGGATTCTAAATGCCAGCTCCCTAATCTTATCATCATTAACTTCTCACCTTTGGACCCATCAATGCTATCAGTGAAAGGATAGGAATATCAAATTGGAGATTTTGCATTTCTTATGGAAAATGTTTCCAAGCCTATAACAAATTGGCACTGCCCTTTCCTCTATAACAACTCTAATGACTCAAATTGATTTTGGCTTAAAAGATCAACAGCAGGGTATAATTTATTTTTTCAGGGTTTCCTTTAATGTCGAAAGGCTCTCAGATTGGTTAACCTTACCACACTCTCCTGCATTGTTGTTCTATTTGCACATAATATTCTGGTGCCAGATTGTCAGCTAATTATGTCACCAGCAATCAGCTAACAAAGCACAGCCATTCTCATTTGGAGAAAGAACCTTGTTTCAAAGCTACTCCCAGGGAAAAAATAGGCTCCTTTCATTAATGGAATCTGGAGTGAGGGCTTTATTTAACTCTACATTCCATTTCAGCGCTGCTGTTTCCTTGATGTTGTAGGGGGTGGTGGCTGTTATTTCTTAAGCTGCTGCCCTGAGTTCCATGGAAACTGTGGTTCACCTTTAGGTATGTGGGGAGGAACACAACTATTTGGTAAACTTCTGTGGTGTCAAACTGTAAAATGAAAACCAGCAAGCTGTCTCCAAAAGACCTTTCTTTGGGTTTAATGTTTTTGAACCATCACATTCGCTTTCTTCTATAAAGACTAAACATAGAGTCAAAATACAGCAACATTTCAGTTCTCTACTTAGAGATGTGATTTAGTGAAGACATGCACCCCCCAAGAATATATACAGAGCGCATAGAAGACAGAAAGGTGAATTTGTGATAGAGAAGTGTAGAGTGGTTTTCAGTAGCAGCTGCCTGGCAGAAAATCTGAGATAGTATGCTTACTTAGTGAATATCTGTCCCATCTTTATTTAGGCAACCATTCAAATTAGTCTTCAGCTCTGGAGTTCTGGGAGGTGCAGAGAGCCAGCCAAGTGATAAGGCACTAACGAGCCTGCTTGGAGAAAACATTTACTAAGATTAAATAAGTTACATTGGTATCCCTCTTTCTATTCATCTATTAAGACTTTAATGTTATTCATTGCCTGCTTAATATAATAACTATAATTTAATGATCACTATGTCTTAAAATCCTACCGGGGAGCAAGAACAAACACAGAAGAAACTGGCTAGAACGTCGCAATACACAATTCAATGATATATTTCGTGCATGAATAGTAAATGCAACATGAATAAAGAAAATAGGAAAATTAGCTAGTGCTCTCAAGGTTCTTGAGTTATTTCTCAGAGTTGTGAAGTCAGGAAAAGATTGGGGCTTATTGGTTATTAACAGACGTGAAAACAGTTTCTTGGGATTTTGATTGTTCTGATATTTAGCTCCAAAAATAAAAATTTTAAACATTAAATCATGATGAATTTGGACTAGGATCAAAACCAAAATTTCAAGGGCCATGATCATCAGGAGTTTAGGGATATTCTTTCTGTCCCTCCAATGGATGTCACTTCCCCTAGTGACTCTACTTACTGGTTTATGGATTTGTTTAGTTTTATTGACTTGCATAGAAACACTTTCAAGGTAAATCCTTTCAAAATTCCAAACAGGGCCTCCCTGGTGGTGCAACAGGTTAAGCGCAGCCTTATGAAGATACCCAGAACCACTGCAGCACGAGTTCGATCCCCTGCCAGGGAGATTCCCACAGGGTACAGCAGACCTCTCCTGCCTCGCCTGCTGCCCCCCTCAGCAGAATACTTCAGTAGATCTGCCTGTTCTGCTCCCCACTCTGTCTCTGGTGAATCCTCTCACCACCCGATACCTCTGGCCTACACCCCAGCTTGTATGCATAAATAAATAAATCTTTAAAAAACAAAAAAATAAAAATTCCAAACAGCCAAAGAGTATTAATGAGATTGCTGTTAAAAAGAGAAGGATGGGGGTGAGAGGGTTGTGTTTATATAGAGACAGTGTATTTGCAAATTCAGCTGGAATGTCATCTAGTGTAACCACAACAAACATCTTTGTCCAAAGGCCTTTTCATTTTATAACAGGTGCTTCTGGGAAATTAAAATCTTTGCTCCAGAAATGTATAGATACACAGGATAATAGGGCAGAAAAGGATGCAGTTTCCCAGTACTTCCCTAGCTGAATCTAATTTAACTGTGCAGCATCTTTGTAAGCTCATTATCTTGGAAACAGACTGAAGAAACCAAAGAAAAAAAATCCCTTATTCTTTTCATTAGATTTGATACCAGGCAAATGGGGCTTCAAAATTAGCCAAAGGCAGTGCCCCAATTGCTTACTGGTCACTATCTTGGTTCTGCACCTGCGTACACAATTGCAAGACTACTCAGGGTTAGGGAACAATAACAATGAGATTTATTTGACAGGAAAAAGCAAAGAATTACTAAAGTCAACATACGGCCGTTCACCTTACTTAAAGCAATGTCCAGTCCTTTTAAGTCCCAGAAAAGTAACAAAGGTGGCGTCTTCCTGCCACTGATGACATGGAGCTCCTCTTCCAAACAATAGGCCACATTTCCAAAATGGTGTCATCCTTCTTCTGCAGACGTGCAACAATCAGACTGTAGGCCAGGTTCCAACTCACGAGGATGACACAGAACACAACTGGAGATGCTCCCGGAACTGCCATGGTGCCCCAGCGCAACATCAGGCCAACAACGCTGTAAACAGTAACTACAGTGGCCAGACGGCTCAACAGACTTCACTCACATTTTAGGAAGGCACCTGCTTCGGGCTGCTGCCTTCTTCTTCGGCTACAGTAAAACCAAAACTGGGAGCAGTTTCCGTCGTTCGGCTACTTGCAAAGCCTCCAAAGTCGCTGGTCCCAAAGTCACTGAAGATTCCAAAAATGCTCAATCTGAAACTCTATATCCCAGCGGCTCAAAAACTTCTGGCGTCTGATTTCCAAACTCTCAATCTTGGTGGCTACATTTTCTGCCACTGATTTCTATATCCTACATCATGGCAACTGCTTCTTTTCCTACATCATTGCGACTGATTCCTCTATTCCTACATCATGGCCACTGCTTCTTCTTTTCCTACATCATGGCAACTGAATTCCCCTTCTCCTTCAGTCTCTTTTATTTCTCATCATACTCTCTACCCCAAACTGCAGAACTTAGCATTTTCCCTGGGGCTATTCATTCTCATCAGTAAACCCCCTCCAGGAGGCACCACGTTTTCCTGACCTTGGACTCAGCCCTGTTACAGATTGACAATGATCAAAAACTACTTTCAAGGTCTTGAACTAATGGGATAAACTAAAGTTATAATAAATTCTTGGAAGAGTATAGAAGCATAATGGAAGGTTAAAATTGCAGATGGCAAACACTTTAGAAGTTTGGGCTTCCAGCTTAATGAAGTAAAAGCCAAGAAATGATTTGTGACCAATATTCTCATTTGTAAGAAGTTATAAAAGATGTAAGAATGTGATTGAATAGTTCCAATTTCCACCAAGATGGAAGAAAAAAGGGTGCATTTACATTAAAAAGGAGTTGAGGTTAGAAACCCTGAAGGGACCTGAACAGGGAAGGGATTTCATTATACTGAAATTTGCCATAGGGTGAAAGCTGTTGTCTTTGTTTTCCACAGCAAGAATATTTGCATTATGTAGCATGCTGAGTATAAATCAAATAGGGCCGCAATATTAGGAGGAGTGTGCAGGTTGAGGGCAGTGGTGTTGTGGTTCTCTGCATAATCTGAACGAGATCCACTGAGATTATACCAGCTTTCCCTAAAAAATTATCATCGTTGAAGATTCAAAAGTATAATTGAGTTCTAGAAATGTTCTCTATTTCCATCTTTGGTGATGAAAGAAATAAAGCCAATGACCTTTGTTTTCTCCCTATAAGTAAATAAATCACAACAAGTAGATTTCTGTGTTGTTGGCTTTTGTATCCATTATCCAAAATCCTTTGGTATAAGAAAAAAATTGCAGTCATGGATGGGAGGAGGCTGGCGAGCAGTTTCATCATGTTGTTGTGGCCAAAAAGATAGAAGATAAACATTCATAATGTGGATCAATTCAGTGAACCTCAGATGTAAATATGTTGGCCCTGACTGTCCATCCATTGGAGGGTCCTGAGTTCTGTTAATGCACATTCGTTGGAAATGCTTTTTCAGTGAATATCCCCTTTAACAGAGTCTCCAAGGGACTCTAAGGCACGCTGAAATTGCAAATTCTGATTGGAGGGAAGACACTTCAGTGTTGTCTGCCCCTCAGTAGTGAACTGAACCTAGGTTGCCAAATTCCTATTTGTCCTTCACATGAAGCCCATATTGACTGCTTCAAAAACTCTTTGTAGGAGCTATTATTTTCAAATTGTTTCCCAACTTATATTGCAATTGAAAATTGGACAGCTTTTCAATTGCTCTTGCATTCCAATTGATTACCAATACAGTTTTTTAGAATTAAGAATATCAGGCCATTCTCTTCCCTGGCATCATGTTTACTCTGTGGTTTTCATTTAAATATTGCAGTACAGTTTGTACCTGACTCTGTGTGAAGATAAGTACAAGGCGATCAATTAGATTTACTATCACTTCTGTGGTATGTATCATTGTGGGAAATAAAAAAAAAAAAAAGAACAAAAAAAGCCCTGGACATAATGTTGTCTTCACTTCAAGGTCTCCTAGTATTATTCTCTGAGCTTGGTTTCTGCTGCATCAGACAGGTCTCAAGGTTTGTGATGTATATTTCAGGACGAGGCAGTTGTAATGATCAAATGACTAATATGTTTTCTGAATACATGCATTCTAACACCGTTAGGTTATCAGATCAACTCAATAAATATTTATTGAGTGATTACTATGCATAAGGCACTATACTAGGCCCTGGAGGATGCGATGGGAGCACATTTTGAACCTTATCTTAGATTTTTGGAAAATACTTAAAAGTGAGATCAGTAGGAATGAGGTATACATTTACTTTGACCAAGGTGTTTCTGAGTGCTTTAAAAGCCATTCCTAGATGTCCACAGTGGCTCTGTGATCACTAACAGATGAACAATAGTCACCGTTTTCAGATGGGACAATTCCAGAAGGGAGAGGTTGAAGACTTTTTTCAAAGTCAAGGGAATACAGATGCAAAACTGCAACTGTCAGCAGGATCTGCGGCCCAGTGTGTGAACAGAGCTGGGTCAGCCATGTTGGGGGGTCTTGGGGTCAAGCTTTAGTTTGACTGTGCTTTGATAACTGGCATTTTTAACATATTCAATTGACATAAAACTGCTGGCATTTAAATGATCCTAATGCATTTGTTCTTCCTCTGCCCATCTAGGGCTCTCTTTGAGCAAATGAGTCTCACCCCTCTGCTTTTATATGACTAAAAGGAAAGAGTAAACTCCTTTGTTGTGACTTCCTCCCCCCAAATTTCCTTCTGAATATTTTCAAACATACAGAAAAGTGGAAAGAACTTGAAAGTGAGCACTAGGATGTTCACCAACTCAATTTTATCATATTTATTTGCAGTTCTTGCTTGGGATCTATCTACCCCTGCTTCTATCCATCCATCAACTCATTTAAATTTCGAAAGTGTTTTAAAGTAAATTGTCATTATAACCTTTTGGAAATTATTTTCACCACAAGGCCAAGAGGCTTATAATAGTAGGAACAATAGTAGAGGAAGAAATAAATTATAACTGATGGTCAAGCTAATTTGTCTCTCCTAAGTATTGACCTGCCTAATATTTGTGTATTCTGCACACATTGGTCTGTCTGATTCTGGCAAGGTGGATCCAATGACTCTGTTTTACAAATTTAAAAAATGAGGCTTATAGATGAAATATCTCAAGGTCACCCAGGAGGTGATACATTCAAGGACAAGTGACTTCTCCAGCTCCTGGCCCAGATGGTACAGGCTGATGCAAGCAGTTTGTACTTTGGACAGTCTAAAGTTGAAGGAATACTTTCCACCTGAAAAGCCATGGTTTTTATTTTCTCTCTGGAAAGTTCTTCTCTGAGATTGATGGAAGAATCTCAAGTGGTTGATTGAGAAATAGGAAGAGGACTTGGACCACATTTTCTAGAGGGAAGCAAGGCATAGTCAGAATAGTCTAGAGCACAGACTTCACTCCTGGTACAGTGTCCAAACAGTGTTGGTAAGAACTATGTTGGATACGAAAAATAAATTGGTTGCCTGTGCTTGGGAAAAGAAAAGCAACAGAGGGAATACTGTGCTGTGGAAGACTTGAGACCAATTGCCTGGAAAACGTTCTGAGTTTTTTTGGTGTTAGTTGCAGAACAAGTCTTCATTTTCTTCTTGGTTATCCTTTCCTTGAGTAATTTTGTTTATTTGACATGTCACTTCGTTTCAGATTTTATATGAAACTGTATAGAGCAATTTGTTAGATTACCAAAGTATGTTGAAGATTTTATTACACCACTTTCTCATATATAATGCTGTTGTGTTATAGAACATATTTCCTGCATGGGCATGAATTATATATACACACATGTGCATATTGCTGTCTTTTTCCTTGCAGGAACTTTTTAAGCTTTAACTTATTGGTCTTTTCAAAATATTAATTATTTTTATTATCAACCAGTTTTACTGATTTTTCCTCCTAAGTAACCAGTTTATCATTTGTCTTTATCAATTCCTAGTTCCCACTTGATTTAATTTTACTGTGTTGGTTTTTTTTTTTTTTTTGGTTCCAGGAGAACAAGTGCTATTTAATTCATTTTTAATGTTTAATGGTAAAAAATATTTAAAGCTAAGGATTTTTCTTAAAATAGCTTGCTCACATCAATTTAGAGTGCTCCTATTTTCATTGATCTTTAGGTAAGGATCAAATTGAGTTGTAAGATCATTCTTATTATACACAAAGTAGCTAGTAATGGGGCAAGAAAATGGCAGAAAGTGACCAAGAGAAGTCTTTGCTATTGACCAGGTAGAAGAAATCAGAAATAGGGAGACAGGACCAAGAAGAACATTTTGAGAGTGATTAGAAGGAACGGTCGCTGCTGGATTCAGTTTTTGTGTGTATGTGGCTGTATGTTGATTCACTGATTTTATTTCTTTTAATTATATTCTGTTTTACTGAGTCAAGTGGATTAAAACACTGTGTATGATTCCAAGGTGTAGGTTCACACCTCTCTAGATGCATGTTTCCACACCCACCACCAGGGCGCCCCGGGTTCTCCACCACCGTCCACTGGGCTTACTCCCCACCTTACTCCCCACCCTTCACCTTCTTCCTCTAGAAGCTCAGTTCTAAGGTCAGATTTCAAGGGTTCGTTTTGGTTTAATTTTGTCTTCTTGTGTTTTCTTTCTTTATATTCCATATATGAGTTAAATCACCTAGTATTTGTCTTTCTCCTTCTGACTTATTTTGCTTAGCATGCTCCTCTCCAGTTCAATCCATGTTGTTCCAAATGTCAATATTTCATCATTTTTTTATATCTGAGTAGAATGTCATTGTGAATATAGACCACATCTTCTTTATCCACTCGTCTATCATTGGGCTTCTTTCTGCTGTGTGTGTGTGCATGTGTGTGTGTGTGTGTGTGTGTGTGTGTGTGTGTTTAAATCAGTTGAAAGCAATCATTTTTTTGTTTACTATGGTATAAAATGTACCCCGGCATATCTTTCTAGCTGCCTTCACCATGCCCATTTTCCTTTCCTTTTTGTTAGCAGGATCCTGACTTTATTTGGTCTGAAATTTATCCATAAAATACTTTTTCGACCTCTCTTGCTCTAGAAGTGGCCTCATTTATCAACTCATAAGATGTAAATAAAAGTCTACTGGAGGGCCTCCCTGGTGGTGCAACAGGTTAAACACAGCACTATGAAGTGATCAGCAGCCCCGGCAGCATGAGTTCAATACCCCACCAGAGAGATTCCCATATGGTGCAGCAGACCTCTTCTGCCTGGCCCGTTGCTCCCCTCAGCAGTGTATTTCAGTCTATCTGCCTGTTCTGCTTCCCACTCTGTCTCTGGTGAATCCTCTCACCGCCCTACACCTCTGGCCTACACCCCAGCTTGTATGCATAAATAAATCTTCAAAAGAAAGTCTGCTGGAAAGCTTATGATTTCTGAATATAAGAGAAACAAACTCTTGCTTCTCTTTCCTGCCTAAGAAATGAATGGCGCTGAACAGCCATCTTATCATCAGAAGGTGATGAGAATAAAGATGAACACCTATACTTTAGGACTGTCAGAGTACAGAGGTAGAGTTTGCCAGGCAACTGAAGCTAACAGCAAATACCTATTACCAGACTTGTTGTGTGAGATAATTGAATTCCTATTTTTGCCACCCATGGTTGGGAGTTATTTTTCCTGCAGCTGAACACTCTCAACAGTTGCATATATTTATTACCACCTTTATTGCTTTCCAATGAGCTCCCTCTGTACCACAAGACTCAGTTTTGTCTGCTGTGTATTTGCAACAATCCTCTATGTAAAGAATAGAATCCCCCAAATGTATGAGTATGAGTAAAAGGATCACATTTTCATTACTCCTTTGGATGTTTTCTCCATTTCACACATCATAATCATTTTGTCAACCAAGTTCTGAGTTCTTTCTTCTGTTTTGCTAATCATCTAATGCTTGGACTTGGGTAATAGTTTCCCCACTGGTTCTCTCATTCCAGTCTTTCTGTTCCATAGTCTTATCCCCCAAGCTCTCCAGTGCTGTTGTTATTTGATGCTTCTGCACATGACATAGCAAATATTACTCAATACATGAGAAATAGGCAAATTCTTCAGCCTGGAATGCTCTGTCTTCTCAAAAAGCTTCCTGATGTCCTTTTACAGTCTTGATTTTCGCATGAATGCTTCATTCTAATCCAACTGTTTTCCGGACCTATATATATCTATTAAATATACGTTTCTCTATATTAAACTCACTCTTATCCTCTCTCTTTCCTCTTCAAATCCTACTCATTTTCCAAGATTCAGTTCAAATCCCACCGCCTCTGTTAAAGCTTTCTTGTGCACCAAGACCTGATCTTCTCTTTCCCTTCTCTCAAATCCTAGTTCTTAGTATCGGTATTATTTTCATCTTCCATTACATCTGCTCACCTATAATGTGTCTGAGCTACCTTGGGCTAATCAACTATTCTCCAAACAGACTTTAGCTTTGCTCAGACTGTTCTTGCAGCCTGAAATGTCTTCTTTCCTCACCCATACCAGAAATGCTATTTATCATTCAACACCCAACTCAAAGGTTTCTCCATTTTAAATCTTTCTTCATTCTTAGATTAATATTACCCAAGAATTATTACCATAATTTTCTCATGTAATTTGTCCATTACACTACATGTTTTACTTTGTCTTACCTAAATGCTTTTTATTCATCTGATTTTTCTTTACAAAAAAATTACAAGTGTTAAGACCCAGTAGACCAAGTACTGTGTCCTCAATTAATAACTCATCAAAACAGAGAGCTCTTTGTGAGAAGAATTTTACTGATCATCACATCCCAATCTCTAGTATATGAAAGAGGTAATGAGCCTGCAGATAGGCCGCAACTTGCACAAGTCACAGATTTCAGTGCCTTGAAGACCCAATTTCAGTTCAGGGCTCTGTAAAACCAATGAATGAGCATTCCATTCCATAAGAGTGAAGAACTTTGAAGATGTCGGACATATTTAGTAAGCCATGGTTTTATTTTTTGGAAAAATATATGAACATCATGTTGTATGCTTGCTAATGCTTCCATAATGCAATAGAAGAAAAACAGAGACAAACACAAAATATTTAAGTATTAGAAAATAAATTAATTGGGCCTCCCTAGTGGCACAGCGGTTAAACGCTGCGCTGTAGACCTGTCCACAGTGGTGACGCAAGTTCGATGCCCGGCAGAGGAGATTCCCACATGGCGCGGCAGACCTCCCCTGCCTTGCCGGCTGCTCCCATCAGCAGTGTATTTCCGTTGATCTGCCTGTTCTGCTCCCCAATCTGTCTCTGGTGAACCCTCTCACTGTCCCATGCCTCTGGCCTGTACCCCTGCTTGTATGCATAAATAAATAAATCGTAAAAAAAGAAAATAATTTCCCATTAATTTAAAACTTAAGCATGAACCAGAAAAATGAGCCACCCAAGATCATCTGAATTAAATTATATTTGCAACATTATTTTAATTTTGCAAATTTGTCCATTGTTACATGAGTTAAGTGGTACAAAATTAAATAGAAGCAAATGCATCATCTCCATTTTAAATTAATATATATGACATTTACCCATGCTTGTTTGTTTTAAAAATTATAAGAGAATCTCTCTCATTCATCCCTTGATTCTTATGTTTCAGTCTATCTAATCTTTATTTTACAGGAGAGGCCATAATGGAAAATTTGTAAACATCTGCGCAAGAACCCTTAATTATTTAGTTCTGCCTGCTGTAATTTTTTCCACAATGGATTGGTGATTTTTTAGTGCATCGATAGTAATGATTAGGGGAAATTCTATCCTGGAGTCTGACCTAGATAACGGGCCACATATACCAATATCAAATTTCGCTTTAAGTTGTTTCCTGTCTGTCATTTCAGGAAGACTCACTGTACTTATTTATATAATTGTGTACAACATGTACACCCAATACATAATTGTAAATAAAATAAAAATATGATTTTTTTCATAACCATCACCATGATTTTATGCATCTCAATTTAAATTATGTACAAAGTATGGCCATCCATAGAAAGAAAAAGAACCATTACTATACAAATTCAGCATTTCAAAGTTACTGATGATCAAATCCTCCTAAAGCTTCAAGAATAGTGTTCGATGCAGTGAAATACCATCTCACACTCTCTCTGACTGGTTGCATTAAGCCCTATTTCTTTGTACTAACAAATCTGGAACTACCCACATGCCATCTTCTCCATTCAGCACTATTTAAATGACTAGCAGTCTCAGTAGTATTGTTTATCATGTGGAAACAAGGTTACAAAAGCTAAGCATATGATTTATTTTACAATAAGCTGTTAATGAATGAACTTTTTAATTTAATTTTATTTTATATACACCATTTTTTATTGTTATTCATATCTTTTACATTATTGTGTATTCCCCGTAGGTTTCCCACCACTGACTCACCCGTGAACTGTCACCATAGTCCCTTGTGCTCTTTTCTTCCCCGTTTTGAGCCCTTATCCTCCCACTCCCTTGCTGAATGTCTGTTTCTTATTTGAGTCCCCTGTATTCCTGGTATAAGTGAAATCATTCGATATTTTTCTCTTTCTTTCCGGCTTATTTCACTGAGCATGATCCCTTCTAGCTCCATCCATGTTGCTGCGAATTGCATGTGTCTATCTTTTTTGAATGCTGAATAGTATTCCATTGTGTAATTGAATGAACTTCAAAAAGGTATTGGATGTAGAGGGGGTAGTGGTTTAGAAATATTCAGTAAACAATTTCTGCATTATTCTGAGCATTCATTCATTAGAACTTGAAATGAAACTGATCAATCACCATGTGACTGAACTTGTTGAATTGGGGGCAAGACTGACTAGACCTAAAAGCTCTGAACTGGGTTTGGACATAATCCACTGGGTCATGGTAAAAGAATTTGAAATCATTTAATGTGAATGCTAAAAGAAGATACATCAAGTTGCAACTAAGAGGTTCAGAAGTACAGTTGGCTGCAGGTTACATGACAAGTCAGGATAATTTAGTGAATTAAGTGACAGGTGTGTAAGTGGAATCAGGGAATAATGGAATTTTATTTCACCTGCTCAAATAGTGAAGAATTAGCTTCATTATCCCTATTCATTTTTTGTTTTGGCACTGGCTATCTTCACCTTCATCATCGGTGTGGATTAGGTGGTTTAATATTATGGCATAATAGATTCTTATTTCACATACAGGGAATTGGCCATGCAATGGTTTATAGTTTCTGTACCTACAGAAGTCTAATTGGACACAATCTTTATTTATAAAACTTATCAAAAGCGAAAACAACTGGAACTCCTTTGCAAACTTAAACTCCTCTATCCTTCATCTCTTTCTTATCTGTGTCTCACAAGATACCTTTTTACACCTTCAACAAATGATTCTGCACTTTAACAAAATACTTCCTAGAATGCTGATTGCTTGGATTTCCTTATTTACTCATAAAACAAACTTCTTTCTCCTTACTGGACATGCAAAGTTGGGCCAAACTGGCAATGTCATTTAAAATGCTGCCTGGCACTTGAGTAAATCTCTGATAACAAAGTTGTTGTATTTGGGGAGTTTTGGGTTGGTTTGTTTGACTCTGGTTCGTGTCTCCTGCAATCTGTCTTGTCTATAGCAGCTGACAGTATCACAGAGAAGCTGGCTTGGCTAGATTGATTAGAAGCAGCAAGTTAGCCATTTCATTGTAGAGTGGCTACTTTCCACCTCCCCCCTCCTTCTTGTCTCCTCTCTCCTCCCTCCAGACACCACCCCCCCACCCCATGTTACATTTGTCCTGCAGATGATATAGAGCACTCTGCGGAGGATGAACGGCTGGGCTCAGATCGCTCAGCTCTTGGCAAGCGCTCACACGTCACACCAGCCCTCCTCGGCACCATTAATATTATATATAGATACCCTTGTCACAGATTTACATCCGGCAATCCCAAATCGGGACAGGAGGGTGAAGTGTGTGTGAGGAGGGGATACAGGAACGGCGGCTGATTTATTACAGGGAATGTTCGAGAATAAAAAGGAGGTGATCAAATTTATATTAACGTCCTGACCTATATTCTTAAAACTGCTTTTTGCTCATTTCAGGATGAAGCATTTTGCTGTCTGAAGCCAGAAAGGCAAAAGAAAGAATATTAAGAACTTGTTATTTAAGTTGCCTTCTTATTTGTTTATTCTCTTTACATCTTGGAAAATTGTTCAAGTTATCATGCCCATGTGAGTTCGGGGAGAATATACAGATACATGTTTCTATAGATTGATAAACTGCTTGTCTGTCCTTCCTCATGAAAACAGGTGATAGGTGCAGGCAAGTGAATGTTTGTAGGCGAAAATCTGAACAATCAATTGCTAAGCGTTGTCTCTCTGGGCCTGTTCTGCTTTAACATAACCCGGAAAGACAAAAAAATTGTTTTGTTATTCATGGGACCACTTCTGAAGGTCAACAGCAAGATTTGCCAAGATACAGAAGTAACAGTTAGATGATTCTCCAGTTTTCAGGCATATTTTCTCTGCACCTGTGCAGACCTCTTTAGCCACTGTTAAACTAAATCCCAGTTTTAGTAGTTGGTTTGGTGTCCATTTTAGGCTTTTTGTGTTTCCCTTAAGTCCTTTGCCCTAATATCTACTCCCTTGCATACAAGAACTGGGGTATAGGCCAGAGGCAGGATGGTGGTAAGAGGATTCACTAGAGACAGAGTGGGGAGCAGAACAGGCAGATTGACTGAAATACACTGCTGAGGGGAGCAGCGGGCGAGACAGGAGAGGTCTGCTGCCCCATGTGGGAAGCTCCCTGGCTTGGGATGGAACTCGTGCTGCAGTGGCTATGGATAGCTAGATAGTGCTGAGACTTAACCCCCTGTGCCACCAGACCCCCAATATCTACTCCCTTTTGTCAATCAAGCGAAATGATAAACATTAGGCTTTTGTGAAATATTTATTGAGGGTGATATTTCTGTGTGCCCTCAAAAGTTATTCATAGGACCTCTTCTGAAGGTCATACTTTTGAGGTAAAAGTATGATTCATTAAAATTGTGGATTACCACTAATGTTTTCCAGATTAGAATTATAATTTGCAATATCTATAACTATCTAAAAACCAGCCTCACAGACTGAGAACTTAATCTAAAGCTTGTGCTCTAGGGCCTCCCTGGTGGCGCAGCGGTTAAGTGCTGCTCGGTGGAGCAGTGGGCAGTGGCTATGCGAGTTTGACTCCTAGCATGGGAGATTCTCACATGGCAGCAGACCTCAGGTCGCAGCAGACCTCAGCCCGCTGCTCCCCTCAGCAGTGTATTTCCATCAATCTGCTTGTGCTTTTCCCCACTCTGTCTCTGGTGAAACCTCTCGCCACCCTACACCTGGACTGTACCCCAGCTTGTATGCATAAATAAATAAATCTTTTTTAAAAAAGAGATATACTGGTCTAAATGCATTAATATAAAAAAAATAAAGCCTGTGTGCTATACTAAAAGCTAAGCCAGACTCCTGTGTGCACAGCAACTTAATTTCTACAGTAGAGGACTCTGCATTATTTGAAAGTGTGCTTTAGTGCTTTCTACACTTCAATACTTGTTTTCTTCCTTTATCAATGAGAGTGGTGATCCACCATTGGCTGAACATACTTGGGGCAGGAAATTGAAGAAATGCTAAGTATATTAGGTAATCAGTTACATCCCTTTATGTTTGAAATGAGTTACTAGAACTGGTGTTCTCTCAGCTCTGCCCTTAAACCCAGGCAAAAGAGTCCTTGGTCTGTGAGTTAGAGGACAATGCATATCACATTGAAAAGCGAGACCCATTTTATTCTCTCCTAAGAAATTTTTTGAAGAATCTACAATTAATTGCACAACTAGGCATAGCCGAAGTACCTTCTAGAACAACTGGTCCTGGATGGCCCAGACCAGAGAGCAGAGCTGAGTGCTGGGGAGGCAGAGATCAGGCCTTGTCCTGGCACACCAGGAGAACAGGGACTGATTTGCCTGTACCTGTCTACTCTGACTTCCAACATGGATGACTGAGCAGACCAGGATCTCCACACGTTGCCTTCACTCCTGCCTTTGTAATCAAGTGTTTCATTTGGGAAGGCATGGAGAACTGCCTGCCTGTATGCGTGGGGAGGAGCTTGACCTTCTCCCTTCATTCTGGGTTGGGGCTGTTTTGTTCAGGTGCCTTGGTCTACATCTTGCACCAGCAGGTCCCTGTTCTCTCAGGCTGACAGCCACAGGGCAGCCGCACAAAGGCATCCGCCGGGTGTGGGCGCCAGCCCAGGGTGGGAGCTCTGGGTGGGAAGGTGAGCCAGGCTGTGGGCACAGCTGGGGCTAAGGCCTTTCAACATAAGACGCGTATGGTGTGGCTACCATCTGCTTGGGCCGCACAGATTTTAGGGAAGGTTCCAGATCCTTTCTGCACCCAATGCACACGCTGGTATTTCTGGGTCTTTGATGATAGCTTTGTAATCAGACACTGTCTGTGTTCTCGATTTCACTTCCCATTTGCTTGCCTTCTCTTCTCATCTTTGACCGTCATATTTCTGATTCAAGCTTCCTTGGCTTAATGCTCCAGTGTGGCTCATACTCTTTTCATGCCCTGACCCAGGCATCACCCTTAATGTATCATTCTAAAAGACTTAGCTGGAGGGACCAACCTTCTCCTTACTACAAAACTATTTTCTTGCAAATATTCTTTTGGAATCAATGTGAGAGCAGGATGTATTAATTGAAAATTGAGCAAAAAAAATTAAAAAAAAAGAAAGAAAGAAAAAAGGCATCGCTGGTCCCAGGATTTCTTTGAGTTACATTTTTGTTATAACAATTGGTCATTTTCATAGCTGTTCATGAATCACTGTTTCGATCCCAGAGTAGAACTTGGCTCCTGCTACCCTGACACTTATTTAGAAGTTGAGCGCTAAATGGCCATGTAATTTTAGGGACACTATTCAATTTACATTAAGCTGTCCTCGTTTGGTGACTGTTCCATGGGGTTCCCTGGGCCATTGTAAATGCAGGCAGTTAATGGTGCTGGCATCTTAGCCAACTTTTTTTTTGCTGTGGGAACAAAAGTTGCACATACAAGCTGCTCACACTGACAGTAATACACTTATCCCACAAAATCATTGCAAATTAAGTCTGTAGGTTTTCAGACAAACTGAGTTAAGAGTCAGTGAGGGGAAACACCACCATTTCCCCTTGATTATCACTTGTTTTCCAAGATGAGCAAATTGGCTGTCTCCTTGTTAAAGACCAGAGAAAGGATGTCCTTAACTTCTTATTTTAACCAAACATTTGAACAAGTTTAGCAACTTATAAAATGTGATAGAGGCTTTGAAACAGGTGGAGTCTTCTTTGAAACTTTCTAACTTTTAAGCACATGTTCAAGCTAGGGGGATGGTGATGATGGAATGGGGGGTGGGCAGGGGGGTGGCAGGTTATCTACATCTACTTATCCATCTTAGGTGGTTGTTACTGTTTTTATTTATCCAGTGTTATTTAGCATAAGAGAATATTTTTCCAGGGGAAGGTAGTATATACAGACAGACCATGATTGTCCTCACTAGTGTGTGAACTTGGGCATTCCACTGACCTTCACAAGAAGAGTAATGTCCTCATTTCTAAGCCAGAAGTGATGGAAATTTCTTCACTAGTAGGGGAAGGACAGTAAACAAGACAATCTGTGCAAAGTGGTGATGTTCTGTTATAGTTAATTGGAGGTAAATGGCAATGACAACGATAATAAGTAGTGAGTACAGATACCCCTGAGCCTTCCTTTCTACGTAAACGTAGATTATGTGCTATATCCCATTGCTGTGACCTTCATTTTAACTAATCCTCGTTACCAACAGTTCAGTGGTCTATGTGCACCAGAACAGATCTCATGGGCTGGTGGTCAAGTGTTTACAATCAATTGATTTGATTTAGTCTAGAGGACTATGTCTTTATACATAATGACCAGGACCTGGTGTCTCTTGCTTATTTACGAATGCTCAGTGCACAACACAGTGCCTGGTGTATGCTCAACAAATGTGTGTTATGAGAATCAAAACTGCATAGAGAATTTTGTCATTGGGGAGAGGGTTAAGTGGCAGACAAACCACCAGAATTGGAAAATTTCCATCCTGCATTCTGCTCTTCAGTTGGGACTGGCATTTTTTTTGCATTTGTTACAAAATAATAATAATACTACAACATACAAGTTATTCTGAATATATAGATCTCACCTTTACAATGGGAGGGGGGATAAAGTCAACATTTCATAACAAGATATAAATTTAGTTGTACTTGGGACATCATAGGATTATTGTTGATGCAATTAGAGATAAATTAATTTCCTTCACATTTTGTTCATAATTTTTATAAATGTCTTTTAGTGTTTTAAACGTTAATTTTGTTATGAAGTCAGTATATTCAGGTTAGGGAATTAAACTGAATTAATTTCAATGCCCAGGATTCTTAATTGCCAATCATAACAGAAATCTCCCCTTGCCCATTTTATAATTAGCCCTAATTATTGTTCTATTATATGTTTATTTAGTTACTTAAATCTTCTTGTGCTTTGAAGTATAAAACAATGCAAATAGCATTTAAACTTGTGGTAGTAAAAAATGAAAAACACTGCTCATAAAAGTTAGTCTTGGAAGTAACTGTGACATTATCGACAGATCTAGAGGAAATGCAGGTAAGATGTACCTATCAAAAAGAAGGGTCAGTGTTTCAGTTGTAATATTATAAAGTTGTGTATAAAAGAAAATAAGGAAATGATCTATTAACCAAGTTACTGACCAAGCTATGTACTTCCTGAGTTGTCAAGAAGCAGCAGAGCAGCTTTCTCATGCTCTTACGGTATCTCAAAGGTCAGGAAAAGAACAAAGAAATAGTGACAGGTGGGAAACATGGGGAGGGATGGAATAACTGATGGAATTCATGGGGAAGGGAAGGAATCTTAATTTCATTAAGAACGCCACCAAATAGAAGATTCTAAGAAACAAGTAAGACTATTTCATACTCTAAATAATAATAGAATGGGAGGAGATATGGAGATATTTGTTATGGAAGAGAGGAAACTGGGAATGGTATAACTTGACGTTGTTGTCCCCACTGGGTAGTTTCACAAGAGTTAATGAAGTTCAGAGTAGCTACTATGGAGCATTGGAGGGAGTGGGAGAAGTGTAAGGTATTTAGGGATGAGGTGAAGTTTTCGTAAGTAATTTTGTTGATCCAGCTTAGGTTTGTTCAATTTGCTCATGATGGAATCAGTTGGTGCATTTATACTTATTACCCACGGTCTATACAGGGTCAGGAGGAAGAGACAGGGAGTTTTGAATTGGATAAATCCATGTTTAGGGGGATGGGACAAATTCCCTAGCGTCATAAGGTAATGTCATATGCTGGTGATGAAGAATTGAAATGGTATCTGATGAGCCAGACTAAGGATGAAAATAAAGATGGAAAAGACTTAGACTCAGAATAGGGAAGGTTAGGTGAACAAAATTTGTTTAGTGAAAATCTGGTAAGATTCCTGGGATCCTGATCGCTGATACCTAGTAAAAAAAAAAACTATTTTTTTTTTTTTTGTAAAAGAGGTGAATTTCAGTATTTTCATTCTTAGAACAGGTCACCAATTATTGATATGGTTGCAAAATAAAGATCATATTACTTATGCTCCCTTATCCATTGAAACAAAGGCCTGGAGATCAGGAGCTGGTAGTGAGTGAGATGGTAGCAGCCATCTTAGGGACTGATTACTTGTGTTAGTTAATAGCTTGCCATATATGTATATTCCCATAGAATCAATAGTTCCATAGAACTATACTCATCTTCATATTTTATAGCATGAAACCACATGCTATCATGTTCCATGTTTTGTTAGCTAATTTTTCCCCTTCTCTTGCCTGAACTATATGTCGGGATGCTGAGGTTTATATTACACTGTGCAAGGAGTAGTAATCCACCAGCACTAGAATGATACCATTCTTTTCAAGCTTCGTCATTTTTTTTAAAGATTTATTTATTTATGTATACAAGCTGGGGGGTAGGCCAGAGGTGTGGGGTGGTGAGAGGATTCACCAGAGACAGAGTGGGGAGCAGAACAGTACACTGCTGAGGGGAGCAGTGGGTGAGGCAGGAGAGGTTTGCCGTGCCATGTGGGAATCTCCCTGGCGGTATATTGAACTCGTGCTGCGGTGGCTGCTGATTGCTTTATCGTGCTGCACTTAATCTGTTGTGCCACCAGGGAGGCCCTCAAGCTTCATCATTTCTATCTTATTTTTCTCTGTATTCTTACTTAGAAGATTTCCAACGTGTTTGGTCAATGTTCAGTTAAGTAAGGAGCAAATGGAAGAATAAACTAACAAGGCCAAGGACAGAGCAGAAAAGAAAATTAGTCAAATTTGGAGAAAGTAGAAAATGAAGATGGAGTTTAGTGGATGACAGGAGGATGGAAAAAGGTGGTCTAATTAAATGACATTTAGTTCAAAGGAGTGGGGAGTGATTGAATACAGTTGTAGAAGTAGCTGAAGGCAATGAGAAGAATCCAAGCCTTTCCCTTAAGTACTGAGGAGGGGACACCAGTAGGGACTGGAAAGACGGAAACAGAAGGAGTGTCAGCTGGGAGAGCCCTAAACAGTTCCAAAGGCCTTCAAGGAGAAATAATTCACACTAACAGCAAACATCTATTAAAGAATGTGACATTTTCCTTGGTACTTGGCAAGGCATGTATTTTAAAGTTTGTTTGAGTGTGGCTTTGATATTTCAAGAAGTCTGGGGGAAGATTAACGCTTATTTACAAAACATTTCTTATAGAATTAATTTTTCAATCTTGTTCTTTATATTGCTATAGTCAGCCTGCATAACATGATTTAAAATTCTGGTCTCATGTGGCTAGTTCCAAAGTACAGTTTTGATTAATCAGAGAATTGGTTTAATCATTTGTTGCAAAGAATAATAAATTGCTGCAGCTGAAGACTCTGGCTGTCTCTTGAACTATTTTGGCTGGCATCTAAATGTTTGACATACTGTACCATGTTATCATGTTCAAATGGGATTGAATTATGTATAAGCTCTGCAGTGAAAACAATGGTATGGAGATTAGGAGCAGGAAAACATATGAATTCTATTAGATTGTTATTGTTTTACCTAATGAAAGAAGAATAGAATGCAAAATCATGCCAACAGACTGAATCATACGTGGATAAAATTGTACCTAGATGACGTAACTAAGAGATCCTATAAAGTTCCAAAGTGAGTTGTAGCAAGTGTACAAATTATTGGCCGATGACTCTTAACAATCTGAGTTTTTCCCTTGGAAATACCAACTATGCAAGAGAGGCCATTCGCTCATCCCTACCATATTCTATCTGTCATGTAGGTTATTCAGGGCTCACTGCAGTCTGAGAAGGTTTCTGGTTTTGGGGTTTCTAGTTCTTATCAGTTTGGGGGGTTCCTTGGTTTTTTTTAAAAAGATTTATTTATTTATGCATGCAAGCTGGGGTGTAGGCCAGAGGTGTGAGGGGGTGGTGAGAGGATTCACCAGAGACAGAGTGGGAAGCAGAACAGGCAGATTGACTGAAATAAATTGCTGAGGGGGCAGCGGGCGAGGCAGGAGGGGGCAGCAGGCGAGGCAGGAGAGGTCTGCTGCGCCATGTGGGAGTCTCCTTGACCAGGCATGAAACTCGTGCTACAGTGGCTCCGGATAGCTTCATTGTGCTGCGCTTAACCCATTGTGCCACTAGGGAAGCCAGGTTCCTTGGTTTTGGACTCTGGCCGTGAAAGAATTCAAAACCATATCTAGGCAGAGCAAAGCAAAGTTTATTTAGAGATAGGACACCTGGGGTGATGTCTGGGTGAGCAAAACCCATGAAGAACAACTGAGCCAAGTAGGGTGCCAGGGCACTCAATCAGTCCCTTTCTGGGGTACACTGCGCAGGCGCTCCTGGGTGCTGGTTTATCAGTCCAGGCAGGAGTTACTAAGCCACGCCCCCTTCCTTCTCCTGCCCTGCTTTTACTGTGCTCCTGGGGTATTTTTATCAGCCTTGGCAGCAGGTTGGGGCGGGGGTGTCTGCCTTCCCCCTTGGCTGCTTCTTGCTGTCCACAGGCTTTCTCCACCTGCCTGTGGGTTGGGGTCGGGGGCTGCCTCTCTAGGTGTTTCTTGGCTTTCCCTGGGCTTTCTTGGCTCTGACGAGAGTTTCCTGGGATTCTGGCTATAGTTGACTGTTTATTTCCTTTAGACATCGCCCGCCCTGCTCTAATGCCTAACAATATCTACCATGATAAAAAAGGGTCATATGACACTAAAAGTAAAGAGCACAGTGGTGAGTCATCTCCAAAAATATTTATAAAATAGGTTTCATTGGTTCCAGCTAGTGAAAGCGGTTTGTGAAACCCAGCACAGTTCTTGACATGCCCCTCAAATTCCGGGAATTCAGGAAGAAATTCAGATTGCCTGAGAAAGCAGGATAATAATTTTGGTTTTTGATGGGACGTTTCACCCAAGTAAATTTCAACTGTCAGATCCTGGTGACTTGTAGCCAAAATGAACATCAAACGGATGTTATATACCTCAACCTTTTTAGAAAGAATTTTGTCGCCTGTGATGGGTCAAATTTGTAGGAAAAAAGGACAGGAAATCAATGGCTAGCGTAAAGAAATGCAATCAATGAGGGCTTTGTCTTCAGTATGCGTTTTCCTTCCATTTTATCTGTGAGTCAGTAAACTTTATTTCTATTTCATCACTGTAACCATAGCCCTTCTCATTGTCCACATTTCGTAGAAATGTCCCAGCCTCCAAGGCTCTCACCAACACTTCAGAAGAATCTCTGTCCCACTTCTTTCTAGACTCAGTATTGACTGAGTCATACGCCTGTGGTTTTGACGTGGCGGGAGGAGGGTGCCATACTGCCCCCTAGGGGGCATTTTGGTTGTCAATGTGATAGGAGATTCAGTTCCTCCTTAGGGGTTAGATGGAGAAAGGTAACTGTTCACATGTTTGTTTTCTGCATGAGTCCTTGAAATGACAGACTTTACATCATTCACCTTTGTTCCTCCAGCATCTAGACCCACAAATGTTTGTTGAGTGTCTGTGAGTATGTTTGTGTCTAATTATAGAGAGTGTTTGATAGGACCAAACCATTTTTATTTAAAATTACTTTGTTAACTAAAAGACTTAAAGGATACATGGATTTTAAGATTTTGAGGAGTTTAAACTTTTCAGTGGATAAGGGACAATTTTTTTTCATTAGCCTTCCTGATTTAATGATGAATTGCAAAAATGTTTTTGCAGTTGGTGAAAATGGCCCAGCAAATAATTGCCTTACAAACATGAAGAAAATCTCCCTTTTCCAGAAAATTTAGCTTCTTAAATGATGAAACTCAGAATTTGCTTCCATGACCAGAGACAGGAAATGTTCAGAATTTTAAAAGCAACTCAAAAGGAAACCTTTCTGGAAGCTGTTTTTGTCAGAATGTTGTAATTTCCTTCAGAAACTCCAACTGTTCCACAGCACGCAGTTAAATTAAGTGTAAGCACTGTTAAATAGGAGGTAACCAATAGAATATTTAAAAAAATATGACTAGCATCCAATGTTTTAATCAAATAATTTGCTAATCGCCCAGTATGGTGTAGCTTCCCAATCAGCCCTCTGTTAACTCAGTCCTGCCCAGTGCCTGAGAACTGAATGCATCCTCTTCCTCCTCCCCTTCCTCATCCTCTCCCTCCTCCTCCTCCCCCTCTTCCCCTCTGCAACCTACTAGGCCCTTATTCTTTGGAATGTTCTTCAGAGCCCATTAAGAAGTGCTTTATCCAAAAGCATCTAGATGATCAAGAAAAATTAAACTCCTAATAACAGCAAAATCGTAAGAAATTTGGACAAAATGACTCTCCGCATCACAGATTTTGTTTACTAGTGGGTAATTAATTCTCCACATATGTTGGGAACATCTGTCGCCGTGACCTGCCATCGGATCTGCAAAATGACTGCTGTGTGGTTTCCCCGCAGGTCATTAGCAGCGCTCTGAAAGGAAGCTCCCTCCTCCTGCCCTCAGCCCGGGCAACTTTCTCTTTAGCTAGGAAGTTCTCTGTGTCAGTGGCTCCGAGTGAGATGCCCTCCACCATGCTTCCCTCTGTCACTGGCAGGCATCTCTGGCCACCTCCTGTTCTCTTTCCACCAGACTCAAAGCAAGAAGAAAACAGTTACCTGGTTTGGGGGGGAAGTGAGTTGGGGGGTCAGGGGCTGGAGGAAGCTGTTCTGCTGAGATCTGGACTGTCTTGCTCCCTAGATCTTCAAAACACCAGAATGGGATCCAGCAGAAATCTGAATATTTCTGACCTGTGACTTCCCAGTCTAATGGATGAGAAATTGGCCTCTGATGTCCAGGGTATCGTTGCCAAGAGACCTTGTCTTGACAGAAAGGAAAGATGGCAAAAGCAGAGTCTGGGAAGGGGCTTTGGCACCTAATGTAAGATGGCGTTCATTATGGCATTCCAGCAATTCAAAGCAGAGGGAAGGGTAGGTGTGTGGAAAGGGAGAGCATTTGCCGGTCTCCCCAAGATTCTGATCAAAGGCCAGCTCTCTTCCTCGCAGCACTGAGAGCTACCAAGTGTCCTGGAAAAAACAGATGAAATATTGAACATACACTGGACATTTAAAGTAAAAGAGTGATGGGGAGGGACTTGCTGGACCACCACCTATGGGTTATGAGATTCGCACATGTTATGTGCTCCCTCCATGTCCTAGGACAGTGCTCCCACACTTCCTTTGTCTTCATCTGTTCCCCACTGGCATGGGAAGCTTCTCCAGTACAAGAAGTTTGACCTACCATCTTACTGTCTCCAGCATTTTACTCTGTTATCCACATCAGAGCAAATGCTCAAAATTGAGGGACATTTTTGAATTGAACGGGTGGATGTTATAATCATTCTTCACTATGGTCCTGCAGAGCAGACATTATTATTTCCATCCTCCTAGTAAGAGGCTGAACCTATGGGGCTCGAGATGAGCCAGGGTCTCAGGGTGGCCAGTCTGCTTCCGCCTCTGCACTGTTTTTTGAGAGCCAATGTTGACATTCTCCAAGTAAAGAGAAAGGTTTGCCATTTTTAGTTAAATTATTGAGCTAAACTAAATTAAAGGCCCTCACCAAGCATTTGTAGAGGTGACGAGCACAGATCTTGGCTTCACTGTTAAATTTTATTCTGGGTTTGGCCATCCTCATGGAGGTCTGCATCGTGGGCAAGTACCTGGTCTCTGGGTCATGGTTTCCTCATCTGTAAAATGGGGTGAGGGACAGTGTCAGTTGGTGGCATTGCTCTGAGGATCACATAAACAATGTATGAAAGGCGCTTGGCACAATTGCTCAATTAATTGTGAAAATAAACCATAGCTTCTGGTGTTGCTTTTTATTGTGAAGATGACTTCTTTATTTTTATTGAGGTAATGTTGTTTTACAACATTGCATGTTATCTAGGGGTATAGGGTCACCCCTTCAGGTTGCTTTTTAAAATAACACCAGACGCACTTCTTAGGCCACACACATTCGTCAGCAGGTTATGATGACGACTCATTCACAACTAGACCTTCCCGCTGATGACTAGAATTGCACTTAGTAAATTTATAATGAAGTAAGTAGTTACTTCTGTTTAACACCTGCTTTCTTTTAGATTACACACCCCATGAAGGTTGGGGCCATTCCCAGATACCCCTTATGCCTGGCTGAATTAGAAAAGGTCTTGTTAGCTTGCTGTTAAGTGAATTTGAAATAAATGGATAAACAAACAGTAAATTTTCAAACGGAACCATCTCATCACCTTCTTAATGAGCAGCTTCTTAGAGTACAGTCTGTGACTACCTGCCCAGTACCCAAGCCAAGCTTTCCCTAGCCAGCTTTCATGCTAGTCTTTCTGTCCAGATGGATACTTTCTGAGCAGGGGCAGAATATGAAGTTTGGATTATAATTTTTGCCTAGATAGCAGAAATTGTGGACAGCAGACTCATGAGCTTTGGAAATCTGGAGAGCAATGGAGCCTTTCTCTCCCATCAGGGCCTTTGGGTTTTCTTTATCTCACTTTTGATGGACAAAGTTCATTTGCATTCCACTGCTGTTCTTCTGTGCTCCCAGAGTGATGTTTTGAGGAGGGTTGGAAAAGTGGGTTAGACAGCCAACATGATGTACTGGCAAGAATCCGGTTCAGGTAGGGGAGCTCTGTAATTTAAGGGAACACAAGAGGAACTTTCAGAAGAGAACAGCAAGGACACCTTTCCAACACAAAAACAAAAAAATGGAGAGGCATTTCTTAAACAGCAAATGTAGAGGAGCATTATTATAGGGTCACAAGACCCTGTGGGCCTTTTCATTTCCACTCCTGTAGGTCCATTTGCTTTCAGAGGACGATGACCTAAGGCTAAGTTCTTTCAGTGTATATTGTGATCTGGTAAACTCTTTTTGTGAACAAGTCTGTGATTCTTCTACCTAGTCATTTGTTTAATAGGTAGTGATTTTTGAGATTACAAATTGACATTAATTTGGGGGTTGTTTGGTATTCTTTTTAATGTTGTGTTTGAGCCCCAGTCATCTCTGATAAATCATTTAAATTTATTTGAGATTTAATTCAATTCACCAATTGCTTATTGAGTACACTATGTGCCAGGCATTATACTTAGGGGAAGAGATACACAGATTCATGATATAGTTCCTGCCTCTTGGAAGATTACAAATATAGATGAAATTTTAATTTATTTTAAATTTAATAGTTGAATGGTAGAGTAAGGGAATGTTCATAATGTGGTAGATCACTGCAGAGAGACTATGTAACTCTAACTCTGATTAATTTTGACATTGAAATATTCCATAACAAAGTTCCTATTTGAATTGGGTCTTAAAGGATGAATAGGAGTTCACCTAGTGGCTTTATGGTTGGAATTATGGACTCTGGAGCTACCCTCTGCCCCTTATATCTATGAAAAAGCAAACAAGTTGCTTAACTTTCCTCTTCCTCAGTTTCCTTACCTGTAGAATAGGTAGAATAGGTGTATTAAGAGTACCTGCTTTTCGTGTTGCTATGAGACTTTAACAAGTTAATATTAGTAAAATGCTTACAACCACCCCTAGCACACTATGGTGCAATTAAAATGTCAATAAATAAGGAGGAAAAATAGCTGAAGTGAGTCAAAGAGTGAAAAACTATGGTACGTACAGATGCCAATGAATAGTTCTATCTGAAGAGTGCACTTTATTATTAACTGGTCCCTTCTGGACACTAGCTGTGACATACCTTGAAAAATCATCCAGCATGGGGATTTCTTTCCTGTGTAATCTTGTTGCTCTCGCCTACTGCTGACTGAGTGTCCTTACATACCCATTCCAGGTATTTCCCTAATGGAGGCAGCTGTTACTTCCTATTCGGTCACACCATTGTCACTCAATCCCAGTATTATTCTCACAGACAACCCTGTCATTTCTGAACTGTCCACTTGCTCATGGCCTCTTGGTTATGGGTGTCAGTAGCTTTTACTCTTTTCTGAAATTCCTGACTGAAGAATGCTTGTGTCGAGGTGAGTGACAGCATGGAGTTGGGTAGGCTCAGTGCTCTTTTTTAAAATTTTTTTAAAGGTTTATTTATTTATGCATACAAGCTGGGGTGTAGGCCACAGGTGTGGGGGAGTGAGAGGATTCACCAGAGACAGAGTGGGGAGCAGAACAGGCAGATCAACTAAAGTACACTGCTGAGTGGAGCAGTGGGTGAGGCAGGAGAGGTCTGCTGCGCCATGTGGGAATCTCCGTGGCCGGGTATTGGATCCGTCCTGCCGTGGCTCTGGACAGCTTCATGGTGCTGCGCTTAACCCGTTGTGCCACCAGGGAGGCCTGACTCAGTGCTCTTTGGCTTTGACCTCCTCAGCTTCACTTCCTAGAATTTCAACACCATCGCTGGTCACTCTTCCTTCTATCTGAGGGCTTCTCTACTGTCTGACCTTTCATATAGAGCAACACACAATGGCCAAGGCTCCAGTCTCCACTCTCCCTACCATGTGGATCTGCTTGGATTTCAACTTCAGGGCCAACCTATTGAGAGCTTTGAATGATAGACTGAGGAATTTCATCTTAATTCAAGGAACTACGAAAAGCTATTAAAGGTCTTGGTGTAGGAGAGCGATGTGATAAATCAGCAGCATTAAAGATTAGAGAAAGTGGAAAGAACCAAGAATGAAAGTTTTAAAGACAGAACAGTAATGGCTACATTCTGCAAATCAGATAAGGCAGAATTTTAGGAAGGAATGCATGAAAGCCAGACCGAAGCTATTCTGAGATTATAACTGAGGTTTTAAATGATGTGATAAAATATTTCTTCTAAGGCATAAAGTAGTAGAAATATAAAATAAAGTAGTTTTAGGTGAACCCTGATCAATGTATCCAAAGCATGAACATGTTTTCCTGATGTTTAGAAAATAGAAGCTTTGTTAATTTATTCACTGATGTTAGCATCTTGACTCTCCACAAAATTCATCTATAATACAAGCTTAAAGGGATTCTTATTTTTTATAATCCAGTCACTCTCTAGTGCCTATTTTAAGTTAGTTTCTATAATTAATATCCAAATGTCTGGATGAATGTATGGGGATTGTTTTAATACAGTCTTTTGTAATCATTCAGTCCATTTTTATTCATAATTACAAGGGGCAGGATTAACTGGAAAATCCTCTCCTTCTATCAGGATTAAGCCTGAACTAAACAAAAACACAAACACCACAAGGCTAACGAAGAGGAATCTCTTTCCAGTAAATGTGACTTTTGTAACGTAAGCCAAGCTCTGGAGTAAGAAAAGCTGTATGGTAAATGCAGTGTCAACCAGGGTGAGGGCAAAGCCTTCTTAGTAAGAAAAAATTTCTCTCTTTAATAAAGTAAGAAAATTGATGATTTGCGTATGCTTCTTTCTTGAGAGAAGTAGTCACTGGAGAGGAGACTGAAAAAGATTGCGGCCCCCGCTGTCCACTCTCCACAGTGAGAGCCATCTTGCTTCCCTCTACCCTTGCCTGGATGCAATGTCAGAAGCTACCCTGCAAAACGTGAGGTGCTCCGGTTTGTAGGGTAGGGAACGAACCTTCCCTGTGCTAATATGTACCAGTGATTCAAGGATACCTGATTGTGAGAAACCCTTTATTTTCAAAGTCCTGTTTACCAAAGAACTCAACTAAAGTCATAGGGAGTCTCCGCCTCTGCTTTCTTTGGCCTGACCCTTGTTCTAGCCATCTTCCAGCAAAGAACTTCAGAAGTCTCTATTAAAGGTTGTAGTATAAAAGAGCTAAATTATTATTAAAGCGTACTTTTTCCCCCAAATTAATCCAAACATAAGATTATGGTTGACCATATAAAAATAAATGATTATGAAGCCATCAAGGAAGCTAAATCATTGTCAAATGTTATTTTCAAATAAATCTATATTCCATATATGCCTCTTTAAAAGGAAAAAAATCTGGGAGGAAACTATATGACAAATTGTATAGTGGAGAAGTTTATGGTTGCCTTATCATGGCCAAAACTAATTTTATTACCTCCTACATCCTAGTCTTGCTAATGAAAGACAATCATATATTTCTTGTTGCTCATTCTTGATCTGCTGTTTACCTGTATTCTACATCCAATCAGGAACTCCTACTTGCTCTGCTTTCAAAATATATCAAGTCTTACTACTCTACCACCACTTCCTTGGTATGAACACCGAGTGATCTCTTGTAAGAGATCTTTGCTAGAGGCTCTTGGCAGGAGCCTCCCAACTGATCGCCCAGCTGCCAGCTTTCCCATACAATCTATTATCACACTGGCAGCCAGAGTTAACCCTTTATTAGGTGAATCAAAAGATTTCCTTTGTGAAAACTCTCAGTTTCACTCAGCACAAAGTCAATGTCCTTCAATGACCTCCAAGATTCCTCCAGCAGACCTGCCTCTAACTCTGTAAGCTCCTCTCCTCGCTTCACATTGCCCAGCTCACTTTGGCTGAATGGACCTTCTCATTGTTCATTTGACTCCTATCAAGTTTTTGTCCAAATATAGACTTCTCAGCGAAGCCACTCTGACCACTCTATCTGATATTCTAACACACAGTCCCCCACCTTTAGCCCACCATTTGCAATCCCCTTTACCCTGATTTGATCTTATTTTCATATCACTTATAACCTCCTGACATCACTCCCCTCCTCCCCACTAGCACATCAACCTTGGAGCAGATATTTTGTCTGTTTTGTTACTAGTGTATCTCAACTCAAAACCATATAGGAATACTTAATAGATATTTGCTGAATAATGGAATGAACAAAGTTGGACTGATCTTTGTGTTTCAGTTACCTCATCTTGAGATGCAGAGTCACTGTTTCAAAGGGTCGCCATGAAAATTAGATGACTTAATACATGTAAGGGACTTAGAAATTAGCAGTAAATGCTCAAAATAATAGATTAATTATTATGCATGTTTGGATTTACTAAACAACCCAGACTCCTTCAAAATTATTTTATGAGTATCATTTATGTTTCAAGTGAAATACATTATTTAACTATTACCTCAGATTTTATGAAGTAGTTCCATTTAATGGATGAGGAAACTGAGGCTCAGTGATACAATTAAGTTTACACGATAGAGCTGGGATGGGGTTGTGTTTCCAAATCTATTAGAATATAAAGCTTAGTTTCTTAGGTGACTGCAATAACATCCTACCAGATTTTTCTACTCTCTAAATTTATTCAGCTCCCAAATCACCTTCTACACTGTAGCCACAGTGATTTCAATAGGATGGTGCTGCTTCTCTGCTTAAAACTTTAAAGATTTCCTTTTGACCTTGCAGTAAATTCCCCACAGTAATTTTGATATTTCACACTGGGGTGACTAAGCTCAGTTCCCAGATTATTAATCAAACATTAATCTAGGTACTACCATAATGGATTTTTTCAACTGTGATTTAACTCCCTAATAAATTAGATTTATAGTAACAAAAGGGGAGATTGTCATAGGTGGGCCTGACCTAATCAGGCGAACCTTCAAAAGCAGGTTAGGACTCTTGAACTTAGAGACTCCAAACAGTTTGTGACTGTGGGATTTCAGCCTGCTCTTGATTTTCTCTCCCTGAATGCTTGTCTTAGATATTTTAAGCTTCTTTGCTGTTCGTCGTAAATGAATAAGCAGTGTGTGTGTGTGTGTGTGTGTGTGTGTGTGTGTGTGTGTGTGTGTGTGTATACATACATTTATGAATGCTTGCACAAAGTTCTGCTTCTCTGACTGAAACTTGAGTGACATAGTCCTTAAAAGGGCCTAATGAGACCTTACACTTTAAAGCTCTGGTCCACTATTTCAACTCTTCTCTCCTTTCTTCTATCACTTAGGAAGGCACGTAGCTGCCAACAACAGAAAATACAAAAATATCAACCTAGAGATGGGCTTTATTTTTCTCACCAGCAAGAAGTCTGTGCCAATTCTAATGGAAGTTCAGGTTTGTAGACACTGTGCAGCATTGTCTCAGAGCCAGACTATCTTTCCGCCTTAGCCATATCTTGTCTCATACTTGTCACCTCACTATGACAAAAGTGGCCATTGTGCTTTTGGATGTCAAGTCAAAGTACCAGACAAAAAGAAGGGAGAACTTAATTGTTTTTAAAAAAGGCAAACAGTGAAAGTTTAAAAAAGGTTTTGTTATTGCAAGACTTTCTCCTTCTATTGGGGATGAATGCACTTCTAAGAGATTCCTATTTATACCTCATTAGTCAGAAATGTGTCTAGGAGATCAACTTTTTAGCATGTGTTAAAGAGATAGGCAAGAAGAAGTGGTTGGAAATTGTAGTCGCATCATTCAACTAACAGCCTTGCCACATTCCTGTCTCTTCAACTGATGAACTCATACCTCATTCTTCATATCTGTGTAAATACAATTAAGGAAGCCATCTCTCATCTATGAGACCAACTGTTATAACTGTTTTTCCTTTATAATACTGACCACATCAATGTCAGTCTTTCTTAGTGAATTGTAAGCTGTCCATCAGGACAGACACTATTTCTCTCATATTCTTTTTTTTAAAGATTAATTTATTTATGCATACAAGAGCTGGCGTGTAGGCCAGAGGTGTGTGTACATGGTGGGGCGGGGGTGAGAGGGTTCACCAGTGACAGAGTGGGGAGCAGAACAGGCAGATTGACTGCTGAGGGGAGCAGTGGGCAAGGCAGGAGAGGTCTGCTGTGCCATGTGGGTCAGCTCCCTGGCCGGGAATCGAACTCGTGCTACAGTGGATGTGGATAGCTTCATAGTGTTGAACCTTAACCCCGTGTGCCACCAGGGAGGCCCTTCTCTCATATTCTTGCTTCCCCGTCCTCCACGACTGGTAAGTATCACGGGCTGTGACATAATACCCTCCACCTGAGCCACCAGGAACAGAGACGTTCGTGTGATGACCAGCAGGACTCCCTTGCTGATGACTAAAGTCTTCATTTCTGCGATGATAAGAAAGAAGCCTCATTGATTTTTAGTATGTGGGTGAAAGGGAGTTGCCAGAATAGAGACACCACACACAGTTTCAAGGAAATTCTCCTATCACAGCTTGATGACAAAACCCAGGAGGCCTGTATATAATTAGCTGTCATCATTCAGCGGGCAGATTTCTTCACCACATACAAAATATACATAATTATGGCTCACTAAAAGAGGCTTCATTGTGTTGCAGTTGTTCATCAGTCAGTACTTTTAGATTTCACAGAGTGCAAATGCTCGGGCTATTATCTTGCTGCTTGTATACTGCAGTTGGATTGAAGATGGCTTTGTCAGAGGCAAGCTGAAGAGCGACCTCATCGACTAGCACAGCCACTAATCTCCCACACATACCCCTTCTTTAAAGTATCAAGTCCCCTCATTCATTGGATTAATTTCCTTGCACAGGAAAATCAAATGTCAGAGTTCTTTGTCTCTTCAGAAAATCTGACACATGTTGATGAGATTTTAATAATTTATATCATAAGACGTCAGCAGCTACCATTTTGGGTATTGAAATACTGAAGAAATACCTTTATCTGAATATTCCTCACAGGTGCTGATTTGTATGAACAGAATGGAAGTTTCATGAGACAGGGGGCTGTTGTTTGGGGGGGTGGGGTGGTGATGGTGGTGAGGTGGCGGGTGTTTATTTTTCTCACTACTGATTGTTGTTAATACCGTCACCTTTAAAATTCCAATTAACTCCACATGGTGGTGATACAATTAACCCCATTTCTAGGTGAAGAAGCTGAGGCAGAGATGAATTAAATAATTTCCCCAAGACCACACATTCTATATATGGCAGAAATGAGATTTGTATCTCAAGAGTCTGGCTTCAGAGTTGATCTCTTAACCAAAAAACATATCACCCTTGTTGGTGCCAGGAAAGAGGACAGATTGGCCTCCTCCTTAGAAAGGAGCTGACCCCAAAAAGATTGCTCAAGGAAGGTTGACAGTTTTACTTGGATATTACTTCCTTCCTTACTTCCTTCCCCTACTTTTCCTTTCTTATGCCAAATCTTGTACCACTGTGTTTTCGTCTAAGACGTTAGGTCAATTTCTAGTGTCAAACACAATTTGAAATAGGAAAAGAGAGGGGTCAGGTGTCAGAAGAATGGAATCCTGGAAAAGCTGACCACGTCTTGTTCCTGGAAGGCATTTTGGCAACTTACCAATGAGCATCCAGGATATGCTACAGATCCAACTTCTCGAATTCTTTTCTCTCCCATGTATTTTTGGTCCCAACTCAAGCACTAATTTTGTTTTTTTATTTTGTATTGAAATCAGGGAAAGAGACATGGATTAGAGAAGGGGGGAGCTGTCCCACCATGCAGCTGTCCCTGTGAGCACACTCATGCACACACACACACACACACACACACACACACACACACGCAACCCAAAACCTATACAGATGTAATGCGCATGATAAATCACTTTTTAATCAGTCATAATTTCACATTAAGTGCTGAATAAATGTCCTTTGTTTCATACTTAACTGTCAGTGACTAACATCGGGAGGGCAGACCAGCGCTCATCGTTACAGCAGAGAAAATCAATACCATTTTTAATTAAAGGCAGGAACAACTGCTCTTGGAGACAAGGAAATCTCCTTGTCAGTTCATCTCCCCTTTAAACTCTTTCAGAAGTTCAGCTCAAAAGTTAAGAGACAGCCCAATGCAGAAGCCAAGTGACACAGGCGAATAGGGGTGGATGGGAGGTGGAGTTTGGGGGTGGGGAGGCACACCTGTGAGGAAGACAGAGGTAAACATTGGGAAATGAATATTTTTCATTCTGTCAGTCTACAAGGGACCATTGTAAAAAATGGTAGAAGGCAGTGACCTTTTCATTTGCAGATGAAGAGAGAATTGAAGGACAAACATCACAATCAGTCATATTTTATTATGGCTTAGAAGCCAGCACATGACTTGTTTGTTTTTTATTTTTATAAAGATTTTTTTTTATTTATTTATGCATACAAGAACTAGAGTATAGGCCAGAGGTGCGGGGCGGGGGGTGGGGGGGCGAGGGGAGGGTGAGAGGATTCACCAGAGACAGAGTGGGAAGCAAAACAGGCAGATTGACTGAAATACACTGCTGAGGGGAGCAGCGGACAAGACAGGAGAGGTCTGCTGCACCATGTAGGTCAGCTCCCCAGCAGGAGAGCTCATGCCACAGTGGCTGCTGATAGCTTGAGAGTGCTGAGACTTAACCCCTTGTGCCTCCAGGAAGACTCAGCACATGACTTGTTTTAAATGAGTCCTTTCATACTATATTTTGCATCTTTGGATAGTCTCCCTTTGTAGAACAAGAGTCCAGCATGACAGAATACATAGTCACTTCTTACCCAATAAGAAAGTAACATCCCATCACTTCTGCTAGATTTTGTTTGTTAGAAGCAAGCCACCAGGCCAGCCAACTGTTGAGGGAATGGATTCCACAGGGTTGTGAATGCAAGGAGCGGGGCCATCGACGACCCTCCTTGAGAGCTGCCATCATGAGCTCAACAAGATTATCTCTATTTGGAGAAGGAATGCAAATCACCCAGAATGGTAGGAGAAAAATTGTAGATAACATTCAAATCAAACCCCCAAATATGATATAATCAATGAGTCCTAGGGACAACCAAAAAGGGTAGAAAGTATTTCCAACTCCCCCTACAGGGGAAGTAATTTATAGTAGAGGTGACTGGAATATTTACCACTTGATTCTAAGTACTTGGATAGCAAGGCCATAGTTTTTCCTTTTTCAATGACGAGTTTTAGATTTACAAAAAGTGGAGAGGACAGTAGGGAGAGTTCCCTTGTACCCAATTACTCACAGTTTCCCCTGTAGTTTTTACAGTGAGATGTTTCAAGTGTTACAAATAGTGGACAAGCAGTCATATATTATTATTAACTAAAGTCCAAACTTGGATTTCCTTAGCTTTTTCTCTTCCAAAACCCTGTGGAGATGTGAAGAAAATCATTTCATACCCCTCTGGGTTCTTCTAGGCTGGCAGATAAACAAGCATCAGACAGATTGACATAATAAGGAGACCAAAGGAAGTTTAGTAATAACATGCATACCTCTTATATTCATTGGAGAGACACAGCAGGACTGAGTAATTCACCCACGTGACTTTAGATTCCATCTTAAATTGTTTAGCCTCAACAAGGGAGGATGGGGAGAGAAAGGAAAAATCAGGGCTTTTACTGGGGGAAACAAATATACTTCTGTCTTCTCCCATGAAAAGAAATAAGGGGATTAGTTTGTCCTGGAAAGGACCTTCACAGAGAGAAGTTCAGATGAACATAAACAGCAGCTTCCACTCAACCTTCAGAGCCTGTCCCCTGAATCAAGCTTTTCCCAAAAATGACATTTTGGGGTGGCAGATTTTTGCTCCCCTATAAGTCCACATAGGATTTCACATTACATTGAGTAAGTGTGTCTCCTTAGATTCCTCTTGGCTGTGAGTTTCTCAGACCGTCTTCATGTTTATTCACCTGATGGCTATTTCATAAGACATCCCCCTACTGGAGTTTCTTTAATATTTCTCTCACTACTGAACTGGGGAGGACAGTCACAGAGTGTCATATTCATCCCACCAAATCAAGGGCACATACAAGCCAAATGGCGCCACTGTTACTGTTGACCTGGCTGGACCTGCTGAGGAAGGGGTTGTGAGGTTTCTCCACTATGAAATGTCTGCTTTCCAAACCGGCCCCTTTGGGAGGCAGCCACTATGCATAGCCCCACACTTGGAAAAAGAGGCCTACTTTAGGCCCCATTTCTAAGAGGATGGAGTACTTCCAGAGATTACGCGGATCTCTGTTACATAAGGCATTTTTCTCTTCTCCCTCGTGTGTTAATTAATTTGTTTCAGTGTGGGGTCACACATATTTAGATCTCTATACTTGGGTTATAATCATTTAGTACTGTATTTTCTTACTCAAAATGTTCCATCTTTGACCATTGGGGTCTCTTTCTGTTGGCTTCTCTCCCCCTTTGCTGTGTCCCCTTATTTTGTTGTTGCTGTTGCTGTTGCTGCTGCTGCTTCTACTGCCATTTTTGTGTTGAGCATTTCCTTAGTTTCTGGTACAGAAACTCCACCCCCCACTCCTAGCACTGCTAGCATGCCGGCCAAGGGGTACCTCAGAGCCCCCAATTTGCACACTCTAAAGGGGTTTGGCCATGGATGTGCACAAGGCAAAACAGACTTGTAGTATGAAAGTGTTGGGGGAAAAGACGTGCTGAACAAGCTCCACAAATAGGTTTCATGGACCCCACCCCCACCTCAGACCAAAGAGATCCAAAACACCAAGGATTACAAATCCCATAATGCCATCATCACCGAAGGGAGGATTGCTGGGAACTGAGGGTGGAGTTAAGCATCCAGGTTTGGTATATAACCAGACATGTGGGTCTTGAGGGGCTCTTGGCTTTCGCCAGGCTTCAGCATGCCAGGGGGTTCCAGCTCAGCGGAACTGGGAGGATGCATTCACCAATCTATCTCTTTCTTTTATTCCTGAGTTGTTCCTTTCTTCATTTCCCCTCCTTTTGTAAATAAAACCTTTATTAATTTTTTTTTGCATGTGTGCCTGCAGTTGAGTCTTAATCATAAGTCCCGTTTAAGTGCACGGGTGAGGACCCAAAGTCAGGCAACCCGTTTCATATTGGGGTTGCCCTGTAACAAAAGAACTTTAGTAGGATTAGTGTGTGTAGAGAGAAAAGATAGGATAATAGTTTCCAACAAAACACCCAAAGTCACCTATCCCCTCATGGACAAAATCCCAGCCAAACAGCGTTGGCCTGAAAGGGGACTGCTGAGACCTAAGAGCTTGCCAAGTCTGAGGAAACTTCTTTTAGGGAAACTTAGGAAAGCAGCAAGAGAGGCCAGGCGAGGCTGGGATGAAAAAACCAGACTGAAGTACAAATCAAGGTCACAGCTGCCATTGTCACACTCCCCATGTGCTTGTCACTCATGTGTCTCCTCCAAGCCCCTAGTGCAAGTCCAGAGCTGATGCCCTTCTCCAGGTGTCTTCCCTGAGCCCACCTGCCTCGCAGGTTCTAAAGCTTCACCTGGCCACTCAGCTCCTCGCTTCACTAGGTGGGGTAGGGAACATGGAACCTCCCCCTTTATGGAGAGTCCTCTGTTACTAGTAAACAAATGCATATGTGTTGAATAACAACATAGCCTGGTTTGCTATATTTAACCACAATTACATTTGCAAAGACAGTAACACCTCTGGTTGTAGTTTCTCTCTGTAAAGATGCACACACCCTCTGTGTTTGAGCAACTATATTTACAAATCTCTTCAGTTATTGGCAAGAAGTCTAGGGACGTTGCAGCAACACTTTTGTGTATTGACATAAATAATAAGGCCCTTCTGAAATGTGAGGCGTGTAAATGCCAAACTCTCCAAAAGCTCCGTGGTCAAGCTGGAGCAAGTAGCTTTGCTCTCTCTTCCTTACCTCCATGCCCTCCCTCCTCCGTCTCCCATGGCCAACATAAAACAGGACACTGACCTGGGAGTTGAAAAAGCAAAGAAAAGGACCCAATGAGAGTGCGATGAGATGGACTTAATTTATGTCTTGGGTCAACACAATTTGCTCCTGCCTCCTCCCCCCAGGCCTCCTCCGCCCCCTGGTCTTGCTTCAGACAATGAATTTCCAGGGAGTTTTTTGCCTTTTGATCTCCTCACTGATCTAATGCAATTGTCCACTGGCAGAAGCGCTGTGAGGTGCAAAATAAAGTAATGAAGCTAATTTGATTTGCACTCCACCCCCACCTTTAAGATCTACATGTCTTTATTGTGTTAGATTCCTAATGAGATTCTGTCTGCACTCCAGCGAGGGACCAGGAGCAGGTGACTGTGGGAGGGGCTCATCTCAGGAGATTTGTCCCCATTTACATCCCATCTTTAATGGATATGGACCTGCCTGCCCTTGAGTCATAAGGTGAGCATATTTCCCTTCCTGGACTATCCTGGGCCAGAAGTAGGAATATGGTCACTATTACAGAGCAGTGGGGGCTGCTTTGCAGTTCCAAGGGAAAAAAACAGGACTAAAGATTGGGGCTGAACTGCACAGTTGGGGAAACAGCCCCAAGCAAATATCCAGACTGAAATGGGGTTTCTGAAAGGGATTTGCTCCTGTGCAGAAGTGATCCCTTTTCTATTTTGCACCAGTACCAGAAATAGCAAAAAAAGTAACATATCAAGGACCTTCTCTAAGACACCAGATTCCTCGAATCATGTCAGTGGCACTGAGGTTTTTCAGTGGATTCTGGACTAAGTCCTGGCCAACGTCTGGCAGGCCAGGGACCATCTGAGCAAGACATAAATATGGAGAACCCTGTCCTTCCAGCGCCATGCTCGCTCCCTCCTTCCACCCTCCCCACCAGCCAGGAGGAGCTATTGAAACCAGCCTGTAGCTGTCTATGGCTCTAGCCTCTCTTGGGTGGTGCTATTGCTATTACTCACTTCCTAAAACATTTGATTGACCCATCTCCAATGATAACGTACCCCAAGAGTCTAGTATGATGTAATTGTTGTGTGTGTGTGTGTGTGTGTGTGCGCGTGCACGCTTTTAGTGCAAAAGCTGATTTTGCTGTTTTGTTTTGTTTTCCTGAAAGTCTGAAATATATAATACTTTTTTAAGACAGTCTAGTGAATTATTTTAAGGCCCAGTGTGGGGTGTGTGCACAGACATTGGTAATTCACACTTCACGAGTTACTGCTCCAGCAATAAAGGGGCCTGTTTCTGAAAACAGAGAGAGAGAGAGAGAGAGAGAGAGAGAGAGAGAGAGAGAGAGAGAGAGAGAGAGAATGAAACCAGAGTGCTCCTTCAAGAATTGTTTTAGGAAAGCAAATACCACTCAGTTTGTTTTCATTCTTTCTCTTCAGGTCTCCCCTGAAATCACGGGAGGAAAGGGAAAGCGAGGTGATTGGCATCCTGATGCCTTTTCTGGGGGGCAAAGGTAGTTTATAGCTAATCTAGGGTCTTTGAGAGGAGTCTATCAGCTTTGGTTTGGCTCTCAGTGGACAGGTATCTGTGGCATAGAAGCGCCATACATAATTCACCACCAGAGAGCCCCAGAACTTAGCAAGAAGACTAAATTACCTGTTACTTCCAGAAAAGGTGTTCCCTTCAGGTCAAGGTTGAAAGCTCTGGTAAACCCATGTGAGGAAGAGTACACCAGGACGTGTCTAAGCCTCAGCCCTGCTGCTCAGCTGCTGGAAATGCAGGCTGGCTAGGTACCTCTCAAATGTGCCCCTCTATCCTGCAAGGGCAATTAACACACTCTCCTTCGGAAGTCAGGCTGGAGAAGGCAGCAGTGTGGCTGTGTCAGGGATCAGAGACCACTTTGTTTATGTCAAGTAAACCAATTTGAGACCCTGACTTTCTTCAGAGGGGGTGGTGTAGAGGGTCTCGAATGTGTGAGCCATTACAGCTTATACTGAATTCAGAAACCTCTTGTTATTACCTGGGGATAGAGAACCCGAGGCCAGTCCCAAGCGGAAGGTGACTTCAGAACACAGTTCTCGGAAGGCAGGTGCCATCTGGCTGTCATTATGCTGCTGATGGCGCCTCTCTCCTTGATTGAGTAGTGATGGATTGACAGGTGAGGTGCAGCCCGGGGAGCCCTCAGGGAGATGGGGAGCTGGCATCTCACAGGTTTCTGGGAACCTGTTTGCGGCAACACACTTGGATTTCCCTTCAGATTCACCACCTCCGTTTCAGGAACTTTGTTTTTCTAGCAATTCAGTACAAAACAAAAACAGAACATGAAACAGAACCAACACACAAAGAGAGGCAAGGAAGAAGCCGTTGATTCCCTTTCAGAAACATTTTCTGTTTTAATTCTGAAAGCAAAAAGAGACAGCCAGTTGTATGACATTTTAACTCCTGTTTTGCTTTACAATTTCTTTGTATTTACAAAGCAAATTTGTAGTTGCAATGGGAGAGTTAAGTTCTCTAAGTCCTTTATTTCTAGTCAATAAAAAAGGAGAATGCTTAGAATTTCCAAAATGTGTGAAAATGGAGAGAATTTTTTGTTCTATTAAAACTCATTAGTCAAATGTAAGTGTTAATCAAATTAATAAAATTTCAGGAACACCTCTACACTGTATTAGAAATGTATTATTTTTGCTAAAGCAAGGGTGTTGTGTTGCATGTTATAATGCAGGAAAGAGGAAATAACTACAAACATTTCTAAAAGCAAGAAGCAAAACACAATGCAATTGAGTGTCTCAATGATCACATGTTGATTGGTAAATGTTTGATTAATTGATTAATGGATACTATTTGCCCCAACTCAGAAACTTCTTTAGTGCTCAAATTCCAATGACATTTTAGGAGATGAAATTTTCTCAGATGTGTTTCAGTAATAGGTAGTTCTTTCAAATTGTGTAAGAACATTGTCACCTTGACTTGGTAAGATCAAGAGAGACATAAATAAAAATTATTAATTCAACAAAAAGTGTTTTTCATATTTTTGAAGATAGAAATGAATGCTCTCTTGAGAATATTATTTTGGGATGACATACATAAAATAATAAGTTTTTAAAACTAGCTCTTATATACATCTATTTTATAAAAACACATTAAAAATGAAAGTTTTGCTAACTACTAAGAAGTAAAGCTTTTTTTTTTTTTTTTAACATATACACTCTCAAAATATGTCCTTAAGTTCTTGGAAACTGACTTTAGGTGAAATGACTTGTAAGGAAATCAATTTGACCAGAGACTATTTGGTATAAATAAGTTAAGTTCCTGTGGCATATTTCTGGTCACAAAATATCATCAAATGCAAAGTAAAGACAACAAACACTTCTAATATGAAGCAATCATCTGTAGTCATTCATTCATTCACTTCCTCACCCACTTCTTCCAGTGCAAGGTCTCTGGGGGCAGACCTCTTCCCAGTAGCTCCTTGACCAAATATTGAACTTTCAGGTTCAATATTTTTTCTTGGAAATGTTCTTCCTAAATCTCCCCCAATTCTAGTTAGCAAAATCTAAAAGAATGGATTCCACGAAAAGGTTACTTAACCCAAAGGAGGAGAATAGACACTAATTTGAACATTGTCATTTGTAATTTTTTTCATCCTGGAGGACAGGATGACTTTCCATCCCAGGGCGGTCACACACACCCACGATCACCCCCGCAGCCATTGAGACATGCCTGTGAATCTCTCATGCAAAGTCGTTGGAATGTGGTAGGAAATCCAAGTCCCTGAAGAAAACCCACGAAGACAAGGGGAAAAGGTGCCAGCTTCACATACACAGTGGCCCAGAGGGAACTGATTCTTTTTTTCTCATCAAGGTTACAAAGAAATGACATTGGCCTTTACCTTTCATTTGAGGATCTGCTGTATTACCTGTGTGAATGTCTTCTTTACACAAATTTACTCTATGAGTTTGTTCATGTGCTTATTCCAAGTTCTCTCTACATGCTTACTTCAAAAGACGTCTTTTTTTTTACAAACTTTGAAATAATTCCATATATCGCCAAATGCAAATTATTTTAGTTAAAAAAATCTGAAATTAAAATCCCTTCAGCAAAAAATGCTGAAAGTTCCTGGGGGTCTCCCTACTAAGGCCACTGCTCTTGTGTTCACACCCTGGACACAATTCCCACATGGCATGTGTGATAGGGATTGTCACCTGAGGACATTCTCAAGCAGCAGGATAAGAAAGGAAAAGCAGAAGCTTCCATGGCTACCTTATTTTCAGGTTCAATATTTTTTTCTTTGAAACTGGTTCTTCCTAAGTCTCCCCCAATTCTAGTTAGCAAAATTTAAAAAAATGGATTCCACGAAAAGTTGACTTAACCAAAGGAGGATAATAGACACTCCTTTTAACATAATAATTTGTAATTTTTTTCAGTCACAATTTTATGCCTGAAGTACTGCAGGCTGCTACTTCTTTAAGAAGTGAGGGTCTCCAACAGTTTATGAAGTAATAGATCATATATAAATAGGTTGTTTGCTCTCGGTACAGATGCCATCATTACTAACTACTTTCAGGCTCTTTGAGAGCTAAATAATTCCGTAATGCATCATTGAACATTTAGTTGCTTCATAGCAGATGGCTTCAGGGGTCCATCTGCTCACAGCGATGTTTTCAACAAGCCCCCTTCACCTTCACCAAAAGGCTCAGAAGCATTAGAATATTCATTCTCTACTACAGGTGTGCTTCCTAAGCTCCCCTGTATTAAGGAGAAGGGCCACTATCTCTATTTTGTTTTCCCAGAAAGGAGATGGTGGTCATGTAAATGTAAGAAACTTTACTGTGCATGTAGGGTCACAAGTCAAAGAGTCTCTTGATTTAAAGAATTTGTAAACTCACCTAAGTTACCGTGTATGTACAAGCTTGCGTGCGTGCAAGTGTGTGAGAGTGCATGAGTGCACGTGTGTGAAATGATTATGTCCTGGACTGGATATGCTAAACATAAGATATTAGGCAGTCAATTTTGTTCCGTTACTTCTGCCCCTGATACGTGCAGGAGCAGTGCCTGCTTCTTCAGGGTTTGCTTGGAAAGAGAATGCATCCACTCTGCTTTTGAGGCCACGGGGGAGTCCCTCCGGCAAGGTCAGCAATGGCACCTGAGATACACGCTGGAGCTCCAACTAAACCCATATGGATACAGCAAGTGGAATACCATATCTAAATGCGGAGGAGCTCCAGGGGTAAGTGTTCTGGGGACACAGCTAGTTTTACTCCAGAAATCCCAAATGCCCCATTACCTCTGTGATCACTGAAATTTGCAGTCAGGCTGCTGGAGAAACAGAATGGCAGCCTGCAATGAATAAGACATGTGTAGCAGCTGCTCTCTAAATATGTAGAATTTCCCTTTCCTAATTGGAAAATAATAAGGAAAGACAAAGTTAGTGATAAGGAAGCACAGAACATTTAGTAGAGGACTTTTAAAAGATCACAGGACACTAACAGTCATCTTTCTGGATTGAGTCCATGAACTTTGCCAGAACCAAATACATGGACCACAGGGAGTCAACACTGGGAACCGTATAAAGATCAATTATCTTCCAGATTATTGTTAGAGACATGATCAAATTTACCAAATTTGTGAAGAGCCTGCTATTCAGACAACAGTGTAAAGGTCGACTTTTGCTCCTTTCTGGGACACAGAGGACCATTTGGAGAAGAGAGTACTCTGTGTTTTGTGTTCAAGTGGCCGTAGTAAGTCTTTCTAAAAAGAACAAGTGTATTCAGATGAGGATATTAAAGAAAACCATTGCCAATCTCAGAGTCATATGTTAGAGAGCTATTTAAAGGCAATGAATGTGTCTATTATCTTTTCTTCTTAAGAATACAAAGAAGATCACAAAAAAAGTAGAACCTGTGGCTTACCGAAATGAGTGACACTTGCTGTATGCACTTGTCCTCTAGGGTGACTCTCACCCTAACTGGGGTGAGAAAAGAACCCTAATTGGGGTTAAAAGGCATTTATTAAACACTTACTAGGTCCCCAGACTGGACAAGGTTTACCACACAGGACCTATTGCCAACCTTCAGTTCTTCTAGTTTCTAAACAGAAAAGCCTTTGCTAAATGGTTTGTGTCAGAGGTGAATGATGTATTACTAGCCTCTGGCGCTAAGGTGTGGCCAGCACCAGGAAGCAGAGAGAGTTTGCTTCCCTGAAACGGCCGTCAATGTCATGTTGATTGTTCTGTCAAGAATATCCACTGAAACTGCCTTTAACCATCACTTCTACTTTGGCTGTGAAAGCAGAAAACAAAGATATGGTTTCTGTGTGTGTGTGTGTGTGTGTGTGTGTGTGTGTGTCTGCGCACGCGTGCACGCACGCACACACACTTTCAAATCCAGTGAATTGAATGTTCCTGTTCAGACATTGATTGAATCCTCCAGCACGTGCAGCACTATTGGTTCTCCGAGGAGCCCAGGTCATACTTGCTGCCCGCTCTCAGGTAGTTGAAAATCTAATGGGGAAAGAGCTAAGAAACAAGCGCAGGAGATGCTTAAGGAATCCCAATTCAGGTCCACTCAGAAAGATGTCTATCTCCTTGTGCCCTCGGGGACTCTGTCAAATGTTACCTTCTCTAGACAAGAAAAGGGGATGACAAAGAGGCTTTGGGTTCACTTTAAGGAATTTTGGTTTGCTTTTTGAAAATGTGGAATAGTGATAGTTATGCACACTTGGAGAAAGGCACGGCCTGAGCAGATACACAGACAGCGGTGCGATGAAGGAATAGCTGCAGGAGCTGAAGGCAGGGGACTTACCTGGAGCAAAAAGATCCTGTTCTGAAGCAGCGAGCAAGGAGGTACAAAGATAAGTTGGAACATGAGCGAGATTGGCCTTAACTAGGCAGGTGTGCATCTAGAAGCTGAACTGTACTTGACCTTTATCAGCACACCTCAGCATAGCACAAGTGAATACAGCACAACGCTTCCGTACAGTCAAGATTGGCTGAGACCCAGGCCCACTCAGGAACAATGTGACAAATTAGCACTGACAATGTGGTCTTGTAGCTTCAGAGAAGAGCACCAACCTGGAAGGATCAGATGTTGTATGTCAGAAAATAGGCTTGTTTACTGAAGATACAAATAGTAAGTCAAACTTAGAAGACAGTCACTTATTAAGGGATATTATTAAATAGTGTGATCTCAGAAAACTTTTTAAATGAACTCTGGATTACTCCATCTTCTACTTATCTCCCTACTATTGCCTGCAGCTCGATAGGGTTGGCATATTTGAACCCAAATAATGACAATGTGATGTGTTACCATTCCTGTTACACAGATGAGGGAACTGAGAAGATGCATTTTTTTTTTTATTTATTTATTTATTTATTTTTTTATTGTTATTTGTGTCTTTTACATTTTGTATTCCCCTTGGGCAGCCCACCACCAATTCACCCGTGATCCATCTCCATGGTCCCCTGTATTCTCCTCTCTTCCATTTTGTGCCCTTATCCTCCCCTCCCCCTCCCCCACCGCTGAGTGTCTCTCTCCCACCCCGCCTCCCTATAGTCCTGTTATAAGTGAAACC
>PVIJ01000625.1:0-124469 GCA_004024925.1 Scalopus aquaticus
ACACACACACTGCATGAAAAGAACCTGGTTGCTTCTCCAGAATAGAATAGCAAACTGCCAGTCATCCCTAAAGAAAGAGCTGATCTAGGCAAACAGCAAACAGAAAAGAGGTGGGAGGAAGTCTCTGCAGGCCAAGCCAGATTGCCCCACAGCCTGGGCAGGGTCAGGCACAGGGAGGGCTGCTGAGAAGGGCGGGAAGAGGAAGAGCTGGAGCAGAGCACTGACTGGGTGCCCATTCCCGCTCAGGAGGGAGCCGGGCCACCTGCCACTGGCTGCCTTGTGTCCTGAACGAGTGATGTCATCTCCCTAAGCATCAGTTTTTCCTCTACAGGTGAGCCTGACCTCTCTCCAGGGACTCATGGCGGCCGAGTGGTGGGAGTGTGTGACTGACGGAAAGGGCAGCCTCGCCTAGAACTGGAAACCACAGTAACTGGCTCTCAGTTTCCCCAATCAGCCAGCGGTCAAGAAATACCTGCTGAGCACCCACCACGTGCTGGGTTAAGACTGGGCTCAGAGTCACACCGACCTGGGTTTGGATCTCAGCTGTGTGATGAGATGTATTTCTTAAATTCAGCGAGCCTTGGGTTCCTCGCCTATGAGATGGGGAGTTAGGGCCCTCATCCCTGTTGCTGGGGGATTCCATCAGATCCTTCCTGTAGAGCCCCTAGTTCAGGTGCTCGGTGACGTTAACACTTACTGTGACTGTGGAGCCCATCGGGGCAAGAGATGAAGTGCTGACAAGACAAACAGTCCTGCCCTCCTGGAGCTCACAGACTGGCAGGACAGACATTAGCCCATGTTTACCTGAAGTGCTTCCTCACAAGTTAAACAACAGACTTGGCCATGACTTGATTTGGGCCCCCAGGATCCTCACTCTGGAGGGCTGACTTGAGTCTGTCTTGAGCTGAGGTTCCCCTAACAAGCTGCCACCCCACAGAGCATGCTCCTGGGGCTGCTGATCATCCTGTGCCGGGGGGAGGAGGCTTACCTGGCGGCCTTCTCTGGGGTTGCACACCTGCAGTATGACCAGGGACCCAGGGGAGACGGAGGTGGAGGTGGCAGTCAGGCACTTGCCCTGCTGCTGGATGAGATGGTCACTGAACAGCCACGTCTGCAAGACACGGACCAGGAAGGCCAAGTCAGGAAATGTGGTGATGGAGGGACAGGTCCATAGAGGTGACAAAGCATGTACAGACTTTTCTGCAATGATAGGTGGGTGTAGGGGTATTCACTGTACAGTTCTTTCCACTCTTCTCTAAGTTTGAAATTTTTCATAATAAAATATTGGGGTGAGAGGCCCAGCAGGAGCAGACCAAAAGGCATTGAAGGATGCAGCCGGGGATGCTGGGGTGGAGGAGAAAGAGAGGATGTGGGAGCAGGGCCACCGGGAGCTGGTCCCTCTCAGGGCTCTGTGACCTGCTCTAGTTGGTGCATCCACTTTCTCACGTTGCCACGTGTGCACACGGGAGTCCCCAACATCCTGTTGCCTGTCATACGAACTGACCACAGCATGTCCCAGGAGAGAACAAGGTGCTGTCTGGGCAGCGTTTCTCCCACTGCAAAGAGGAAGTGGGTAGTGGACAGAGGGCACTTGTGTGACACTGGAAAGCAGAAGGGGAAATGGTTGGAACAGACCCAAGGGGAAGCTTTGTGGGGGGGAATGAGCAGAGGGAAGCCCCTCACTCCATTCCTGGACAATGATCCTGGCTCCTCTCACCCCATCCTGACCCAGAGGTCCTAAGCAGCTTACCTGGGGTGCTGGGGGGTTTTTGGCAGATCCTCTGCAGGTCCCCATTCCGAGTAGGAAGTTACCAGCCGTGTCCTGGCCCTGAGTTTCTAAGCAATCAACCCCCTGCTTAATGATGCCAGGCAGGACTTCCTTCACTGGGACACTGAGAGAAAAGACAGCTGTCAGGCTTGTTCTTCTGGGCTTATCGCACCTGAGGGCAGCACCTGGTTGGCTCCCAGGGACCAAGGTCCTATGGGAAGCAGCAGGTGGAGGGGGTACCTAGCCAGCAGGGGGAGGTGGGCAGGAGAGGAGAGGGGAGTCGGATCCCTCTGGGGAAGACCTGGCCCCACTGGATTCTGAGCGGCTCTAGAAGCCCGAGACTGTCCTGGAGATCAGACTTGGGAGGACCATGGGGCCAGAAGCTCAGGGCTCCCCAGTCCTGAAAAACGAAAGCCTGGGAAGAGAATGGGACCCAGATGTGCATTCAATAAGCAATCTCAAAACTGCAGGGAGGGGTGGCTTTGGAGAGGCAGATTTACAACACACATATGAAAATGAGTTCAACCTCACTAATGATCGAAGAAATACCTATTACAGTTTCTACAGTTTGTTTACCATATAAGTATATGAGTGGTGTGTGATTTTTTTTTCAAGTTTCAGGTATTTATTATCAGTGTAAACCCCAACACAAAACACTGGCATTTAGAGGGGAAATGTTTCCTGGATAAGTGGAAAATGGTGCAGGTGGCTTCTTGAAGACTTTTTTTTTTTTTTTTTTAAAGACCTTCATTTTAAACAGCTTTATAGTGAAATATTTCGTTTACAAGCCTGGACTTTTCTTCAGTTTGCTGTAATTGACATTTGCAGAGTGGAACTTGTATTGGTCATTGGGACTCAGTTTGTTCCAGGATTCTGGGTTATTCTTTCTGTCCTAACTGACATCTGGATTGAACAGAGCCAGATGCGTGACATACAGGCTGCTCTGGTACCTCCAGCTCCAATAAATACAAAGATGGGATCAAGCCAGGAGGCTGCTTGGCCTGATTGAGGGTTAGATCTTCTCACACCCTACTAGTGAGAGCATAAGTTGGCCTAGTTTTTCTGGAGCACAATGTGGTATTACGTATCAAAGACCTTAAAAATGTATACGACTTTGACCTAACAATTTCACTTCTGGAAACTTAATATCCTGCAGCAATGAGTACATTTGTGTGCAGAGATTTAGCTTAAAAGATATTTATTAACAGTGGTGGTTTATACTGAAAGCATTGGAAATTCTTAGATATCCAACAGGAGGGAATGGAAAATAAATTTTGAGTCATCTGTAGATGGAAAAACCCTTTAGCCATTAAAAAGGACTTTGTAAAAGAATACCTGATGGTGTGGGAAAGTGTTCACCACATAATTAAATGTTAAATGAAGCAGACATGCTTCAAAATATCCTAAGCAGGGTCTCCCTGGTGGTGCAACGGGTTAAGCGCAGCACTATGAAGCTATCTGTTGCCACTGCAGCATGAGTTCGATACCCAGCCAGGGAGATTTCCACATAGTGCAGCAGACCTCTCCTGCCTCACCCACTACTCTCTTCAGCAGTGTACTTCATTCCATCTTCGTGTTCTGCTCCCCACTCTGTCTCTGGTGAATCCTCTCACCACCCCACACCTCTGGCCTATACCCCAGCTTGTATGCATAAATAAATAAATCTTAAAAAAAAATTTCCTAAGCAAAGAAAACCATGCTTAAACACACACATAGTGTGAGATGAGACACTGTCTCAGTCTGGATAGTGCCCCTAAGGGGCCTGCCGGCCCCAGGAACACTGGTTTAGGGGGTCATACACACTCCTGGACTATGGACTATGGGGGTGGGGGTGATGGGGAATGAGCAAGGCTTAGAGTCTGACCATCTGCCTAATTTTATGTGTCTCCTGTTGCCACCAATGGAAAGAAAATTGGGGGTTAAGGGAACATCATGACATTTCAGGCATTGTTTGACGTGAACCTCCTGCAGGATCTCCCCCAAACCAGGACTCCTTCTTCGGGATAAGTTGGAAGGCCCCAGAATCCCAAAGCCAACCTATTCTCTTGGTGCCTTGGGGAGGCCTTCACTCTCTCTGGCCTTCCTGGCAGCAACAGCCACCTCCAGACACCATGGAGAAGTTGCTTAGTTCTGGAGCAATGTCTGGAGCATGGCATGCAGTGTTGTGGTGGTTGCTTTTAATTAGATGGCAATATTTAAAAATTTCAAGGTTGTACAGAAAAATATGAATCCAGCCTCTCGAAAAAAACAGAAGATCTGGTCACACAGAATTTGCATGCCTGCATGGAGCTAACACAGCCCTCAGTAGCAGCTGCGCCGGGGAAGTGGCGGGGGGTGCTGCAGCACCCTGTTTGCTACAGGTCCCTCAGCTCCCTATTATTTACATATGGTCTGATCCGATCACTGTAGGATTTGTGCTTGCAACCCCTGCCAGGTGCAAGGGTGTTAGGAGGCAAGAGCCCATGCCCTTGCTTCCTCAGAGAAAGGGGTTATATTTCCCCTGTGCAGATGGAGACAAGATGGCTGCTGGTCCTCTGAGAACTTGACTCTGGGGAATGTAGTCCAAGGATTGTTCCAGACACTCTTCCTCTCTTCTTCTCCCTATTCCATTGTATAGGGAGATTGGCATCTTTCAGAGGCACTGTCCAAGTGTGGCAATGACCACGGGCACCAAGACCTACCCACTGAAGCTTATGGAGGAAACCCAGGCCCTGGGCAACAATATCAAGACCAGATGCACTTCCTGAGGTATCTGTGTGGTAGCAGCGCTGGAGCAGCTGGGAGACGCTGGGGTGGTTGCCATCTCCCCCTTCCTCAGGTCCCTGAGCTAGGCCAAGCTGCTCTATTATCAACAGCTCTCATGAGTCTGTATCTGGTTCCCTTGTATGGACCTCCTCCAAGCTGGCTGCCATTCGCCTGTATGATGATGCCTTTGCATAAATAGCAATAAGAGTCCCTTCCTTAAGACAGTTTATTTCCATCTGTTAGAAAATTATGGCAACATACTGGTTTGGTTAGATGAGGTTTACTGCCATCTGCCAGGAAATATTGCAATAAACATACAGTATCTACTCAGTGATGAGCACACTCACAGAAGTGGTAGCTTGTGCAATGCACAGCCCGCACTAGTCCTGACCACTGTAGTAAGGGGAGGGAGTCAGCAATTGCTGAAGCCAGCTGTGGAACGAAGGGGCAGAGCTGGGGCAGGGCTGCCAGTAGGACTAGTTTGCAAGTAAAGGCCCCTTCCTTCAGCCTCCTCAGTCTCCCCACTGACCATCTGCAAGTATAGGCCAACTAGTAAGATCTTTCCTTTGGAGAAAAGCTGGTAGCATTTGGGCTTCTAGCTCTCCTTTCTAACCAACACCCTGACCTGCTCCTGGCTCCTCCTCCTGAGAACTGAGGCAAAGCATGGAAGAGTGGACAGGGGATAAATAATCTGGACAGGAATGAGGTGTGTGGTTTCTAGCTTAACAAAAAAATCATTTTTTCCTTCCACAGTGACAGAAGGAAGAGAAGATGCCTTATGCTCCTCATTTAACACAGCTGGTTTCATCCACTCTCCTGTCTTGTGACTGATCCAAGTTTCTGATAGTTATAAAATTCTCCTCCTCTTGGTCCTCAGAGGATGCTGTGCACGGAGACAGGGCCTGGAGGGAGGGCACACTCCTGGTCCTCCCAGAACCCGCCTGGGGCCAGTCTGTGGCTCCGGTGGAGTGTTTTATGAACGCTGACAGAACGTAAAGAAATGACTTTTCCCCCCAGAAATGACAGAACTCAATGAAATTGTCCCCTTGGAGGTGGTCATTTGAGGAAGTTCATTTATTATACCTTTAATGCTCTTCCCTTCACCGCTGTTACCTGGAATCTGGGCTTATCCAGAGAGCCAACTTTCTTCCAAGGATCCTGCCATTGCTCAGATTGTTCTGGAATTCCTTGACACTGCTCCCAGAGACTGTTGACTCTTACTGCTTGCTTCCATTTTGCCGTGCTGTATTTGGGGCGCAGGGTGTGTTACCTGAGTTAATGATCTAGCTTATCCTCCAACTTGGCTACCACCTAACTCTGGCTATTATCCCAAAATTAGGTCTGCCCCCAAAGGACAAAGCTTTGCTCCCTTTGAGGATAGGCAGGTGCTGAGGGACAAAGTGTTCCAGAAAGCTACAGAGCATCCTTGGGAGAAAACTGGCAGCAGTGAGGGTTACAGAGGGAGAATGCCAATTTTGAAGTTATTACTGAGGTTTATTGACTGTAATTTTTTCAGTCAAAAATATCTATTGAGTGCCCATAGGTGCTGAGATAAAGCAATATATAAACACCTCTGCCCTCATGCAGCTTACTGTCAGGTACAGGGAGGTGACAAGAAAATTAATTGGCCACATTCATACTAGATGATAGTGAAGTAGACAGAAAATAAGCAGGGAATGCTGGGGACCAGGGTGGTGTGCAACCTTTCTGTTCAGGGGTCTTCTCGCTGAGAGGGGGACATTGAAGTCAAGACCTGAAGGAGCTGAGAAAATGAACCACATGGATGTAGACAAGACACAGAAGATAATCTTGAAGTCAGAAGAAAGGCGTCGCTCGCTGGTCAGCACGCACATACTCCAAGGCCCCGCCACTCAAGTGGAGCGCCATTTGCATTTTACATCCTCATTTGCTAGAGCAAATATTTCTCTGTTTTTTCACAGTCTTTATGATTATAATATTAATGGACACATAATATTTGCTTAGATCAGTATATGGTGATTCAATAAGCCCAGCCCTTATTGTTAGTTGTCTTTTGATTTTTCACAGCAGCAGGAAGCTGACTGTGATATCTATCTATGCATCTACATTTTCTTTTTTAAAAATATTTATTTATTTATGCATACAAGCTGGGGTGTAGGCCAGAGGCGTGGGGTGGTGAGAGGATTCACCAGAGACAGAGTGGGGAGCAGAACAGGCAGATGGAATGAAGTACACTGCTGAGGGGAGCAGTGGGTGAGGCAGGAAAGGTCTGCTGCGCCATTTGGGAATCTCCTTGGCTGGGTATTGAACTCGTGCTGCAGTGGCTCTGGATAGCTTCATAGTGCTGTGCTCAACCCATTGTGCCACCAGGGAGGCCCTACGAATCTACAGTTTCTTCTTGGGTTGCTGATTTCCTTAGGATAAACTCCCAGAAGGGAGAGGACAGGGTCAAACAGGGTGCATGTTTCTGTGGCCTTAGCTACATAAAGCAATGTTGTATTCTTAGGGCACAATGCTCATCTCTAGCTCTAGGACCCAATCCACTAAAAATTTGTCTCCTACTATGCCTCACTTTCAACTCCTGTGAACATCCTCCTAGTTCTCCCAGAACCTTCCGACAAAGGCAAACACTGACAGCCAGACAGAGAGCAGACTCCCTGGCAATGGGGGAGGGGGGATCTCAGGGCTGGGGGAAGCGTTCTCCAAGATCTTGTGCCCAGCCAGAGGCACAAGCTAAAGGCTGCACTCACGTGAGTTCTGGGTAGACATTATCCAGGTACCAGCGGAAGGACTTGCAGTTCATCTTCTTCCTCTGCTCGATCCGTGTGGCCACACTGAAGAAGGAAATGAGGCTCAGGCTTCGGCCAGTGGCATGGGAGGAAACCCCAGGGAGTAAAGAGGTTCCTTCCCAGGCCCCAGGAGGTCAAACCCTTCTTTCCCCCCAGCCCAGTAAGGCCAGGACCAGGAGCCATCCAAGCCCACAATGGCCACCTGTCTTAAGCCATCCTCTGACCTAAAAGCTCACCCCCAGTTTCCAAACCATTCCTCATTCCTCCTCTCAGCTTCCAGCTCCCTCTCACATTTCAGGATTAGCCAGCCCCCAGGGCCCAGGCTCTGCCTTCAGCTTCTCACTCTAACTCCTCAGTTGGAATATCATTAACTGGTCCTTATGTCCATAGAGAACCTTCATGAACCAAAGTTTTCCTTTTCTGCATTCCAAATTAGGAGCAAGAGCTTAATGACCAAAAAACCAAAAAACAAAAAAACAACCAGGCTTTAAATAGCCTTCAGGAATTCTGGAAAACAAGCCCTCTGCTGTGTCCGCAGGACACTCTGGTTTGTTCTCCTCACCATCCTCAGCTACACTGACCATAGAGGCTGCTGACAGAGGACCCCACACCTCTGAACCTCAGCTTCTTCTCCAGTAAACTGAGGTCATGAACACCTGCCTCTGGCTTTTGTGAGAATCAAATGAATTTGGGGGCATGCGTGAGTAGTAGAGGGTAGGGCCTCAGTAAGTGTTATTTCCCCATTAAAAGGAATAGTCAGTGACATAACTTTTTTTACTTTAAGGAATAGCTGTAAACAAATAGAGGAAGATTCGCTGATGATCACTAATAAAGTTTTCAAACTTTTCTGTCCATAGCCTTAAGTAAGGCAAATAGTCATCTTACACTGTGAGCACATACACCCCATACGCATTTGTAGCTACACACACACACCACTATAGCTGAACTAAGTTTCACAAAGCAATATGTACCCCTAACTGCAATCAACTGTCATTCTCTGTTCTGTTCTGTGCAAAACTATAGTGTTTGAGTCTCTCCACCATTTTTTCCAAATAACTAGTCACAACCACTCAATAGATCCCATAATCAATGTACATTTTGAAAATGCTTAGTGAGACTGCAGTCATAACAGTTCAAGCAGGAAAATGGGCTAACAGGTCATAATCAGATTCTGAACAACTGGTGGAGGCACCCCCCTCAAGTGCTTTCTGCAGATATCAGGCCTCTAAGTACTCCCACATATGTTCGTCTTCCTGCAGGCAGCTTATGAACTGGCACTTGTTTTTTATGAGCAAATTTCTCTACTTATTTCTCCCCATGTATGCTCCTCTAGTCCCTGGGGCTTGCCTCCACACTGCATATTTTAGGCCCGAGCTGCCCAGCAGGGCATGTTTCAGTTATAAGAAGACTGTGAGAGTTTCCCTGGCGTATTTTGCTAGGGTTGTGCTAATCTGGGTGGAGGGAAGCAGATACGGCTATTCGGGGGATGGCCCACCTGCCAAAGGCCTTTCCAATGGCTGAAGGCCGAGCCTCATAGTAATATTGCTTGTATTCATCCATCCACACCTCTGCGGTGCGCTTGGTATTCCTGAAAGGAGAGGAAGGAGCAAAATAAGATCACCAGGGCAGTGACAGAGTTAGATCTCAGCTCAGCTCTGCACAGTACAGGGTAATGAGAAAACAATTCTGATGGGGATGGTATAAGTGAGTACAATCTTTCTGGAGAACGATCTGTCAATCTCCATCAACCCTGTAGGTATGTATACTCTGTGATGCTCCACTTGAAGAAAGCTATTCTACTGAAATACTTGCAGGTGGGTAAAAAGGATCTGAATGAGGATATTTGTCTAATAAAACATCAACAACAACCTAAATGCCCATCAGTAAGATAATGAACTATTTCCACATGTTGGAGTACTAGCCTGTCTTGAAAAAGGATGTGTTAACAGAAGGATGTCTGAATTTAGTGTGGAGTGACAAAAAAACCATGCTGCAGAAAAAACATACAGCATGACTCCATTTTTATAAAAACACAGACACAAATCCATGGGGTATGTGCATCTTTATCCACGGACTATATATTGGAAAATGAATGAAATGGTAGACCAGAAATCCATTAACAGTGGTTACTTTTGGAGAGGCAAGTGGGATAGGAGTAAGGCTGAGTAAAAGGGATCTTCACTTTTTTCTCTATATATCAAAAATCAAAATGTTATTTTGTTATAATGTGTGTGCACACACACACAAATATGTATATATTGTATATTGGCACCACTTGAGTTTTTACAGTGAATATGTATTACTTTCATAATTATGAAAACAAGAATGGGATGGGGAGAAGCTAAACAAAGTGATGGGCCATTCAGGCAATGAGACTTGGGCAACTGCTGCTCCAAACAGGAGCCTGGGCCCAATAAGACAAAGAATCATCCCCGGGAAGGAGAGATCGTGACACTCTTGCCACCCTCGGCAGGAGAGTGGGTCATGGGGCGATCTCCCAGGACCTTGCTTACTCCCCCTGAGACCTGCGGCTGGGGAGGAGGACGAGCAGACGCTGCCCGAGGGAGGGTCGGGACGTGGCCTCCACGACTGAGCTTGGGGCCCAGTGAGTGGAGGGCAGCTTCCACCTGGTCACTGGCGGATTTTCCAGGACTCTCAAGAATAAAGTGAGTCAAAGCAAGGGAGACACTCCAATTTTATCCTTCTGCCCCTGAAAGTACCTGGAATCCCAGAAGAAAGGACCGCAAGGGAGCAAGTGGGGAAACAAACCCAGAGAGGTGGGGATGCCTGGCAAACTGGAGGGCTGGGGTCTAGAGCGGAGGTGTCCTGGCTCCTGGTCCAGGCCACTGTCACCTACCTGATGTAGGTGAGCGCATTGCCCTCAGGGAAGTTGTAGGGGTGCCGTTTCCTGAAGACGTGGCCCACCCGGCTGCAGGGCACGATCTCCAAGCTGCCGCCGCACATCCACACCCTGAAGGAGAGCTCTGAGGAGACAGCAGGCAGCTGTCACGGGGGACGACCCCTCGGCAAGTCCCACTGAGTGAACATGAGAGGGGCTGCCTCCCCTCCCCTCTGGCGACCCCTGGGGGGTGCGTGCAGGGGTGGGAGCTCTGGCCTTGTGTCCCTGGCTTGCACCCACTCTCTGCATTGGATCCTAACTGCTCACCTCATGCATGTGCACACACAACCACACAACTCTGCCTCACATATACCACACCACACACACACACACACAAACCCCCCACATACACACCCCCTCCACAATACTGCACACACCCCCATACACACACATACACCTTCCACATGCACACACCTTTCACCAGCATGTCACACACACCTCTCCACATAATCGTCCATATACACCAAACACACCCTTCCATATACACATACCCCTTCACACATACACCTTCCACACACAGCATATACATACACACCACACACACCCTCCACACATATCATATACATCCTTACACACACCACACACACACACACCCTCTACACAGACACACCTTCCACACACAGACCATATACCCACCCCTCACAAACACACACATTACTTCCCACATCTGTGCCCTGGGACATCAGAGGGAAACCTTTAAAGGAACACCAAGACCCTGAATAGAAGGGGAACTGAGTCAAATGGTGGCATCATTCCCAGCCTCTGTCCTGAAAGCCCCGTCCAGACATGAGCTAAGAAAGAACACGTTTGCTCATCCAGCTCCGAAATCCAGGACAAGAGGAAACCGACCACCAAGCCAGCCCCAGGCTGCTCCCGCAGCCTCTTTCTCACTGGCCCAGGCTCCCTTTTGGCCCTGGTGGTTTCCGATCACAAGGCACCACTGGCTCTCTTGAGAGCAGCTTCCTTCTGACAGTGCGTGAGCAGATGCCTGTGGTCCCCGGTGGTGTCAGGAGATGTCCTAAGTGGCCACTCTGCTTCCCAGAAGAGGGCATCAAAGCGGCCCACTCTGTCCCCCACCCACTAATCATCCACTTCTGGCAAGCCCCCCTGGACAGCTGACTGGACCTCACATAATTTCTTCTGATTTCCTACTTTTTTTCATTCTAACCCTCCAGTTGGGTACCCCATGACAGTAAAACACCTTTCTGCCTCAGAAATCCATAACCTTTGGGTTTTTAAGATTTTTTTATAAAGATTTAATTGTATTTATTTATGCACACAAGAACTGGGGTCTAGGCCAGAGGTATAGAGCGTGAGAAGATTCACCAGAGACAGGCAGATCTACTGAAATACACTGCTGAGGGAACGGCAGATGAGACAGGAGAGGTCTGCTGCGCCATGTGGGAAGTTTCCTGGCCGGGATCGAACTCATGCTGCAGTGGTGGGGACAGCTTGATAGTGCTGAGATTTAACCTCTGCACCATCAGGGAGGCCCTGGTTTTTCAATTAACTTAAATAAAAAGGAAGACCATTCTATCATGGGTTCCCGCCTTGGTCCCTCTTCCCCAGTTGACTGAGAGAACACGCATGGTCCTGGCCAGGACTGGAGGTTCTCCCACGGTGTGGCGACAGCACCCTTCCAGTAACTAGAGAGTGGAGAGTGGTGGGCAGAGCCAAAGCCAGACTTCTGACCAGACTGTGGCAACTTCCATATGTGGCCCAGGGGGCTGTGCTGTACATTCAGAAGATCTGGACCCACACATAGGGTTGTCTATGTTAACAGCTTTCCCTTAGGTCTCCCTGCAAGCTCCCAGGCCTCCCTTCCTGTCAGAGTTTTGCAGTTGGTTTAGCAACTGAGATTTAAAACTGGGGATAGACCTGGGGGAAAGAAGATCTGCTTTCTGGACACATTTCTGCTAATCTAATGTGTCGTGCTGGTTGTCACTTCATCCCCCTCAGTCCACAATGTCCATCCAGTGTTGTTATTGTCATTATCATCACGAAAGGGAATGATAGTAGCAGTAACCATCATCCGTTTACTGAGTACTTACTATGTGCTATGCTCTTTATGTGTGATTTTAATTCACACAACAGTCATATAAAGTCAGTATTATTTTCCCCATGTTTTTAAAGTAAGGACTGTGAAACCCAAAGATATTAAATCACCTTTCCAAAGTCACCCAAATATTCAGCTGCAGAATTACAATGCAAAGTTCACACTTTGTCCAGATAGCCACACTGTTTGAAACAGATTCTGGACTTCATGGAATTTTCACTGAGTTCCTATTTATTATATGCTACACACTGTTCTAGAACCCCTTACATTCTAGAGGGGGTAAGACAGGAACTCAGTAAAATAAGAAACAGGAATAAATACAAGTAGAGAAGAAAATGAGTGGAATACATCATCTGTCAGATGATAATAAAGTGCAACAGAGTAAAATGAAGCAGAGTAGGGGACTGAAGAGGGTGGGTGGAGTTGGGGTGGGGGGATTACAATTTTAATAAGATTGGTTAGTTAGGGAAGTTCTCACTGATATGAGGAGATTCGGGCTAAGACCCGCAGGAAGTGAGGAAGCAAGTACATAACTCTTAGGGAAGGAGCATTCTGGATAGGGGGACCCGCCAGGGCAACGTACTGGCTAGTTCAAGGCGTTCAACAGAGAGAAACAGGAGTTGAGAGCAGAACTCCAGCTGCTGGGGTGTGCCTGTATGTACTGGGTCGGGAAGGGGAACAAACAACATAAGGGCTTTGCTTGGAGTGACCCTGGAGCTATGCAGGGTCTTGCTCAGTGGACGACAGGATCTGAGTGAGTGACATGATTTTCTGAAAGGATCCCTAATGGGAATCCTGAAGTTTTTGCCTTACTCCGCCTGCCCATTTCCACCGCTGGCGGCCCCCCATCCATGAGCAGGGCTTCCCACTTTGCCGCTCTCAGGAACAAAGGAGGAATGACTCTCAGTTTGGGCATCTCCTTTCCTTCAACAAAGGGATAAAATGAAATGTTCAAACCCACCAAAGGCAGGAGTCTCCCAGCTCCAAACTCAGCTCCAGCAGCCCAATGACTGAGCACCTTAGCTAGCCTAGACAGCGCTTTGAAATTCTTCTAAGAGACAAAACCTTCCCAGAACCACTCCACCTTTCAAGTTTCCCAAGCACTGAGCCCTCGCCTCAGGCAGAATTTGAAGTTCACTATTTGATCATTCGCTTGTTTCTCTGTCAGTCCCCAGACAAAATAAAAGAAAAAGAAAAAGGCCCTGGATGCAGAAGAGACCATTCTTTCCCAGTCCTTCAAGTCTCCACAGGGAACCAGCTTTACCAGAGCTCCCTTCAGGCTGAGACCCAGGACACAAAAGAGGTCACTTAGGCCCCAAACACATGAAAGGAGTCAGAACAGAAGAGTCACTGCACCCCAGTTCCCAGAATTTACTCCTCCAAATGCCTTCCCAGGAATGATTTCTAAGAGTATTACAAAGGGGAAAGAATTTTATACCAGTGTCCATGCTGGTCAGTTTTCAGTAGGGATCAGGACTGTTTTAAACCCCTCAGCTCATTTGTGTCCCATCAGAGACAGAGAAGAGAAACACAGGCTGACTTTGCCAACGCCTCACAACACCTCAGAGGCACCGCTGAGGCCAGCATGTCCCTGTCAGACGGGAGTCTCTTGACTGAAGCCTGGAAGGCAGCAGCCACCTCATTTCCCCATCCATGGCTAAGCCACCACCAGCTCTGTTTACTTCTCAAGATACCTGAACAGGATGAGAAATGAAAGAATAGGAACAGGCTCTGCAAAGGGCTGGTACACCCCAAAAGCAAGGACAGGCTTCAGAGTGCTGCCACTTCCAGAGACCTCCCAGGCGCGGCTCTGCCCCATCCCTCCCAGGGAGGCTGCTGTGTGGGCTTCCCTCTGGGCTTCTGTCCTGTTGCTGACAGGTTTAGCCAACAGAGGCACCAGCAACAGATCAGAGTGGGACAGTGAAAGTGGGTGTACATTCCCCTCCCACAGCTGACAGCTCATGCCCCAAGACCACAGCTCCTCTCGGGGGGCTCTCCAGACCTAGGGGGCCTACATGGCCCACAGTCACCAGCGCAGCCCAGTACCACACTGCCCCTTGTGGTTCCCTGTATCTTGCTCACACTGTGTCAGTAGGCCTCTCAAACACCTCCTTAAACGACCAGTGGTTATTCCATCAGTTTCAGACCTTTATCTGACCAGTGACCTGGGGCGTTCCCTGGGCTCTTCACTTCCTATTTTGCCTATGAGAAAACTGAAGTTGAAAAAACTGACTGAGAGCCTCCCTAGTGGCGCAAGGGGTTAAGTCTCAGCCTATGAAGCCATCCACAGCCACTACAGCATGAGTTCAATCCCCGGCCAGGGAGCTTCCCACATGGCACCACAGATCTCTCCTGTCTTGCCTGCTGCTCCCCTCAGCAGTGATAGTTCAGTCAATCTGCCTGCTCTGCTCTCCACTGCGTCTCTGGTGAACACTCTCACTGCCCCACACCTCTGGCCTACACCCCAGCTCTTGTATGCATAAATAAATAAATCTTTAAAAGTAAACACTGACTGACTTACCCAAGGATACCCTGCCATGCTTAGGGGGAGCATGGGGTCTGGCATCTGGTGTCCACTCCACAGTGTGCAGGGGTCCAAACACCAAGTACTGAGGAGCGAGCGTGTGAGGGGCAGCTTTCCCCAGAATCTTTTTGCCCCTGCTGTCTCTTTCAGGGAAGAGAGGGCCAACTTCAGGGAAGAGAGGGAAGGAAAGCTTTCCTTTCCTCCTGGGCTAGGAGGTTCCTTCAGCTAGACAATAGCCACCAGCACTGTGCCACACCTAATTTGGTACTCTTCACTCTGAGGAAACTGAGGCTGAGGGACACTTGAACTTGCCCAGGCCCAAATAACTTGTAGGATCTGCCCCCAGGCCATCTGATCCATGAGTTATCATTAACAATCACTCTCTTTGGCACCACCAGACTCCATCCCGCCTTATTATCTGTAAGTTCTTCCACATAAGTCAAGCCACGTGGCCACAGGCTCCCTTTGCCACCTAAATCTTTGTCTACTAGCTGTGTGACTCTGGACAAAGTACTTAACTTCTCTGTGTCACAGTTTCTTTGTCAGTAGTGATATTAATACTTATACTCAGAGGGTCATCGTGAGGATAAAATGAGGCCTTAGAACAGGGCCTTATAGGGCCTCCCTGGTGGCACAGCGGTTGAGCAGTGCGCAGTGGAGCTGTCGGCAGCAGCAGCGTGCGATGCGAGTTCAATGCCCAGCTGGGGAGAATCCCACATTGTGCAGCAGACCTCTCCTGCCTTGCCCGCTGCTCCCCTCAGCAGTGTATTTCTGATCTGCCTGTTCTGCTCCCCACTCTGTCTCTGGTGAACCCTCTTGCCACCCCATTCCTCTGGCCTGTACCCCAGCTTGTATGTATAAATAAATAAATCTTTAAAAATAAAAAGAAAAAAGAAAAATGCATTACTTTAAAAAAAAAAAAAGAACAGGGCCTTATGCATAGAAAATACTCAATCAGGGTTATCTGTTATTGTTGTTATTGTTATTACTTCCCAACTTACCAAAATTCTCTCCCCCCCAGATGTCCATCTGGGCATCATACTTTCCCAAGTGGTTAAACCAGGACTTGTCAATCACAAAGATTCCTCCAGCTATGACAGGTGTCCTGGGAGCAAGGAAAGGAAAGAGGCAACACATGAAGAGATTAAGAAGCGAGAAACCCCTCTAACTGCCCCCAGGACCCCAGGACATTTGCCCCAAACTCTCCTGCAAGCAGTCACTGGGTCAGAATGTCTGGCCAGCTCCCTAACCACTGTCCTCTCTGTTTCCAGGACCCAGAACAGAGTCAGCACTTTGATTGTGCACTTTCAGAAGCCCCAGCAACTGAAACAGCCCCCGCAGAACCACCCAGGCTCCCCACCCAAAGGAGGAAGGGGTCTCCAGGAGCTCACAGCAGGCCTGACCTGATGGGCCGCGTGGGGTCTGTCCGGGCAATCTTCTGCTCAAGAGGGATCTGCTCCCACTTGAAATGCAGGCTCCAGTCAAATCCTAAGAGACAGAGAGGGGTAAGAAGGCGGCTCAGGGCAGAGCCCACTGGAGCCGATGCCCTCTCATTCCACCACCCCTCAGAGTCTCCCTTGACCCAAGGATCCTCATTTCTTCTTTCAGAATGAGACAGGTCTTTGCCCTCCCGCAGTTTCAATCGACTGAGCAAGACAGAGGTTACAGACATAAAATTAGTGAAGGGATAATATGTCAGTTGGGGATGAAGAATGCTAAAAGGAAGAAATTAAAGGAGGGATGCCCATATTATTCTAATAAGGGTCATCAGGAAAGGCTCTCTAATGAGGTGACATTCGAATGGAAAACTGAATGAAGAACTGATCTACAAAGATAACCAGGAAAGGAAATTTCAAGTAGAAAGAACAGTAAGTGCAAAAGCCCTTAGGTGATTTTCCAGAGGAAAAGTGCTTAACTTCAGAATCCCACTGAGCCCCAGGATCTACTAATGGCTATGTCCATTTACTGGAAGTCTGGGCACCAGATAGGAAATCCACTCTGCTCACTAGCCCCCAGGAGCAGATTCTCTAGAGTCCTGTCCTAGAACTTTCTGTGATGATGAAAATATCTTATATCTGCTCTGTTCAACATGGCAGCCACTAAAAACCTATGAATATTGAACACTTGAAATGTGACTGGTGAAACTAAGAAACTGAACTTTAAATTTTATTTAATTTTAATAAATTTAAGTTTAAATAGCCAAATGTGGCTATTGTCTAGTGTGTTGGACAATACAAAAGTCTAGAGCAGTGCTGCCGAAAAGAAATAGAATACAAGCCATATGTAATTTAAATTTTCCCAGTAGCTATATCAAAAAATATGAAGAACATATGAAACCAATTTGGATAATCTATTTTTAATGCAATGTGTCAAAAATATTATCATTTCAACATGTAATCAATATAAAAAAGTACTAATGAGATATTTTATATTCTTTCATAGTAGGTCTTTGAAATCTGCTTGTATTTTATACTTAGGGCACATCTAAATTCAGACTGGCCATATTTCAAGAGCTCAGAAGCCAAACATGACTCACAGTTACTGTGTTAGAAGCACAGGTCTAGGCCACTTCCAGGTGTACATGTCAGGAATTCATGCAAGGTTGAGGGCTCCCCCTCCGCCACCCCCAAGTCAGTTGTCATAACATGCCCTTCTGCCAGGACTTGGCTGTGGTCCCTGGGTTGGCAGCATTTGGGAGGATGTCAGTGTTTGGGGGAGGGAAAAATGAGAGAGTAGCTTGGCTCTGCCACTCAACAAGTGAGGAGCCTGCAAGCACCAGCTCTGACCCTTTGTTCCCCACCCCAGGACTCCACCCAATCCCTTTTCATTTTCTGGAGGTGTAGGGGGAAGTGAGACACTCTGGCACAGCTGGGAAGAAGAGCACCAAGCCAGGACTTTAGCCTGCCCTCACCTGCTTCCTTTCAGGTCTAGAGCCCCTCCCCTGGGAGCAGGACCCACCTCCGCGAAGGTCAGCAGATGCAGCAAGGTAGGCAAAATTATCCAGGCTGATGACATCAATGATGGGGCTCACCACGCGGGTGTGGTCCTAGGAGAGGAAACATAAGATGGTATGAGGCCAGGGACAATGAAACAAAACAAAATAAAACAAAATCCACCTGCCTGATCTGAGACCATCTCTCCAGAAAAGGGGATACAATTACTTCCTGCAGGCCATGTCAGTCTCCCAGAAGCTGTCCTACATCACCACATCCAGGTTCCTAGAAGGTCCCACTGGGTGCCATCAGCACAATGTTCTCTTTCACGCATCATGTTGAGCCCTGCTGGGATCTCACCTCCTCAGTGAAGCCCTCCCTGATTGCTGCAGTCTGAAGGAGTTCTTCCTCTTTTAAGCTGCTCTCACAATTGTAGTCTAGACAATTCCTATGACATGAATCATGTGCTGTCTAGGGTGGTGCTTCAGTTGCTGGTTTGAACTGTTGATTTATTAATTGTCATTTACTTTTGTGCATGTTTGGATTGGGTCTTCGCAACAGGATCATCAACAACTTCAAGGTAGGGACCCTGCAGTTCCCACATAACCTGGGTCTCAGTCCTCTTGAGCCATATACACTTCAAGGTCAGAATCACTAGTCCCTCCATCACCTCCCAGACACAAACCCACCTCCAAAACATTGGTGAGTAATACTGATTTTACTGCAGTTTATTTCAGGGGAGTTAGAGGTAGTGTTGGTACATATACAACCTGTGAAACTAAATCACCAGCTCTCTTTTCTCTTTCTCTCCAAGGAGGAACGTGGAACAGAGCCTATTCTCTCTTCTCTCTCCAGACACTGAACGGACCTTTAAAATCTTATAGTCTTCAACTTAGAACCCTGCTCTGCCCCCCGTCCCCATCCCAGTTTAGCCTCTGCATCAGGACAAAAGTCTGGGAGGTGGCAGTTTAGGGAAGAACACTCATGGTTTCTCCCAGTGCTCCCTGGGGACCTCATTTCATTAATTTTATAGGCTTTGCTACAGAGATTTAATTCACTTTTTTGGTAAGTTTTATTCTAGAAAATTGACATATGATCAATGTTACCATTTTAAAGTGTACAATTCAGTAGTCTGTAGCCTATTCACAGGTGGTGCAGCTGTCACCGTTCTCACTCCAGAACACTTTCAGAGCCCTCCCCTGCATGCACTAGCGCCACTCCCCTCCCACCCTCCTCCCAACCACTAATCTACTTTCTGCTTCTATGGAATGTTTGTTCTGGACATTGCATAAAAATGGAATCATGTAATAGGTGACTGGCTTCTTTCACTTAGCATGAGGTTTTCAAAGTTCATAAATCAGCACTTAATTCTTCTTTATGGCTGAATAAATTACCTTGTACGGCTAGAACACATTTTATTAAGCCACTTATCAGTTGATAGACATCGGATTGTTTCCACGTTTTGGCTATAAAGGCTAACACCACTCTGAACACACGTGCACAAGTTTCTGTGTGGAGTATGTTTTTATTTCTCTTGGGTATAGATACCCAGTGCAACTGTGGGATCATATGAGTTTATGTTTAAACTTCTGAGCACCGCCAGACTGTTTTCCAAAGTGGCTGCAGCACTGAACGTTAAGCCTCTGTTCCTTCGCAGCCTCAGTGGCACTTGTCGCTGTCCATCTTTTTGATTATCGTCTCCTAGCACGTATCAAGTGGTATCTCATTGTGGTTTTGATTTACATTTCCCTAGTGCCTTAATGTTGAGCATCTTTTCATACGTTTGCTGGCCACTTGAATATCTTCCTTGAAAGAAATGTCCATTTCAATCCTTTGCCCATTTTTAAATTGGGTTATTTGTTTCTTTATGGTTGAGTTGTAATCGCCTCATCCTCTCCTCCATCTGTCCAAATGCTCATTCAGAGATGGCAGGAGCCCCCTTGCCCTCATCTCTGCATCTGAAAACCATCCTCTCCTCCCTCCCTCTCCACCTTCCCAGCCCAAGCCCAAGTTCCTCAGCACAGGACCCTGAGTCCCCCGGGAGGAACACAGCCCCCACTCATTGCAGGCACTCTAGAGCTCACTTTAGCTTTCACCCAATTTGACTCTCCCATCAACCCAGCAGGACAAATACTACAGTTATCCTCATTTGCAGGAGAGAAAGCTCAGTGAGATAGAATCACTGAGGAGGAGACCTTCTAGGCTGCCCACTCTGCCTGTCCAACCTCAAAGACCGTTCCACATGCCCGCAAGTCAAGAACGCGGCAGGCAAGGCGGAGGGACACAGCTCCCCTGGGGCAGGCGGCTCACCTCCTTCACCCGCTGCAGCATGGGCTGTAGCCACTCCGTGTTCACTTCGCAGTGGCTGTCCAGAAAGGTGAGGACAGCAGCTGCAGCCACATCTGCCCCTCGAACTCGGGACCGGATCAGCCCTGCAGTGGGAGTGAACAGGGGTCGGTGCTGACACTGAGCCAATTTGCTTCCAGTCATCCCTGCAAATTCCCAAGGCGCTCCACCCCTGCGAGATGAGGTATCCCCTGAGTTACTGTGATTCATTGTTACTTTATTTCCTCCCTCCCTTCTTTCTCTCATTCATCCATTAGCCATCATTACCCCAAAGTCATTGTCTGGGTGCCCTCCTGTGGCATACACTGTTCTGGGCCCCAGGGACACACTGATGAACAGTCACAGCTGAGTGAATGGAAATTGCAATCAAGTGTGGTTTGGTACCAGAGAACCAGAAATCAAAACCCTTTCCCTCTCCCCAGGGAAACTCAGGGTAGGCTCCTCCAATTGTACCATCATGTGTGACATGGACAGAATCTCCTAGACTAAGACAGGCTTGAGTTAAAATACCAGCTCCTTTATTCACCTTGAGCACATCATTTAACCTCCCTGAGCCTTGATTTTCAAGAAGATCCAGCAAGTTAATCCCTGCCTGTTGGGAGGAGCACCTGGGACCTGGTTGGCTACTCAGGCTGCATTCTGTCCTTTCCACCCCCACCCCTGATCGCCTCCCTGACAGCTTAGAGAATGATCCCACTTTTGGCAGCTCCCTGGACAAGGCTGGGGACTTTCCTGGTCAGGAGAGAGGAGACCCAGCTGGTCCTGCCCCAAAAGAGCAGCCCCTGGCACCCCATGAGCTTTGGGGATGGAAGGGTCTCACTCTAAGGGCTTGGAATGCAAATTGCTTCTTAGGAATATTTCCCTGCCCAGCATTGTGCCTCAATTCCTCTGACTGTACACCCATCTGTGCAAAAGTCCATCTGCCCCCTCCTTCCACTCCACAGGTGGCTTAGCACCTAATCATGTTTATCTCTCTGTCGGACAAAATCCCAGGGCACAGAATATCCCCAAGCCTAAAGACACCCATGACCTGGTCCTGGAGAGTGATTTCTCTTCGTCATTTGCACTCCAGACCAAAGGTTCCCTCGGCCTGACTGGTCTTTCTTAAAAACATCCCTCACCCCTCTTTCTCTCACCTTCAGTGGTTCCCTACTGTCTGTCTTATCAAGTGTCAAGGCCTTTCTCTGGCTTCCAAGGTCCTCTGTCACCCAGCCTCACATTTCCCCTGCTGACCTGGCTCAGATTCTCCCTGGAAGGGAGAAGAAACAGAGGGAGATGAGGGGCTGGGTTTTGGAAAGTCTGGGTTGGGACTCTCCCTTTTCTATTCATCACTCCAGGCAAATTACTGAACCTCCTTATACCCCAGTTTCTTTCTCTGCAAACTGGGTTCATGCCTGTTATGAGGACTGAACAGGTGTATGCCGGCAAAGAGAAGGCCTGCTCCCCAGGAGCACTCAGGAAGGAGCTATTCACACTCCAAGGGTGCCCAGTCCTGGCCTGCCTCTGCTTGCAGAGCCCAGAGCCTGGAACGCCCTCTTCACGGGTCTCGAAACCCCTCACCCAATCAAGGCCCACTCCCTGATCATGCCTCTCCTCTGACCTCCATGCTATTCCCATACAACTATAACCAGCCTCTTGCTGTGGTAGAACCTGACTCCATGGCCACGGAATACGCTCTTGGAGGGCAGGGACAATAGGTGTCCCCTGGAATGCCAGGCACCCCTCTAATGCTTAGTTGATGCTGGAAAGCCCCTCTTGATTAGAAGTGAGGTTACATCTGCTTTATCTTTAGATTTCCTCAAAACATTTCCACATGGCTTGTCTCATTTATCCTTGCAAGTCAGAAAGGGCTGTGTTCCCATCCCCATTTCTTGAAAGAGACAGCTAAGGCAGCCAGAAGTAGAGCAACTAGCCGGCAGCCATGCTGAGACAGGGCTGAGCTGGGACAGCTGGAGGTTCGTGTCCTGCACCTTGGTCCTGGCCACCAGGAAGGCACGAACCATGCTGGCCTGCGTGACACGGTGCCAAAAGAGAGAGGGGAGGTGCAGAGGACTAGCCCACAGTGAATGTGTAGTGGCACCCAGGGCTTAGGAACTCACCTTCCCGCCGGTCATTGCGGAGGCATTTGACCTTGGGGATTCTGGTCAGGAGCAGACAGTCTTCAGCTGAGGGTGGAGAGAAGGAAACATGTCCATTCAGGTACAGGCATCAGACCACGAGTGGTCCAGCTGCCTCTGGAACTGCCCAGGAGCTGTCCTGCATCAGGCCCGGGGAGGACTAGGCTGGGAGAGGGGTGGGGGGGGGTTGGACTGAGAAATGCCTGTAACTCCAGCATCACCCCCAGGGGGCAACAGAGAGCAGGGCTCGGTGGTCAGACCAACAATGGTGGCGCTAGATTGAAAAGACTACTATCATTTGTGTATGATGCTTGAAATGAAGAATGACGCTGCTGTTTCCATTTTTTTAAATGTCACCGCACTGGTGTCATATCAAGGCAACACCATTACTTCTCCTTTGGCATCAGGGAGCAGGGCCAGGGAGGGCACATGGAGAAGACAGAGAATCCTGGTGGGGGACACAGCGGTCAGTCTGTGATGCCAGGGTCACTTCCAGAATGCTTGTCTCAGCGTTCTGGGGGAAACAGGGATCTGGAGGAGTGCAAAGAAGATGGGTACTTACGATCTGAACTGAAGTCATCCACTAAGATGATCTCCTGGATCAGGCTGGCAGGAGTTCGGTTCAGGACACTGGTGCAGCAGCAGAACAGAGAAAGAACGGACTGAGGGGTCACCTTACATTTATCTCTCCCTGCCATGGGGCTCCCCCACCACCCAGTTCAGTGTCAACACACAGGCAAATGCCAGCAAATCTCCCTGGCTCTGACCAGTGATCGAGAAACAGTGTGTTCTGTAGGCTCTTCCAGCTGACCCTGCTTCTTGGACCCTCCGGCACTTGGGACACCTGCCAGATTGGGGGGAGGGGCAGGGAAAGCTCTGTCTGAGTGGTCCAGGGAGGAGCTGTAACTGCTCCAGCTGCCTGAGGCTTGTCCTGCCTGGGGCAACCCTCAGCTGGATCCAGAGCTGCCAGCTCAGCTCGGGAAGGCGGGTGAGGTTCCCGTTGGCCTAGTGGGCAGGAGGGTATTCTCAGGAATCTCACTCTTTCCCTTAAGGGCCCTTCACTTCCTCCACTCCCTGGGAAAAGAAACCCAAGCGTCTTTAGTCCTTGGAATATTACCACTGGACACTCCTTTCTGAATGCTCCCCTATCTACGTTCATTGAAGAAACAGGGTGCGTATGGGTTCGATTTGACCATAAGTCAAGGCCTAGAGTGTAGAAGGGGCACCTCTCTGAATGGCTGATGGGCACCTATTGGGCTGGCACCCATCCACCTAAGACCTCATGTCCACCCCTGCCTTCCTTGACTGACCCTGCATTTCTGACCTGTCTAAGGAATCTGACCTGGTGCTTGTGCATCTTGCTAACAATTGCGCTTCTGGGGTCTCCCTGACTCTGATTCAGTGAGAGGGGATGCCCACTAGGCTTCCTGCCATCTGGGCATAGCACCCTACCTCAGTGACCCCCAGTCAGGGGCTCAGCAGATCACCCCGAGGCTTTGGGGGCAGCACCACTGAGATGAGGGTCCCAAGGCGGGCTCACCTCTTCACCGTGCGCAGGAGGGTGGAACGGGCTTCGTTGTGGAAAGTGATGATGACACTGGTGGCCGGCAGGTCCAAGGAGTAGGACATGGAGGGGCAACTGAGAAAGGAGCAGAGAGGTCAGAGGGCAGCTGTGGGAGCAACGCAGGGCCGACCTTAGGCGGTTCCTTGTCCAGCCTGCTGCCCCCAGCATCCTTCTGTGGGACAGAGAGGCAAGTCTGAAGCTAAGTGCTGGCCCCACCCTTCCACACCCATGTCCCACCCCATCCAGGCCATCCAGCCTGGTCCTTGGAGGTAGCAACAAGGTGTGGGGCCTTTCAGGCCCAGGAACCCATTACCAAAGGCCTGGCACACCCAGAGCCCAGCGGTCACTGAAGGGTTTAGGAGGGCTCCTATGCTACCCTGCGCAGGCACCCTGCCAGGCCCCAATCCAGCCCTGCAAACCAGAGCTGCGAAGAAGGAAAAATGGGGGGAGAGAAGAGGAGGGAAAACAGCCTCTTTGTCTCTGACAGAGAGACCCTTAACTTGTTCCTCCTCTTCTCCTGGCTCATGACAATCACGCCTCCTCAGCCTGTGAATTTCTCCCTCTCACTGCCCAACACTCAGCACCCAGACACCAGGAAGAGCGACAGTCTCACTCCTCCCACGGGTGCCTGGGACTCCTGGAGGAAACTGAAGCCTCAGAGAAGACACCAAAGGCATTTCCCGCCACCTGTTCTCCCCCAGCCGCTGAGCCCCACCAGACAGGGACACCAAGTCTTGGGCTCCCTTGGTTACCCCCCTCCTCAGGAAAGGGAATTGAGATAACGCATTCCTGCCCGGCTTCTCCCCTGTCCTTCAGCAAATGCATCTACTCCACTCCTGGTGTGGCAGGCGGGCAGGCAGCTGCAGTGGTTTTCTTCTTTATAGTGGCAATCTTCTTTATTACAATTGCTCTCTATTTCATTACAGCATTCATTCCTCTGACAGCAGCTTACAGACGAATTCCCAGGCCCACTTCCGGGCCTGCAGAGTGGACGGTGTCAGACAGGCAGGCATCCCCCCAGCCTGGGACCCCCACGGGAGGAATCCTGAGAGGGTTTAAAATAATTCTCCTTGAGAGGGGATATGGGGGAGTAAGAGGAGCAGGAGGGGAAGGGAAACTCACTTCTGCCCCTCTCCCTTAGCCAGGCTTCCCCAGTGCCCAGGGGACTTGGGGTGGGGTGGGGCTTGGCTGCTGAGCTAGGGAGTGCTGGGAGAAGCAGCCACTTCCTGGGTGCCCAGCCCCCCAGCACTGATCCCTAGGGCCCCATGTTTTTCCTTGAACCCCAACCATTTGGTGTCCAGGAAGGAGGGGATCTGATAGCAAAGCTCATTCTTCACGCACAGGTGGCCAACCTACCCTCACCGCATCTGGAGGGGGGACTTGACCTTCTCCCCACCCCACTCTTCACGCAGCATTTCTCTGGGACTCAGATCTGTGATGATGGGGTTTACCCGGCTCCCAGGAGCCAAGCGCCTCTGAAGGGTTTTGTGTTTTGAGTTTGGGGCTGGTGGTGTTTTCTCTGATAGGTCTGTCTTACATGGTTTAAGTTTCTTTGTTCCCCTTGAGGGGACATGCGTAGGTTGAGGGCTGGACCAGAAACAAGCTTGATAGTTTTGAGTCCAACAGACACTGGAGGGTCAGGAGGAAGAGGGCGGCTCGTGCCAGCACACCCAGCCCCACCATGGAGGGCCCGCGCATCAAAGTCACTCCTTCCTTGCTCGCCTGCACACAGGCACATACACACACATGTGCACACGCATGAAGGTGTGCGACACATCCTCTCACCCACCTTAGGCTTCTGAGAGGCTGGGCAGCAGCAATGGGGCAGGAAGAGTGGCCTACTTGGCCAACTGACCACTGACTTGGATTTAAAGAGCCTCATTTTTAAATTAACGACGCCTCAAGAGGAATTTACCCTTTAAGTTCCTTAGTCACTCGGTGGGAGAGAGGGTAGAGATGATGCAGGTCAGTCCTTCTGTTCATAGGTTTGAGTTGGCAGGCCCTGGCGTGTAGGTTGGCCATGGCTAGGGCTGCCCATGTAAGGTCTTCAAGCGAAGCTTCATGGACATAACTTGTAGGCCCATAGTACAGGCAGACATGAGCGGAGAATGCCCTGGGACTGACTGAGAAAGAATTTCCAAAGCCTGAAATTAGCCATTAGATCTGGGTGGGAGCCTTCCCCAGTAGCAGGCTTATTGCCCCCTTTGGTAGCTTGAGTGATTTCTAGAGGCTGACAGAGCCGGGTTACAGGATAGTGAGGAGAGTCTGGGGCTCCCTAACTCATGTCCATCTCACCTTGCACAAGCGTAAGCCCATTGTACCTCAGGCACACCTCCAGGAATGACAAGGAAGGTGCTAGAAACAGATCCCCTTCTATATCCTTATTGTAAGAACAGTCTCTCTGTTCTCTCAGATCAATGGCCAGTGATCTGAAAAATAAAAGTGCTTATAGATTCAGTTCTTGTCTATGCTTATTGGCTTTTTGGTAACAGGGAGCAAGGACCCAGACCTATTCCTATGGACATTATCTCACATTCATCTTGTGCTCCAGGGCAACTGCTGCAGAAGGAAAAGCACTCCTGACCCAAGTCATTCTCCCACCCTCAAACGAGGGCCAGACAGAGGCTTAACCTGGGCTGGGTACATGGCTGAGTCCAACACAGCCCGTGTTTGTCATTCAAAATTGCAGGCATATCAGTGGGGCTCCAGCAGCGCCCCCTGCCCTGTTAGATGTCCACGTGGAGCACAAGTCGAACCAGCCTTGGTTGTCAAGAAACTTCACCTGCAGGAAGGGCTCTGAGAGGAGCTGTGAAGGGATGTGTGTGTGTGTGTGTGTGTGTGTGTGTGTGTGTGTGTGTGTGTGTGTGAGAGAGACACAGAGAGGAAACAGCACATGCAAAAGAGGAAGGAGGCAGGAGGAGTACATGGTTGCTTTAAGTACCACGTGAAAATGATCAGAGGCTGGAAAGTGGGGAGGGGGCTTGCACTGCAGGGTAGGGAGTCCAGGCTGGTCCAGATAGTGAGGCCAGGAGGAGGAGAGGCTGGGTAATCTGTACAGGCCACAGTGGGACTGCACCAGTCAGTCACTCATAGTGGGAAGTCAGAGCTGGTGTTGGAGTGGAAGGTGTCCTTGGTTGTGGTCTAGGGCCCCTCACCTACCGCAGCGGGAGAACTAAGAGCAAGACAGGGAAGCGTTTCAGGGAGTTGCTGAGGAAAGGAGAGCAGGGAGAGGGTGTTGGGAAGAGAAGGAGGAAAGGGATGCCAGGGGGTGCTGCACAGCAAGTCACTGTTTCATAGTTCCCAGGGCTGGTGGCCTCTTTTCACCTCAGGGATCTCCATCAGGGCATCAAAAATATCTGCTTCGCCCACCCTCTCGCACCTCCCTAGGTCCCTCGGAAGGTCACTCTGGCTGGGACTCCAGATTGAGGTGCTGGGAGGTCTCCTTGGTCTTCCCAGGCTTTCTCTCAGCTGGTCAGTCCCTCAGGAGACCAATGAAATAAAGAGAAGTCAGAAAGCCCAATGAAAGTGAAGGTTTGAATGTCTCAACAACTAGACTGAGTCTAAGAAAGTTTTTCTCATTTCTTAAATCCACGTGACTGAAAGAAAACAAGCTAGGCGGCGCTGGCCATTCCCTCCACCTTCCTCTCTCCTTTGGCATAATGGGGGCCGTACCTATAATGGCGGGTGTCCCGGATGGGCCTGTCTGGGCTCAGCTTGTCACTCTCCAGCTGGTTGAAGGCGTGCTGCCTGTAGGGGTCTTCTCCGGCCTTCAGCTGCTTGGCTGCCAAGTACGCCTTCTCATCAAAGCCTCTCGAGGGCGTTCCCGTCACCTGAGACAAAAAAGGTCAGTATCAGAGGGGCCACAGCCTGTGTGTGAGGAACACTGAGTACAGGTGGGAGGCAGCCGCGGGACCTCATCTGCCCCTCACCGGCAGCTCAGTGAGGAATGCCATTATTTCCCCCATTGTACAGATGAGGAAACTGAGGCTCAAGAATTTAAAAACAGTACCTGCGCGAGTGGGGGTAAATGGGAATTGAAAAATTTTCTGCTCACTTTTGCTCTGTACATAAAACTGTTCTAAAAAATAAAGTTTAGGGGGGGCGGGGGAAGGGGAGGGTAAGGGCACAAAATGGAATAGAAAAACACAAGGGACCATGGAGATGGATCACGGGTGAATTGGTGGTGGGCTACCCAAGGGGAATACAAAATGTAAGACATAAATAACAATAAAAATATATATTAAAAATAATAAAAAATAAAGTTTATTAAATTCCAAGGGGGGCCTCCCTGGTGGCACAACGGGTTAAGTGCAGCGCTGTGGAGCTGTCAGCAGCTGCGCGCGAGTTCAATGCCTGGCTGGGGAGATTCCCACAGCAGACCTCTCCTGCCTCGCCCGCTGCTCCCCTCAGCATTGTGTTTCAGTCAATCTGCCTGTTCTGCTCCCCACTCTGTCTCTGGTGAACCCATCACCGCCCCACACCTCTGGCCTGCACCCCAGCTTGTATGCAAAAATAAATAAATCTTAAAACAAAGAAATTCCAAGGACAGAACCATTAAGTCAAAGGTTCTGGATTCAAACTGATCATTCTTGCACTGAAACCATTATCCTGATCCCTGCTCTTCGCTGGGTATAGAACCAGAGACTTCCAGAGTTCAGCAGACCCCTAAGACCAGGCATCCACAGGGACCACAAACCAGCCTGGAGCTCACCAAACAACCAGCAGATTGACAGTCTGGTGGGGGGCGGGGGCGGGGGACTTGGGCCTGACCGGGACTAGGCATGAAGGTGGTGCCTGAGCAGTGACACCCAGCTCTTGGGAAGCTGCAGCAGCAGCAGCAGGCCCTCATGGCGAGTCCCACAGATGCCAGCGCTCTGCACATGGTAATGCACCCCCTCCCAGACCTGTGCTTGCTGCTAAGACAGCCCCGCATCAGGTCTGCTGGGCTCACCAGCATTAAGCGCTGGGAAGTGATAAATGACAGATGCCATCTAGCCTCCTTCCCAGAACCCACCTCCTGCCCCACACTCCCAAAGTTCTCCCACGAAAGACACTGGGGAAGGACACATATGAGATGAATGGCTGGATAGACACAGCCTGACATCTCATTATTTGAACCAAACTGCTGCCCGATGTCCCCCAGAGTTCCTTGAAATACCAGCAGCTGTGAGCGCGCTCCATCCCCAGCCCTTCCACTCGACCACAGCGCACACTAGAGCCACGGGCTCTCAGAGGCACAGGCAGGTGGGTGAGAATTGTCTGTGCACAGATCCCTTGCATGGGGACTCCATCACAGGCCTCTGGTCCCAGGGAGGCAGCCAGACCTTCGGGAGAGGGGGCAGAGATGTTGACTGATGCTGGGGAATATCCATAGCAGCCCACGGTCCCCATGTTCCTCTGAGAGCCTAGCTCTCCACCAACCTGGGCAGAAATGGGGGCACTTATCTCTTTAAAGCTGCATTCCATAGTGTTCACACCTCCTGGACAGGTCGCATCCTGGACTAGGAGACAGTCCCCAAGCTCCAGGAGGTGAGAGTCAGTGAGAGATCGTGTGTCCACTGGGTCGTGCTGACCACATGCACAGATGCTCAGGATGGCGCCAATGGCAGCTGCACCGTGATATCCTGAGTTGGTGCCATGCTAGGGACTGGACAGATGTGGCAGAGTCTGCATGGACTTGAAGTTTATTTCAGAAAAGACAAAAAATGGGAGGAAAGAGGGAGGGAATAAAAGAGGGAGAATTTTCTGACTTGAACCTTGAATTACCAAAAGTATCTCATCCAAGGAATGAGAGATCCCTTGTGTCCTTTCCAGCAGGGGAAAGAATGGGTGCTAACGCTACCTCCTTCCTCCTAGCCCAGCGACATGGAGAGCACACTTCAGTAGATGGCTGGGTGACTGTAAAGGCAGGATGGCTCAGGGAGCACAGGTTCACCATGGAGCTGCGCAGACAGGTCAAAAGAAGGGCATTCTGGAGTCCTTGGTGGCTTTTAGACTTTTAATGGTCTCTTGTAGAGGCAACCAGGTTCAGGGCAGGCAATGGGGCTGGGGGGCCGGGAGGTTGGCAGGCCTCCCAGCCCCCAGCAAATCTTTACCACTCTCTCAGGCTCTCTGGTGGTGTCTCACGGCCTCTCTGCTACATCCGAAACAGTCCTCCGCTCCTCGCTCTATTCGCTGCTTCTTCCGCTGCTGTTGCTGCTTCTCTGCTTATAAGCCCAGCGTCTGGCCCAGGTGTGCCCACTTACACAGGCCTACACCCTACTCCAGGTGCCTGCCATGAGGCATGTGTGTAGGCCTGCAGAGGTCCATCATTGAGGGGAGGGCAGGAAAACCTGATAATTCTCATTTACTCTACAGCAACTAAAATGAAAGAAAAACTTCAGAGGGGTGATTTTTTGGAAGCTTCCAAAGGCCATTTAATTACCCTCTAAGTCTACTGTGGGAAATAACCGTGTTTATTTATTTAGGTTTATGGCCACTCTGTGGGCTCAGGAAACCTCTGAGCCCTCAACCTACATCACCCATTGCCCAGTAAACATTGATTGGAGCCTCCCACCTGCCAGACTCTGGGGCACCCTCTGCCAGCTCCCAAGGATCGCCTGAGCATTCATTCACTTGCTTATGAATACTTGAATTCATTACTCATTCACCCAAACTCTGCTGAACACCACGCATGGGCGGGAAAGTGGAAGGAAGGCTTCCTCGACTAGTGTTCCCTGCGCCCCCTTCCCAACCCCCCAGCCCTCTGCTTTTCTGCTCCTCACGGAAAGCTTCCTATGGGCCACAGAGAATGTGATCAAAAGCGAAAGTGTCTGTCTAGGTCCTTGAAATTGAGTCAGACAGCCTCAAAGACGCTGTTGGGGAGTCAGCTGCACCCACTTACCGACCCTCAGCCTCTGATGGCCCACCCTCTCCCAGGTGAGACCCTTCACCTGTGAGACATCTTCACTGAGTGAAGAAGGGCCCCACGAAACAGCAGGCCCACTCCTCCCCAGAGGGCCCACTCTGCGCCCACGCTGACCCCGCTGGCCCCAGTATTTGGAGCAGAAGCACTAGTGGGCCCTGAGCTAGCCAAGGGGAGGGGATGCTGGGGAAGGGCAGGGTGCCCTCCTTGAAGAACTTTCACCTCCTCTCAGTCCAGCCCCTCCCTGGTCTCACCCCAGTCACCACCCAGAGCTCTCCTCCCTCTCATGTCTACCCCCAGCCCACACATCCACATTACAGTTCATTTCCTTCCAGCTCGCCAACTCTCCCTGCTCTTTGATCCTGAGATTTCTAGGCCTTTGGCTATCCCCTTCCCTCTCTTAACTCAGTATCTCCAAAGTCCTCCTTGATCCCCAAGGCAGTTGCTTCCTCCAAACCACACATCCGTGGTCATCCTTGGTGTCCTTCCCACGCTGGACAGCCGGCTCAGATCCCTGCCCTGGGCAGCCATAGGCGTATCCTGTGGGCAAGACACTAGTTCTTAAATCAACGAGTATTTATTCAAAGACATTGTACAGAGGCTGGGAAGATGGGAATAAACTAAGAGCAGTTTGGTCCCCAGAGGAGGAATTCAGGAATCTGTGCCTTTCCTCCCCTGTCCACGCCAGGCCAGGTCAGGCCGTGGAGGAGCACAAGTAGCTGGAGAACTGAGCGAGGCTCCTCACTGCACCCCAGCTCCAGCTTGGGTGGGAGCCCGCAGTGACCACTGTCTGCCGTCTCCCCTCCCTCCTCACAGGGAGGTGTGCTGATCTCACGGCTCGCTCAGCATGTCAGTGAGGGGCTCTGGGCTCTGGGCTCTGGGCTCTGGGCTGTGGGACCAGGAAGAGCTAAATCTGGGTCGGCTGGAGAGCCTGAGATGCTGGAGCTGGAGCCACGGGATGGGACTGGAGCTGCTGCCCTTTCTAGCGGGGTGAGGGCCCTTTAGGCCGTTGTGAACTTCTTGCATCACGTGTGGACTTCTTACATCACGTGCGGACTTCTTACATCACGTGCACTGACATCTGTGCCTTACGGCTCTTTCTTTTCCCCTAGATGGTGAGGTTCCTGGCACCTGAGCAGGTGTTGGCTGAGTAAAGGAATGGACGAGTGAATGAATACCTAAAATATTGTCCCTGTACTCACTTACATATGGTCAACTGGGGAGAAAACCCAATTTAGACTCCATGGTAGGGGTCCAGTCACCCCACAAACTCAGCATCTGCAGGATCCTTTTCCCTGGCTCTACTCCAGCCGTCCTCATCTCCTTCTGTTCCTTGAGCCCTTTCCCTTAGCCCCTTTGCTCTTTCTGCCTCCTCTCTAGAAGACTCTTCCCGCACAAGTCTGGTCTGTGTGTCTCCCTTCTCCAGCCCCTACAGGGCTCCACTCAAGCTGCAACTCCTCTGTGTGTCCCCCGCCCCTCACCGTCTATAAAATTGTGCTCCCTTGGCAGCCATTTCTCTGCCCACCTGTGCCTATGCAGGTGGTTTCCTTTACCAACTCTGTCCCTCTGCAGGGCAGCAGCCTGCCTGCCTGCCTGTGACCTGCACCATGCAGGCCTCTCTTAGCAAACCTGCCCCCTCAGAGAGGCAGCTCTTTCGGCCCGCTTCTGTCTGTGCAAGTGTCTTATACTTCTTTGTCCCTTTTCCTAAAAATAAATCTTAAAAACAAGCTCCCCTCTCCTCACATTTCCCATCCCCCTGCCCTGCTTTATTTTTCCCTTTTAGCACTTAGCACCCTCGAATGTCTTATGTGTATTTTTTATCTTTATTTTATTTCATTTATTTTATATTATTTTATCAACTGCTTCCCTCCACACGTATATAGGCTTTGCCAGGACAGGGGTTGTTTGTTTAAATGCTGGATCCCAAAGTCCCAGACAGTGTCAGTGATTATAGGACTCACATCCACAGCTGATGGTTTTTAGTGTCTGAGGGCTGAGCCTTCGAGACCCCGCCACCTCCTCACACGCAAACCTGGCTAACACTCTTGGACCTGAGGTGGCCCAAACAGGTGGCAGGGTAGTTTTACTTGCCTTAGGGATCCTTAGGGATCCCTGCTCAGATGCTTCTAGTTGAATTGTCAGTCGCTGCTGCCTCACCCACCCACACCTCAATCACCTCCACAGGGGAGTGGGCAAGACCCAGCCAGGCTGACCCCATCACTGCATCCCAGACAAGGGTTGGTTGAGGAATGGTTATTCAACCCAACCCCAACCATTCAGAATTTTCCTGAGACTTTTCTCTAAGATGAGCTCTTTTTGTCAGCATTCCTGAGCCTGGGAGCTGAGCCTTCTTGCTCAGACATGGAGACTTATCTGGAGAATGGAATTGAGAAGAATCAATCAGAGGCAAGAGATGGAAGGAAAGCACTCTCAAGATACTGTTTGTGGGGCCTCCCTGGTGGCGCAATGGGTTAATTCGCAGCACTATGAAGCTATCAGCAGCCACTGCAGCAGGAGTTATAGCCCCCCCCCCCCCCCAGGGAACTTCCCACATGGCCCAGCAGACCTCTCCTGCCTCGCTGCCCACTGCTCCCCTCAGCAGTGTATTTCAGTAGATCTGCCTGTTCTGCTCCCCACTCTGACTCTGGTGAATCCTCTCACCACCCCACACCTCTGGCCTACACCCTAGTTCTTGTATGCATAAATAAATAAATCTTTAAAAAAAGAGATACCGTTGTGGTCCCTGGAACCAGTCTCATCTGCTCCAAATTCACCTCTGAGATTTTTTTCCCTATCTCTTTAACTATCTGGGGGTTTCATTTGTTTTTTGGTTTAATTAGTTTGAACTGGGTGTCCTTCACCAATAAACAAAAGTTCAGACACACAGTACTTCAGAAAATTATCCTCCAAAAGTAAGAGACAAAATGAGAAACAAAACCCAACAAATGAGCTAGGAAGGCCAGGACATGGTGTAGGTGGCAGCCAGTCATTCCGAGTTTCAGGCTGTCTCTGGAATCACCCATGACTTGAGTTCAGAGCTGGGCAGGTCATTCCCGCTTTCCCCAGTGGGCGGGCTGTGATCAGGCTTGGTGGGGGGCAGGGAGGGGTCCCAGCTGGACTGAGGCTTTAGAGGCCCTTGGGTTGCCATGGCGAGGAACAAGGGGAGGGGGATGGTGAGTGACAGCCTGATGAGCTCCCTCCCACAGTCCTGCATTCTCCTGCTGGGGAGTTCTTGGCTGGCAGTTAGGCAGCCGCCTCCACCCTAGTCTTTGTCTTCTTGGGAAGTGCCAAATCCAGCACTTCCATGTCCAGTAAGGTCAATCGCATCTGAAATTGTTTAAGCCGAAATAATGACTCTGCTCTATAAAGTGGAAAGAATGATTTCTCATCTTGGAGAGTTTTATTTTCAGCCTATCACTTCGATTAAACTTTGAAATTTGCCTGACTTGCTTCAGTTTTGTTTTTTTTTTTCCCCAGCTAGATCTGCTTATTTCTTCCTGACTGCTAAATTTAGGAAACAAAGAGCAAAGGGGAAGGCTTAAAATAAGAAAGGAAAATATTTTCCATGTCATTTTCATCAAAAGCAGTTCAACCCAAGTCCCTACGCTTTGTAAATGTTCCTTTAAAACATACACCCCTAAAATTTATATTTAAACAACTCCCAGCTCCTTTTAATAACTGCTGCCCAATTTCCTCTTACTGCCAGTAAAACAAGTACCTGTTGGGTTTGCCTTTCACTAAATTTCAACAAAACTCCAAATAAAAAGGGTCTGGTCCTAGTTTATGAATGATTCCTGATTTTTTTTTCCAACTCCGCCTTTAAACCCCAAACACTTGATGAACAAAACATGATTCCCAACCACTCCCCACTCCCGTGGGAACAAAACCTCATCTGATGCCGTGTCCCAAGTTGAAAGACTGCTATTCATTATGAGAGCTGGGAAACGAAGCACATGGTTCTCCATCTCTGAGCTCAGGGGCTCAGGTTCCACCTCTTTCGAATGATAAGGCAGGCAGATCCCATAGGGCCTTCCCTCAAGCAGCTGGGTTCTGGGGAAGAAGCCAATCCCACGGGCCTGTCATTGCTCCTTCCAACCAGGCAAGATGATGGGGGCAGCACTGGCTGGGGATCTCAGCTTGGGTAAGGGGAACTGTCCTCAGAGTTTTGAGGGTCCCTGAAGGGCCTGCCTTAGCTGTGTCCTCATCTTCAACTTCATATCACCTTAAATGCAATTAGTATAGGGGTTAACAGCCTGGGCTTTGAAAGCTGATGGCCCTGGAACAGAACAGTGATTATTGCTCCGTGGTCTTGGAAAGTCACTTACCCTTTCTAAGTAAATGTAGGCAAGGTGCTCAGCATAGTGTCTAGCACATGAATTATCATTATTAATTTTTATTAGCTCAGCTGCCTTTTTAATCATGGTTCTTGGCCAGACATTAGAACTATCTGGGAAGATTTTTTTAAAGTCCTGATATCCAGGATTTATCCAAGACCAATTAAATCAGAATCCCTGGGGTTAGGACACAAGCGTCAGGAGTTCTTAAAGCTCTGCAGGCAGTTTTAGCGCACTAGCAAGGCTGAGCCATTGCTTTACACAAAAGCAGGATGATGAACAATAGCTAGTCATGGGTCTATGAAATTACAGGACCAGGAACTAGGAGGGACTTTAGAGGTCACCTCCCTTGGCCTTGTTCTCAAGGATCCTCACCATTAGCAGAGCCCATTGCAACCCAGTTGGAATCTCCATGGTTACTATGGAAACCACCACCTTTGTACCATTTATGTCCACAGGCCTAGGAGTCTCTGGCTCAATTATATACCCAGGAACACAGGATAGGGGCTGCTTGGGAAGCCCAGTGACTTTTCCAGGGGTGCTGATGACAAAGCTTCCTGACAATAGTGGCCTCACCAAGAAAGGGGAGAACACTGTCCCTCCCTTTAGGGATATAAACTAAGTCCCACTATTCAAGGTTAGGACAAAGCATCAGACCCACCATTCCAGATGGTTTCTACTCAGATTCAGGGAGATTCCAGGTCCAATCACACTTCCAGTTCTCCTTTCCCACCCATGCCCAACCCAGGGACCATCTAAGACTGGAGAGACAGAAGGAAATCCGTGTTAGGGCTATGTGGCGTGACAGCTCAGTTCCCACTTGCATGTCAGTTTATCCAGATTGGATAGAGCATTCCTGGATCTGGGAAAGGTCTCAGAACCCTGCCTTACCCTCTCAGCCACTGCTGCTGTGGAGCATGAGGAAATACTGGGTCTCTGGACAGTGAGGAGCAGATACTGCTTGCCGAGGGCCCACCACGACCCAGATGCTATGCTAGGGACTTATTACTGCTCAAGGGTGCTGCCAAACAGGTGCTCTCCTTATTCTCATTTTACAAGGGAGAAACTGAGGCCCAGACAGATAAAGTAACATGCCCAAGGTAACACAGCTGCTGAGCGACTGGGCTGAGACTGGAATTGAGGCTGTCTCGTCGCAAAGCCTAAACATAAAGCTTTCTCCGCGTGCCTTAACACTACTCCTAGGCTCAGATGGATGTGCTACTCTCTTCTAACTCGGAGTCACTCGGCTCCACAGAACCTGGTCTCTGGTTCCCAGAACACAGCCATGTTCTGAGCTGTGCAGACCAGAGGCTGCCTCCCGAGCGCAGCAGTCAGTGCACCAGCTCATGCCTCTGATGGGACTTGCTGGGGCTGTTGTTTCGTGACCTGACATGGACATGGAAACACTTCTCTGCTTACGACCAGAAGGAAAGGGGGAAAACTAAAAATTATAAGAGGCCAAAACAGCACATAACCAGATTTCCTTGGATGCGCCTGGGCCCCTCCTTATTTTCCCAGCCAGGGTACCTCAGAGTACTGATGACCTTCTGCGCAGTCGAAGCAAAGTAAAGACCAAGGCAACGCCTGCTGGGGCTCTTGTCTGCATGACCACACGGAACCCCTAACCAACATGGCCGTGGCCGGCAACTGAGGGAAAGGGAGCAAACAGCAAACTCTGTCCTGGCCAACATACCGTGCAGGCCACCAGCACAATCTGCTCTAGTCACACAGATGATATTTGCAAGTCGTCATTGCACATCACGTGTCTCATACTCAAAATCTAGTGAACTTGACCCATCATATATTAACTGGAAAAATTAAAGCAATATCAAGCCATGTAACCGGTAGGACGCATGCAATGGTGTGACTGTTTCTGAGGTAGTGAGTCTCCCTCCTCACCCATTAAGGTCAGAAACCAGTGAGTCAGGATCAAATTCAACGCACTAGAACTCAGCAGACCCCTGATCTCTGGGAACCTCAGTTTGTAACACTCCTCTGAGAGTACCCATTACGGACACTGTGGGTTAAGTTTAAAAGTAAATTACCAATTGTTCATGACTAATAACCAAATGGTTAGATTATACCCACCAATAGGAGATGACATTACAAAGGCAGACTTTTATTTTTTTTTAATTTAAATTTATTTATTTATATATATTTTACATCATTGTGCATTTTTGCACAATATTTGCTTTCTCCTCTCAGGTGTAGTTCCTGTAAAATTCCCACCACCAGTACACCCACGAACCATCACCATAGTCCGTTGTGCTCTTCCCCCCTGCCCCGTTTTGATCCCTCTCCCTCCACCTCCCCTACAGAATGTCTCTGACTTACAGTTGCCCGTTAATTTTGGGTTTTTATTTATTATTTTTTTCCTGATCCATTATTTGCTTCCCCTATATTCCTCCAATAAGTGAAACCATCCAATATTTTTCTTTTTCTTTCTGACTTATTTCACTGAGCAAAATCTCTTCCAGCTCCATCCATGTTGCTGCAAATGACATGAATTTATCTTTTTTGATTGCTGAATAGTATTCCATTGTGTATATATACCACATCTTCTTGATCCAGTCATCCATTTTTTGGACATTTGGGTTGTTTCCATATCTTACCTATTGTAAATAGTGCTGCAATAAACATAGGGGTGCAGGTGTCCTTTTGAATTAGTGTTTTTGTGTCCTTTGGGTAGATCCCTAGGACTAGAATTGCTGGATCAGATGGTAGCTCCATTTTTAGTAGTTTGAGGACCCTCCACACAACTTTCCATAATGGTTGGACCAGTTTGCCTTCCCACCAGCAGTGTAGGAGAGTTCCTTTTTCTCTACATCCTCTCAAAGGCAGACTTTTAAAATCAGAAAAAACAAAAAGAAAAAGGAGATGGGGAAGGGGAATTGGGGAAAAGCTACGGGCCTTGTGTGGCCTTCTGATGGGGCAGGCGCCACCTGTCCCCTCCACAGGATCCTGGGCCTTCCCGCCGCCGCCCAGCCTTTTATATAGGTACAATATACAAAGTGGATATAAAATCTAGAAACAGTAATATACTAATATTTTTTAACAGATAGAACTTGTTTAATTATTTGTGGAATATGGGAAAGATGCAATTTTATTCAATGAGAAATCAAAACAAATGGATCATAGTGTCTCACCAATGCACAAACACCGGGCCCAGTGAAAACACACTTATCCACCACATTCATGACAGGTCTGCACAGTGCACTGGCCCACACGTGGCTAATCAGCAGCAACACAAGGACGTCATGCACGCAACAGAATCTAACGTGCTTGGTGTTGAGTGCTTAACTTGGTGACTTAGTCCCTCAGGCTAGTTCACAAGGCACTCTGCAGTCCAGCAGCTTCCACTGCCACAACTACCACCCAGGGGTGCTGGGCAGAGTCAATAAGGTCCTGGCATCGTGCATGGAGCCCGTCACAAAATGGCAGTCCCAAAGGTGGGGGTAGGGCAAGATGATCTCTGGAGCATGACGTGATCCGTAGCCCTCTGTTCACCCCATCACGCTCAATACCGATTTACGGCAGGTCCCAGACACCAGGTGTTTGAACACGGCCACCGATGGGCCCAGGGTTGCTTCCCACGTACCCTACTGGACTTGACAGTAGGTGCTGGGGGTGGGGGTGGGAGTGGTGGCCACATAAAGAAGATGGGCACATTGTGCCTCCAGAGACCCTGATTCCACAGGAGCTGGAGGAGTGGGCAACAGGTCTGATCAAGTGCTCCTTCCAGGAGGTAAGGACACAAAGGATCTCTACAATGGGGGAGCCTTACGATAGGGTTAATGTGGGAGCACTCCTGGTAGCTCCTAAGTTAGGCAGATGGGCATGCTTTGCATTCGGGAGGGACAGAAATGGCTGCTTTATTGTAGATGAAGCATCTTTCATGGGGAGTGACATTATTGTGGGTTAATGGTAGGTACTGCATTTCTCCCTTGCCTGATATCTTTGAATATTAGATTAAATTGTTTTTAAGACACCAGAATGGTTATTAAATTAGCAGGACCCTTTTGCAAAGCACCCTGGCCATACTAGTGTAATAGCCTTTGGCACAGGCCTTGCCTGTTTTTTTCTGTCCATTACCTTCTCCTAAACTGGCAGCATGCCAATTGGGCCCAAGTCTCCTATATACCCAGAAAATATAATTTAACTTTGAGAAAGAGGGAGAGACTGATATGCATAAATAGGAACCCTCATCAAGGATTCCTGTTTTAATCACATAATTAATTATAGACAAATAATAGGCACAAAGATGTTCACAACGGTCTTCTTTACAGAAATGAAAACTTGGTAACATTCAAATGTCAACAGCAGGGAAAAGAATAAGTAGATTATGTTCCATCAGCTGAAAAGAATATTTGGCAGCCATTGACAATAATTGTTATAAATTGTGGGTAAATAAGTACACTCCTATGTGTTATTAGACAGAGTATAAACTGATATAAATCTTCCAAAGGAAAAAAAATTACCAGGATGTATTAAGAGTCTGGAAAAGATGTATACATTCAATTCAATTTTAGGAGTCTGTCCTTAGGAAAGGATTAAAAATGGTTCTGTTTATAATAGCAAGAGATTGTGGAGGAAAAAAAACCCAAGATTTCCAGTAATGGTAAATTGATTCAGTAAGTTATCATACACCTTTCAATAAAATATATTGCAATTATTTAAAAAGATGTAGAAATGTATTTTTTAAACATGGAAAGATGTTCACTGTGCACAGTTAAGTGGGGGAAAAAGCAGGCTACAAATCAATATGTGCATTTTTGGTTCCCTTTTTGTTTATCTGGATGTTCTAATTTATCTTAATGAATAATTATTACCCGTGAAATCAAGAAAAAATAACTAACAATATTAGCTATGAAAGCTGTGTAGCCACACAGAAGAAAGCTTGCACAACAATGGGAGGAAAGGGCAGGATAAAAATTATATATACTCCAATTGCAGCTGTGTAAAAATTATGGCGCTTGACAAGGAAGGCATACTGACAAATAAAAACAACGATTTGTTAGGATGGGGAGATTATGGGTGATTTCCCATTCTTTCAGTTATTACTGTTTACGTAATTTTTATTTTTTAAGTGAAAAAAAAAAAACCCTCTGAAACTTTTTCCTCCATAGCCTCTCCCCTCCTTGGAATGGTTGTCTTTATGGAACGAAATCTGCTTACTAAAAATAATCCTTTACAAAGAGCTTAGGTCTTTACAGCTTATTTTGATTTCTCCTGGGTGAAGTCTGTCATGGTGACCGCTTCTCTTTTTATAGGAACACATGTCTCTACCCTATTTTCTTATCTGCCCTGTTCCCTTACCCCAAGCACCCAGATGCTATTGGGGTCCCCAGCCCCTCCCCTTAGGTTCTTTAGCACCCTTTGGCTACACCCATTTTGACTGTCCTGGACCCCATATATCAAACTTACCATCCTTGAAGCCTAATGTCTCAGAGTCTTGCTGGGGCAGGAATCATGAGCTAACATAAACCACTAACAATGAATGGAGCATATTTTACCCCTCCTGAAATATGGTACTGCCATAGACAGCTCGGGGAGTTTTCTTTGTGGAGAACAACTTAGCAAAAAGTATTAAAAGTCTTTAAAATGTTTACACCCTTTGGTCTAGCAATTCTGATTCTAGGGTGTAATAAAATGCTAAGTATACAAACTGGTTATAAAGATAGACTGCTCAGTAATTTTTATACTAGTAAAACAATGGAAATTACCTAAATGTGCAACAATGGGAGGTTGGTTGAGTAAATTACGGCACATATGATTACCATGTATAGTATAGTAAAATTAGAGTTTTAGATAAATAACAAATAATTTTTCAGTATAAGCATGTCCCAACTATTACACAGGATATACTTATTCTAAAAACATATTCAGGGACCTCCCTGGTGGCGCAAGGGGCTAAGTCTCAGCACTATGAAGCTATCCGCAGCCACTGCAGCACCCAGCATCAATCCCCAGCTGACCCACATGGCGCAGCAGACCTCTCCTGTCTGGCCCACTGCTCCCCTCAGCAGTGTATTTCAGTCAGTCTATCTGTTCTGCTCCCCACTCTGTCTCTGGTGAATCCTCTCATCCCCCGCCTCAACCCCTCTGGCCTGCACCCTTGTATGCATAAATAAATTTTTTTTAATATTCATTGTTTATCTCAAATTGGAACATAGTTATCCTAAAAAAAAACTATTTGTTGTTTATCTAAAATTCAAATTTACCTAGGCAACTTGTATTTTTATTTGCAAAATCAGGCCACCCCACAATTCATATACTAGACTGCATTGTAGCCATTTAAATGTGTGTGGTTAGAAAAGGGACTTTCCAATGTGTTTCTTCTGTACCTTAGCTAGAATTTCTCCTGTTCCTTTTGTGTTTTAGACTTCTGTGTAAGATTTGGTTTGAAAATGAGTGTTCCATTAAGCATTATTTAAAGAGATATTAAGAGATGTATACTTAACATTTGAGCATGTATACTTAACATGTATACTTAACATTTGAGAAAAAAATCTGTTTTAGAACACTTTAACAATAGGAGACAATGCTCATAAAATAATAAGTTAAAAATCATCTTAAAAATAAGTATGCACATACACACACATACACACACATGCACATTTAAGGAAAGAGAGAATGAGAGAGTCAGACACCAGACACTGGTTAAAATGAAAATAAGACAGTTATTATTCCTGGGTGATGGGATTATAGGAGAGTTTTTAAAAGACTTCCCGAAGATTTTTTCCAATTTTCTAAAAAGAACTTATGCATTTATGATTTGGAAAAAAAATACTATTTGAAATATATATCCTCTCAGATGACATTAATACTTTATCACCAGGAAGCCTCTGTTTCTGGAAGTTATGCTTGTTTGGGGAATCTAATGAACTCTGGGTCCTAGTCTCAGATGGCAGATCACACAACATTTTGCATACAGTTCTACCTCCCATAGCTTCTTAGGACCCCTTCCGTAGATTCTAGAATGCAATTCCTTGACTAGCTTATAGAGTTACTTCCCCAGTCCCTGTGGCAATGGTTCTTGACCCTTGGTGGGAGAACATGTAGCCACACACCGGCTCTGAGATCCTGTGAAACCTATGGATTCCCATCAGAAATAAAAGCAGATGTGAAGCCGCATGGTGGCAGGTTCACAAACTCCCTAGACTTCAGGTTCCAGTCATCCTTGGACCTCAGGTCATCCTTGGACTTCAGGTTCAAAACTTCGGGTGTAACCCCAAGCTTTTTGCACTTGCTGAAGCCCTGACTGGCTAATTGCCTTTAGGGCCATCTGGCTAAAGATAGATTTTGAAAAAAGAGACAAAGTCAAGGATAAAATCTAGCTCAGCTCTCCTAGGGCACTGCCACTGGTCACCCACTTCCTTTAAAGACTATTTCAAGCAACTATACCAAAAACCAACCTCATTTATGCCCCTTGAGAACCAAGCAGGGACTGACAAGGTGCAAGAGACTGGGAGCTATGAGGATAGTCCTCTGGAGGTCTGGGTATTTGGGCAGTAATTATGGAAATGTTAAGTATACATGCCCTATCTCTTAATATCTCTTTAAATAAACAACCAAATCAAATCAAAACAAAAACTCACCTACATAAAGAGGCAGTTCTGTAACATATCAACTAACACAGAGTTATCTCTGAACCACTATATATTTTAAACCAAAACGTAGTTACCACACCCTATGAAAACAACATGAATTTCATCTCTTTTCCAGGGGGAAAACCCAATCTTTTACAAAGCTCCAACCTCATGCTAAAACTGCCTCTCTGTCTTTTTCATCTCACTCCTAATAGAATCACCAAGACCAAAAAAGTCGCTAAGACAGCCATGTAAAGCGCTAGCAGCACAGACTTCAAAGTTACGCAAAAGGAAGATATGAATGTTCTTCTAGTAGAAACACACATCATTTTCTCTCTCTTTGCTATCATCCTGACGTTCATTTGGAACAAATCTCTGAAAAGAGCCCTGCTCCCTCTATTCCTTCCACCTCCCTCTCTATCCCCAAAAGAAAGTAAAAAGCAGTAGAAAACACTTGTCTTGCCAGTTATTAAAACTAACTCTAAAGACACTATAACCAAAACAATATGGTACTAGCTAAGGAAAAGACAAACAAATCAGTGGAATAGACTATAAACTAAAAATGATATATACAGGGACTTAGTAAATAACAAATTGGTATTCTAATCCAGTGAGGGAAAGAGAGTTTGACATAAATAGTATTGACATAACTGTCTATTCATATAGAAGAAAACAACATCAGGTCCTCACTTCCCAACAGATACTGATATAAATTCCAGATATATTTAAAATACAAGTATAAAAAAAATCTTAAACTCTAGTAGAATAACCAAGAAGGAAGGAGGCTCTTCAGGAGGGTAGGAAACCCATAAACCATTAGGGAGAATATAGATCAGCTGGACTACACAAAAATCAAGAATTGTCCTGTGGCAAAAATACTGTTAACAAATCTAAAAGACAACAGTATCCTACTAGTCAATAACTCAATATTTATACCATAATTTCACAGATAAAAGATTAATTCCTGAAATGTGCTGAATTCCTCCAAGCTGATAAGAAAGACAAACAGTCAAAACAATAAATGGGCAAAGTATGGGGACAATTCATTAAAGAGGCAAAGCAAATCAGCAATAAACATATGATACAGCAGATAGGGAGAAAATAAAAATAAAATAAGATGCCTTTCCATCTATCAGATGGGCAAACAGTTTTAAAGAATAATAATGTCCTCACTGGTGAGGCAGCAAGAAACACAGCTAGCCAAGGAATTTATTTCCACCACCTCCTGGGAAAATAATTCAGCAAGTTGTTTCTAAATTTAAAGTATACAAAGATTTGGCCAGTGATCCAGTTTGGGGGGTTTTACCCAACAGAAATAGAAGCAGGAGTACGTAACATCCGATGTCTAAAAGTGTTTATATAGCAGTGTGTATACTGGCAAAGACTTAAAACACCCTACTGCCCATTACTGGGGAGTGGTGAAACAAACTGTGGGGGGGCAGTCTCCACAATGAGTGAGGTCTAAGCACACCGTCCCCAAGAAATTCCCTTCATATTTGAAGGGAATCATGTATAAGGTAAGATACCACTGGCAGCATAAGGGAGAGTTGGCTATGTAGGTGTATGCATGAGGCACACGTGTGTTTTCATGATCAGAAAAGAATAGAAACTGAAAATCACATGTCACGCTATTAGAGTTTAGCTTGGGGAGAGGGGACAGGAAGAGAGTTTTATCTCTCTCTTTAGCTAGCTGCATTTGTTAAAATAGGTGTGTGTTGTTTTTGTGATTTAAAAAAATCTAATAGTCTTTTTTAAAGAACATGGTCTACCCCTTTTGAGCTATCTGACCTAATGCTCTGGCTGTAAAATGGGAACAATGCCTTGAGCTCCCAGAGGATTAAATGAAATACCGCACAAAGAGCTGCCCGAGCCAGCAGAGGAGAAGGAGGCCCAACGAAGAGAGGCGTTTCATCCAGAGCCTTGAATGGGGTACAGAAAGGGGACTGTCAGTCACCCAGTTCTCAGTGGGTGCCCTTCCCTGGACTCTAGGAGGCTCTGCTCCATTGGAGGGTTTCTTATGAGATCTGCCAAACTCCAGTTCTTCCTGAGTCTTCTGCCTGGACCAAGTTTAGAAGCATAGTCTTGGCCCTAAAACTGAACACAGCTAGCTGGCTCTCTCAGGGACGGGTCAACCAAAGCCCTCAGCCTCGCAACTGGGCAATCTCTCCTTCCCTCCCCTGCCCCCGAAAGACCACACCCTGAGGCTCCACACTGCACCAGCACCCTCCTCCACCTCCAACTTCCACCACCCACCATGAGCCCAGGTCTCAGTCCCCTCTGCCCATGGGCCCCAAACTAACACCCATCACTTCGCAAGCCAGTGAAACCCAGGAGGTGGAGCCTAAAACCAGCCCACCCCACTCTCTCCAGTGCCGTGGTGGATGCTGTGAAATCCTGCAGATGGGGCATCACCCAAATCTACATTCCAGGCCTCCCCTGCACGCTTCACACATCACCCAGGCAGAGTAGGAAAAAGAAAGAATGGTTTTCCCAGAGAGCGCACAGGTCACCTTGTTCTCTGGGGGCCAGCAGCTGTTGGAGGTGGCCCTGGCAGCCACAGCAGCACCAACGGCCGCGGTCCCAGCAGCCCCAGGCGCGGGGATGGTATCACGCCTGTCCTGGAGCTGCACTTGTGTGTGAGCACAGGCATGGGGTGGGAGTGCTGATGTGTGTGCTCGGGCACAGACTTTTGTATGAACATGGGCTTGTTCGTGGCTATCAGTGGGTGTGTGTGTCGCGTGTGGCTGTGCATGTATGCCACACACAGAGTTTTAATATAAAAGCTCTCCAGGAAGACGAGGGGCTCATCTCTGTGGTTACAGATGTACTTATTTGGGCTCTGACTTCTTTTTTTCAAGTTTCGAAACTACCGGTGGCACATACAATGTCCCTGCCTGAGGCCTGAATGTTTGGGTGCTAAAGAGGTCCCCAGGGGGCTGGGGAGGAGAGGTCAGGCTCTCTGGGTCTTCATCCCTTCACCTTGCCTCTGGGGCTTCTTGAATTCTTTCCACAAGCGAGAACAGCTCTGTTAGACCCTGAAACTTGGCCACACTGGTGTCTTAGGAGATAGGGACAGGAGGCGGGCAAGGACCTGCTGTAGCTTCACACACACCCCAACATACTACACCCACCCACACCCACCCACACCACCACAGTGACACTGGAGGGCCTCGGCAGGTGAGTCGGCACCTGGAGACAAAGGAGGAAAGGGGAGGGGGTGTGTGCGCAGGCCTGAGTGCTGGGAGGGCAGACTCTGCCTGCCTGCCCTGGTGCTCAGTCCCCTCATCTGTTAGACAAAGGGGCAGGTCTGTGCGCATCAAAGGGGAGTCCATGAACCTCGTGGATTAGAGGTGGTCCATCAAGAGACACCTGAGATAGTCACAGTGCCTCTTCCTCTTGTTCAAAGATTCAGGAGATAGGATGTTTTCTATCAAACAAGAAGGAGGTGGAAACTCCTCATGCATCTTTACAGGAAAGGAGATCCCCATGGCTCTGGCCCTGCCCCAGACCTCGCAGGGATGTGCATCTCCTCTGCAGCAGGAGGGGCTCTGGGCCAGGCCCCAGGAGTCCTGCAGGCTGGCGGTGGAGGCGTGCCCAGGGCTGCATTCTGCGGTGCCAGTGGTGCAGAGAGGAAGGGGCAGAGCTGCGGGCCTTCTCAGGGCCTCCAAGGCACACAGCTCAACATGCTTTTTAGAGGCTTGATGAAGCAGAAAGGATGCTGGGGTTCTAGGAAGCAGATGGAGTCAGAGTCCCGGCCCCTCCTCAGAGTGAACAAGCTGGACAACTTCACCAGCCTCAACCTCTGCACCTGCAACCCGGAGGCAATGACAGAAACTCCTCCATGAGGGCCTTCTGGGAATTTGAGGAGATAATTCCAGCAAAGCACAGGGCACAGCACCCCCCAGATCCCACCCAGCCCCTTGGCGGAGGCCTCAGCTGCAAGCGCCCTGCAATCCAACTCCTCCCTTTCCCACCGGCCTCCAGGTGACCTGGAGGTTGTACGTGCAGCCCGGCATTCCCTCTCCCACACCACCTCACACCCTTCCTCTCATGCTGGAGCCAGCAGAATGGCTCCCACAGAGCAGGGTTGCGAGAAGAGGAATGGCGTCAGCGACGCAGTGGCCAGAGGACACACCATGCACACTTGCACTCTGTGCAGGGGCTTCAACCTCTAGCACTAAAAGAGATCCGGGAATTTGCAATGAAGGGGATGGCGCCCCAGATGTGCACACTGACAAGGCTCAGCAGAGCTGTCTGGGCCAACGGAATGAGGCATGTCCATGCCGTCTCCATGCCGTCGTCCAGGAAATGTAACGGGGACGAAGAGCCACCAAACAAGCTGTCTGCTCTCGTACCTGTGTACCTGTCCCCACTTTCAAAAATGTACAAATAGTCAAAGAGGATGAGAACTAACCACTCATTGACAAAGTCATAAAACTAAAAACAACAAGAACAACAAAAAACTTCCCCTCTACCCCAAAAGCCACCTCCCGCATCTCCGACATCGCCTGTCCCCAGGCACTTCCAGCAAACCTGTGCACGTATGTCTCTGACTCTGAGCCCGATTCCCCAGGACCTAAGAGTCAAGGTGAGATCCCTTAGGGAGTGAGTGAAAATAAAACAAACAAGCTCTGAGCCCTAGGCCCTGCCAAGATTAAGGGTCACAAGACACAGAAGGGGTGAGAATGGCTGGAAGAGCATGGTTTCTAGAAGCAAGCGTGACAGGAAATGAGGCCAAGTGTGAGTAGCTCATAGACACGAAGGCTGAGGACCAGGAATTAATGGTGGGGTTCAGTCAACTGGGAGCCCCTGATGACCTTGACAAGAGCATTTTGGAGGAGCAATAGGGAAAAAAACAGACTGGAGCAAATCAAAAAGAATGGGTGGAGAGCAGTGCAATAAGCACAGACAACTCTGTCCAGGAGTTTTGCTATTTTAACCACAGCAGGGTCACAGAAACAGCCCACTGTGTCCCCGGGGCCACCACACTCACAGAAATGGGCTCCGAGGGTGGACACGCTCCCTGTCTGCCTCAGTCTGCATCACATTGCCATTTTAATGCTTTGTCCAGGGTTTCCAGTTGCTCTCAGCAGGGGAACTGCTCTGATACATCAAAGCTGGAAGCAAAAGTGCAAGGCCTCGGCCTCTGGTGATATTGAGTTCACTCTCAGGACCCCCGAGGACACAGGGGCAGCTTCCCCAGCACGAGGCCACCTCTACAGGACACAACCCCTGAAGGATCTCTGCCAGATCTTCCCACTGGGCCCCCGAATTTGATTTATTAAATTCTCTTCTGCCACAAGGACCACGTACTTACAACAGCTGTTGTCATGGCAACCGAGCAGCCAGCCTGCTGTTCTAGCTAGCAGCCACAAACCTCCCGCTGGCTATTTGGCTTGGAGAACTCAAGGGAAGATACCCCCAAACTGTTTAAGAGGCTAGAACATGGAGGAGGGACGTGGGAAGTGAGATAGGGGAAGGAAGGGTGTTTGTGAAGTGCCAGGCTTCCTGCAATTATTCCAAAATTCTGCACCAACAGGTTGCAACTGACACGAATAACTTTGTGTCAGAGAGGTCCCCACATCTTGTAAGAGAGGCCACTTCTGCAGAGACAGATTTACCACTCCCTCCACTCCCCTTCTGCAAGCCAAAGGAAGGAGGGGTTCTCTCAAGACAAGAGATGGGGCCACACAGCCAGGAGAAAATCCTACAATTGCAGGTGGAGGGCAACTGGCCCAAGTACTCTGTCTTCACTAGCGACCTGTTTAACATGAGGCAAAGTATTAAACCTCTGTGAGCCTTCGTTTCTTTAGCTGTAAAATGGGGAGGAGCAGTCGTCAAGTTATTTCGAAGATTAATTGGGGCTGAGCACACAAAGCGGCAACGCACAGTGCCTGGAACACACAGCGAGGGTATTACCATCACTGCTGCTGCTGTTATCATTCGTGATAAGCATGCTGATTAGCAGGGTAGAGGCTGAAGACATAAGTGACTACAAGAACAGAATAAGAGCAAACCTCAGCATAATATATACTTTTGCTTAAAAATTGTTAACAGCGGATATCTTTAAGTGATGACATTACATTTTTCTTGGTACTTTTTGTTTTACCAAGTTTTCTGAACTACTTCTGTAATTAGAAAACAACACTTTAAAAAAGGTTCGAGATGAATATTAAAACTAAGCTGTAGGCTAAAAATTACTGATTGGTATCCTTAAAGTGGGTGAGTTGCATGGGGTATAAATTGTATCTCAAGAGATAAGCTCAAAAAAGACCTTAAGAAATGACTCAAGATATACAGGAAATAACCCATTTAAAAATTCTTAACATAAAAATGTAAAACTAAAACAAAAGAAAGAATTAAAAAAAAAGAAAATGAGGTAAGAGTTGAAAAACAGCTATTATGTGAAAACCAAAAAGCTGGAAAACTCACTATTGGCAAGGCGAGGAAGAATTGGGTACTTGTGTATATTACTGGTGGGAGTGAAATTGGTACAACTACCAAAGAGTGAAAATCACAAAAGTCATGAATGCAAATACTCTCTGACCTTGCACTTTCTTTTTAGGAAATTTAACTTATAGACATTCTGATGGAAGTGTGAAATGATGTACAAACAAGTTTAATTACCCTGGCGTTGTCCATGACGGGACACAGTCCAAATGCCAACCAGCTGGTAACTGGTAGAGTAAGTGAAGGTACAGCCATACAATGGAATCATATAAAGCTATGAAAATAAAAGAATAAGGAAACTATATTCGGATATAAAAAAGTTCTCAAGATTAAGTGAAAAATACTAAAGTACAAACAGTACACATAATACATGAGCTTCCTTTTGTGCCAAAAGTGGGCAAAGATTTTATATCCATATTTTCTTACACATGCATTCTGCAAGAATACATGAAAATAACAGTGGTTGGAGGGCACGAATGGAAACTGAGCAGATGGGGAGAGAAGTATCCAAAGTGAAACTTTTCCCTCTGTACCTTTTTATACTCATTGGTTTTATAATCCTATGAGTATATTACCTATTAAAAATTGAATAGAAGTTCCTATGTTTAAGGAAAAAGTTCAAGTGACATGAAACTACATCTGTGAGGAGTCCAGATGAAACTACAGCGGAGGGTGTCAATGCTAAATGTTGAAGATGGTTGACTGTTCTATGGGGTTCATTGTTCTTTTATAATGTTTCATAATAAATTATTAAATTTTTAAAAGGTATTCATAATGGTCAAAAGATGGAAACAATCTAAATGTTTATTAACAAGTGAGTGACTGGACAGACATCCATACAATGGACACATTTTTCAATAGAAAGGAACAAACTACTGAGATGAGGATGGACCTGAAAAAATGCAAAGTGGAAGAAGCCAGACGCCTGAGCACATATTGTACCATTCCATTTATATGAAATGTCAGAAAAAGGCAGATGCAGAGAGACAGAGAGTAGTGGTTGTTCTAGAGCTGGGGGTGGGAATGGGAAGTGACTGCAAACGGACAAGAAGGATCTTTTGGGGTTAACAGAAATGTTCTTTTTTTTTTAAGATTTATTTATTTGTGCATACAATTTGGGGTACAGGCCAGAGGCGTGGAGAGGCGAGAGGGTTCACCAGAGACAGAGTGGGAAGCAGAACAGGCAGATCGACGGAAATACACTGCCGAGGGGAGCAGTGGGCGAGGCAGGAGAGGTCTGCTGTGCCATGTGGGAATCTCCCCGGCAGGGCGTCAAACTAGCGTCACTGCTGCCGACAGCTCCACAGTGCAGCGCCTAACCACTGTGCCACTAGGGAGGCCCTAACAGAAACGTTTTTGACTTGATTATGGTGATGGTTGCACAACTTAATAAATTTAGTAAAAGCCATTGAAATGTACCCTGAAAAAAATGTGAATTTTATTTTATTAAATTTTTATTTATTTTTACATAGAAGAACTGGGGCACAGCCCAGAGGTGTGGGGGTGAGAGGATTCACCAGAGACAGAGTGGGGACCAAAACAGGCAGATCCACCAAAATACATTGCTAAGGGGAGCGGTAGGTGAGACAGGAGAGGTCTGCTTCGCCATATGTGGGCCAGCTTCCTGGCTGCAATCAAACCTAGGCCATAGTGGTGACAGCACTGAGACCCAGGCCACCAGGGAGGTCCAACAAGTGAATTTTATAGTGTGTAAATTATACCTCAGGAATATGGTTTTTTAAGAGTAAAGGAATAGAGGATACTAAGAGATGATAGTGAAGAAGAGCATGGGTCCTGGCACTAGACTCACGGGGTTAAAGTGTCAGCCCCCAGCATAGCTGAGCAAGCTATTCCCTTCCATGTCCTTGTCCATAAAGCAGTCTAATATTACCCAGTGCTTGCTAGAAGCCAGGTGTTGCTCCAAGCATGTTATGTTAACTCATTTAAGCCTCAACTCTCCTATGAAGACCATCATTTTACATCACTTTACAGATGAGGGAACCGGGCACAGAGAGCTTAGGTCCTTGGCCCATGGTCACACAGGTCACACAGCTGGCAAGCAGCAGAGCACGTAGCCAGGGCTGAAGGGCCCAGGGCTTAGCCAGCACAGGGCACACCTCACAATGATACCACCAGAAAAAGGCAAATCCATAGAGACAGAGTAGTGGTTGTCTATGGCTGGGGGTGGGAAGAGGAAATGGTTGTAAATGGGCAATTCGGTATGAGAATTAAATAAAAATAATTAGTGCAGGGTGTCTGACATGCATGAAGTGCTCAATAAATGCTAGCCACAGAGGTAACTACTATCTAATTACCTAAGCAACTGGGGTTTGTACAATTGTATCTTTAAATATTCAGGGAGTAAAAAGCCAAGCCTGTTTAAGAAAATGTCTGAAAGAAAAGTACTAACCTTCACAGATCAGCCGTAAAGAAATCCCTTTTCTGTCTGGTTTAGACATTAAAGGATAGAGAGAGCAGAGAGACGGCAACGCAGTTCCTACTGTATCATTTATTTGTAGGACGCTGAGACAGTGTGTTAAGGAGTTGAGAATCTGGGCTTTGGAGCAGAACAGAAGTTTCCTTAGGGCTCTTTACCTACTTGGTCATCTGGTCAGTGACCATGTACTTAACTTCTGTTAAATCTCAGTTTCCGCCACTGTCAAACGGGTTAGGAAAAAAGGTACCTCGCTGGGCTTGTGAAGGTTGCAGATTATAATCAGCACAGGTTCATGGCACATACTTGGGACAATAAATGGCAACGATTGTCTTACCTAATTCCCTTTCTACAGATGCACTTCCCGTCGCAGGTCATTACGGAAGCACTGCAGTCACAGAGGAGGCTTAACCAGACGTCGCAGGCTCCCAGCACTGTGATCTGACTCTGGGACAAGGCTGCCAGGTGGGCCAACCCTGACCTCACTGCGGAGGGAAGATGCAAGTGCAGCCACTGTCTGCAGGAGGCACCCACCAGCCTCTCCGCAGGGTGCCTGACAAACCTAATGGACAGGGGAAGCCCCTCACTAGACTAACGAGCAAAGGACCAGAGGTTTTAAGTAGATCTGTGTGTTTGGCACAAGAAAGGCTATTATGGTAGGATGGAAGAGTCCCAAAAGCTGGGTATAGGCTGGAGCAGGAGGCTGGCCGGGCTAGGCATCAGGAGGACTTTGGGTGAGCCATAAGCCCAGGGGAGGGTGAGAAGGAGCCCTGCCTCAGTGTCTTCAGGGGTCAGGGAGGAGCAGAGGAGCCCGCATTCCCTGTCCTGCCTGCATTCCAGGAGGGGCAGGGCCCAGTATGCAGCACCACTAAGCATCTCACCCACCTTTGGCCTTCTGTCCCAGGACAGAGGGCAAAATGAGAAACAAAGAGGTGGTTTGGATAACGGCTCACAACACTAACTTAAGGAGACTACCTGGGTGAGAAACAACTTATTAGTTGGCCCCTTATTAGTTACATAATCTTGGTCCAGTTACTTGACCTCTGTGCCCCAGTACCAAACCCACAGGGATGTTGGGCAAAGAAAAGGAGATCACATGTGTAATATGTTTAGTATGGTGCTGGGCATGGAATTAACACTCCATAAATAGCAACTATCATTAAGCTAGTGTGGAGGCTGAGACAAAGCAGCCCCTTTCCCACCCCAGGTTCCTGCCTTAAAGAAAGACCATCAGGAAAACTTCAGGTCTGTGCCCAGGGGGCCACACCCATTACAGGACTTGGGGTACTCACTGTAGAAGTGACCACAGATCCTGATGTGTTTATGCCTCTGGATCATTTGGGAAGCAATCCACGTGCACTATTTCATTGGCTAAGGCTGTGTTATCAAAATAGCCATTTTACAGATTAAAAAACTGGAGAGATTCAAGGTGGGAGGTTCCATAGCTAAACAAGTGGGACTTAAACCCAAGATGTTGGACTCCTGTTCCACGTCACTTTGACCTTCCTGGTAGGGGTGAGGGCTTAACCTGCCGTGTCACACTGCCTTCCTGCCTGAGCTTCTGCACTGGGTGGTCAGCAAGCACAGGCCTGGAGGCACGCCGAGCACAGGCCTGGTGTATGTGAAGATGGACCAGTTCTTCCTACCGCTTAGGTCAAGAGCAGGGACAGGCCCTGGTCTCAGTGGGTTGTGTCCTCAACAGCCCAGCTGCCTGTACAGCAGGTCACCCAGCGGCAAGATGTGGAAAAGTCAGAGTTGAGCCCCCTAGGCTTTGGGGATAAATGCAGATGTTTCCATGTAAAATTTTAAAATACTACTTTATGAAAAAGAAAGACCAGCCCTTCCAGAAAGAATTTCGCTCATTGGGCCTCCATGGTGGCGCAATGAGTTAAGCACAGCACTGTGGAGTTATAGGCAGCTATGGGGTGAGTTCAATGCCCAGCCGGGGAGCTTCCCACATGGCGCAGCAGACCTCTCCTGCCTCGCCCACTGCTCCCCTCAGCAGTGTATTTCGGTCGATCTGCCTGTTCTGCTCCCCGCTCTGTCTCTGGTGAACCCTCTCACTGACCCACAGCTCTGGCCTGCACCCCAGCTTGTTCACATAAATAAATAAATCTTAAAAAAAAAATTCCCCCATTCCCTAATCTTAAGGTAAAGACCACTGACGTTGAGAATTTGAATATTAAAAGAGGGTCATGAGCCCCAGCAAGGCTAAAAGCCTCTAACCCTACTCTCCTACGCTATGAGCCCCAATATACCCCTTCCCTGAAAATCCGGGAGTCCAAGGAGCTCTGTGGTCCTGAAGCTGAGGGGAGCCTTCCCAAATGACATGTCTTCCTGTCATACAGCTCAGCATCGTCAGTAATGGATCTGGAGTGGGGGGGTTCGGCATTTAATTCTTTCCAGTTTGAGCTGAAACAGCATTTTCTTTCTCTACCCTTATTTTCAAGGGCTGGTAATTTTCTGAACCCATTACCGTTTGGGCTGCGATTTTGTTCCAAGCCCAGCGGTGAAGTAGACAGGGAATTTTCCTCGGCAGGTCTGAATACTGGAAGGTGCCCTCTAGAGTCACATTCTTAATGTGAAACTTTCAATCACTCTCCACCATACCATCTTGGGGTCAATGAGAGCCTTACTATTTTAATAACCTTTTCATTTGTTTCTGTCAGTTTGAAATCATCAACAGTGAAACCAAAGGGCAAAGCCCACGCGGATGTCTTGTCTCAGCTCCTCTGGGGAAGCAGCAAAGACAGCTGACTCTGGGAGTCTGCCCTGCAGGGCTGCCCCGGTCACAGGCAACCTGGGTTCAATTCTGATGTCTTGGGACCGCTGGCTCTTCCCCCGCCTTCCTGTCTGCCTGCAAGGCCATCCAAGATGTTGGTTTCTCAAGGCAAAGGGCCCTTCTCCGGGGAGCACTGAATCCAGTTAAACCACTGCCTCCCGGGAACCTTGCAAAGATCAGGCAAGAGTGGGTGGGTCAAAGTGCAAAGAGCACTTGCAGACAGCAGTCCTGAACACAAAGATGCACATGCCTGCCAGCCACAATACCATGTGAGTGGTGGCACTGTCTCTTGCTTTTAAGATTAGATCACTCAGAGTGACCAACAAAGCATATGTGCAGATTAAATTCATTAACAAAAATAGCTCGGAACAATTTCTACACTGAGCTCGGAAGACTGCCTTTGTTTTGGGAAGCTCAGCATCCATTTCTTCTTCCTAAGAGCACCCTGTTTCTTTTTAGGGAATTATCGCTAGCTCTGAGGGCAACCCTTCTGAGAGGGAAAAACCCAGGGTCTCCCTCCACACCCCCATCTATATTACCACAGAAGCCGGAAGGTCCTTGCAGGCCTGTTTGGAGCTATCCCACTTATTTCCACCAAAGGACAACCACAGCACTTAGTGGGCCAACAGAGTCCTACCAGGTCTCAGGCTTCAGGCCAGCAGCAGAGAGTCATAGAATCTGAGCTTTCCAGCAAGGTAACGGCTTCAGACCTTGAGTGGCTGGTTTCGTGCCTCTCTGGTATGCCAGCAACACTTTCCTCTACGACTTATGACTTAAATCCGTTGATGTTAATTTACAGCCAGAGACTCCAAAATGGTGATTCCATCAAAGAAATGATTCCCAGGCCTCCCTGGTGGCCTAGAGGTTAAGTCTCAGCGCTATCACCGTGATGGCCGGAGTTCGATCTGCCGCCAGGTAGCTAATCCACATATGGCCCAGCAGACCTCTCCTGTCTCGCCTGCTGCTCCTCTCAACAGTGTATTTCAGTTAATCCACCTGTTCTGCTCCCCACTCTGTCTGTGGTGAATCATCTCACCTCCCTCCTACCTCTGGCCTACACCCCAGTTCTTCCATGCAAAATAAATAAATAAAATCTTTAAAAAAAAAAAAAAGCAATGATTCCACACGGACTCAGTCACTCTCAGCCTCTCTGAGACCTCCAGCACCTCAGTGTTCCTCAGAGGCCCAGAAGGGAAAACAAAACCTCTGTCCTCCAGCCAGGAAATAATGGCAGCATCAGACACACAGGAGCACTCACACTTTCGTCCCTAGTGCCGACTTTCCCAGACCTGGGGTAGAGTTTTTAAGAGTCTGATGCCATAGAGACTATTTTATAATCTGCAGAGCTCTGGATTGATGGAAACCTACTGGAAACTTCCAGTCCTACAGGATGTACTCTGTGAAAGGCCCATGAATCTCATTATCTCACAGTGGTTCCAGGTGGTAAACCAGTGAGGCCCCAGGGCAGCAGCTCACCTGGCCAGGCTCACTAGGTGCAGAAGGAACAAAGGCAATGCCACAGGCCCTAGCTGGGTTTTGGACTCACACTGGTGCTGGGGTAACTGGCAGGAGTGCTGTGGTCTTGTGGGCCCAGCCCATCCATTTACCACCACAGGCTTTTTTGTAGCTGGTTGTCAACCTGTTCTGCCTGCCTTCTGGTTTGCCCTAATGCAGAACAAATGTCCTGTGGCTTTCTAAAGAGGCAGCATGGTGTAGCAGGAAGGGGTTGCGGCCAGGAGGCTGAGAGGACTGGATCCCAGCCCTCATCTGCCCAAACAAGCTTGTCACATTAAACCAGTGATGCTGCCTCCCGTCCTCGTCTCCTCCCCTGCAAATCAGGCCAGTCCCACAGCTTCCCAGGTCATTAGATTCTACTGGCCCTTCCTCCTGTCCCTGCTGGAAAGCAGTCGGGAGTGGGGGGGACAACTTGAGAGAGACAGCAGCCAAGACCTACGCTGGACTCGCAGGGTCACTGACTCCAAGAAGTGTAGGCGGATGTCTTGAACTACTGCTGAGGGGAGGTCTGCTGCGCCATGTGGGAAGTTCCCTGGTCAGGATTGAACACACGCCACAGTGGCTGGCAATAGTTTCATAGTGCTGAGACTTAACCCCTGCACCCCCAGGGGAGCCCCCAAAGTGTTTTATTTTTTATCATTACAGTCTTTCAGGACTCAGGGGACAAATCAGAGCTCCTGCTATGGAGGGTTCTCTCTGAGGCCTCAGGATTATTACTCAATATGCAGACGAGGATCAAGGGGAGAATTTCCACTGGATTCAGGCCCTCAAGTGAGGACCCTCAGTTCCCTACCTCTCTTGGAGGCATCAGTTCCAAGCAGTGGCTTCCCCTCAGGTCTGAATACAGATCCAGGAGAAAGATTTGAATTTTCGCTGCACCAAAGGTGAAGTACTCTTACCTTTGTTCTCAGATTGCTAAAAGAAAGTTTACCCACCAGTCAGGAGAGAGAAGCTTCTTTCCTTCACTGAATTCTACAGCTCACTTCTCCTAGCATTTAGCCAGTAAACATTTACCAAGCGTCTGGGTGAGCTCACCGTGTGGGCCCCAGGCCTTGGCCCACAAAGAGCTACTGGGGGTTGAGACTCTGGGGTTCACACACAATGGAGAGACCACAGTGATGACAATCATGATTCTACAGCAGATGCTGAAAGCGACTCTGTAAGAGCAAAAGTGGGGCACAGAGCTGTAATGCTACAGACTTTCCGAGAGCAAGAAAAATCACCAATCACAGCTAGACCTGCCACTTTCCAGTGACCTGGCTCCATGTGGGGACTCGCTCTGGAACCTAGGAGTGCTGAGAGACACACATACCCTGAGACTCAATTCTTCTGCCCCATCGCAGCTCGTGAGGGGAGTTGGAGGGGGCACTCAGGCAGGCGGGGCCATGGGAGAGTCCTGTGTTTTTGAGTGGAGAAACAATCATGTGGAGAGGCCAGTCAGAGCCTACTTGCTCACAGCCCCTTTTTTAAAATAAATTTTTAATATTTTATTATAAAAAGTTCCAAATGTGCTAAAGAGTTAAAAGAACACTCCTATATCCATCACCTGGATTCTACCATTAGCTTTTTAGGTTATATTTGCTTTCTCACATATTTATTCCTCTCTCCATCCTCTCATCTGTCAAACAATCCATTTGGCATCTCAAAGGAAGCAGTAGACCTCAGCATATTTCACCTTTAAATACTTGAGCATGCTTATCACTAACTAGAGTTCAAAATTTACTTGAAGTTTTGTGTGGGGTGGGGAGGTGTAAAAGGTACAAATCTTCAGAGTATCTTTAGATGAATGTGGATAAAGGCTTTCACCTGCTTAATCCAAATCCCTGCCAAGAAACAGAATATTAATATCACTCCAGAGAGTTCTCTGGTTAAGGGACTGTGTCCATGCCCTATGTCTGTATTCCCTGCCGCCTTCATCTGTATGTTCTGTGCCCCAGGACAGCTTTACCCTAGCTATTTGCCCAATGTGGGCATCTGCCTCAAAGGGGGCTCATCCAGGTGTTGGCTGGTGACCTTAACTTCTGTGGCTGGGCTCAACAAGATAAGTGGGGCCAATCAGAGGGTTTTTCAGGAGGTGGGAAACTGAGAGTTGCTAGTAGAGCAAGGGCCATGAGCTGAATGCCAGGAGTATGGGTCTGGGGCTGGGTCACAGGCCACATGCTAGCAGAAGTACAGAGAAGCTAGGGCTGGCAACGAACACAGGGTGTGTGACCTCCCAGAAGACACAGCCTCTGTGTGAGGGACCACATGGTCCCTAGGGAGGGACAGGACACAGGGCCTCAGTTTCCTTGTTTGCAGCCACCGGTTCAGGGCCCTGGTGTCTGAGGTAACTTGGATGGGCCTCTTCTCATGCAGCTACAACAGCTCCCCTAAAACAAAATGCAAGCAATGGTATGTCAGACAGCTCATGGTGAAAATAAGGACCTTTCATAAATGAGAGCCGGCTCACCTCCCTGAGGGATGGGTTGTAGGCATGACCCAATGTCCCTGGGAAATGGTAACAATAAGTGACATCAAAATAATAAAGCCAAACCCTAACACTATAGGTTTTAATGCATAAACTCATATGATCCTCCAGTCAGGCACTTTACTTTCATTTCCCCAGTTTTGCAGTTGAGGAAATGCAGCATAGTGACATAATTTACCAAAGTTCGTGGTCCGCAGTGGGACCCAAGCAAGTCCTAGCGTTTTGCTAGATGAGCTGCTCATGTGTTCAGCAGAGGGCCCGGCGTCACACAGCACATCACACAGGCGGGTGGCAGGTTCTGCTACCTGAAGCAGGTGTCCTGAGTTAGTGGTCCACTTGTAACGAACCTTCTCACTCTGGCTCTGACCATCACCTACTTCAGGCCAGGTGAGGTGAATTACCTGCTGGGGGCAGCCCAGGAGCAGACCAGCAGCAGCATGTGGGTGGCCCAGGCACCTGAGATAACTGCGTGCATCTGTCCTTAGAGCCACTGTAGCAGCAGGCCGCTCCAGTCCCTGTCTCCCGGGAGAAGAGCTGGCATCCTGTCCTTGGGAACGGCAGGGGTATGTGTGTGGGAGACAAGGACAAGGTCCGGGTCCTCTATGGCCCCTGCCAGCTCTGAGAAGGTAGGATGATTCTAGTCCCAGGAGAGGGTCGGGTCGGAGAGGCCTTGCTGCAGGGCAGGTGTGAGTGCCCTGAGGCAGGAATCCAATTTTCCAAAGCCAAAGGGGCGAGGCTTAGTGAAATCATTTTTCCTAGGTATGGTCCCTCTGGTGTGGTGTTTTTTTTTTTTATTCTGTATTTTTATTCTATTTAATTTTTAAAAATTGTATTATTTTTCTGAGGTAGCATTGGTTTACAACACTGTACATCATTTATGGAAATAGACTCACACCTCTTCAGATGCCTGTTACCACACCACACCAGCCAGCAAAGCACCCCAAACCCTCCACCATAGACCACTAGGCTCTCTCCTCACTTTGTTCCCCACTCCCACCCTTTCCTCCTGGTAGCTTCAATTCTGCAGTCATATTTCTAGGGTTTGTTTTGGTTTAGTTTAGTCTGTTTCTTTATTTTGTTTCTTTATATTCCACATGAGTGGAATAATCTGGTGTTCCCTTGGTGTTTACCCACACAGCTGTCATGATATGTTCCCTTGCTGGACTATAAGCATCTTGAGGACAGAAGTCAGGAAGGCTTGTTCACCTTTGATTCCCTGGCACCTGCACAGTTCTTGATGTATAGCAGGTGTTTAATGAATGATATTGACAATGAGTGATAATGACACAGGGAAGCTGAGAAAACAGAGGGATGATATAAACAACAAAAGTAACCAGTATTTACTAAGAACCAGCATTCTAACAGCAATACTTAGAGCAAATAGTCAAATCCTCATAAGGATCCTGTGATGTAGGTACTGAGGCACAGAGAGGTTTAGTAACTTGGCCAAGGTCACACAGCTGGTCAGTGGTGGAGCTATGTTTGAATTCAGGCATTAGATTCTAAAATCTGGGGTCTTAACCCATGTATTGACCACTACCCTATCTTCCCTACCCTTGAAAAGCTGCCTGGTATATTACACCAAGCTCTGTACCTGCCTGAGTCCGAGAATCAGTACCTGTAAAAGGGCTGGATGTGAACCTGGCAAACACATTGACATCCTGGCAACTAAGACGTAGGTGATACAGGGCACAAAGAGCCACAGTGTGGGCAAAGCAACACAGTCTATCAGTAATGGACAGCCTCCCACCAATTTGGTCAACATCGCCGCACGCTTATTAGGTGCCAGGCACTGTGTGGGCCCTGGTACAAATCAGACAGTCAGACACGTCCTTTGCTGCCAAGGAAGCTGAGTGAATGGCATTAGTGATCCATCTGTGTGATGTGCCTCCTCCTAGCCACACTCCATGTGTATGGCGTCTCTTCTAACACTACCCCTAGGACTGACTACTATGCCCCTGCACAGATGAAGACAGGGGCTCAGGATTAAAGGTCCAGTCACGTGCTCTCTAACTCCACATGCTTCATCCACACGGCAGGCCCCTACGGAAGTGCACACCACAGCAGCCTCTCCCCTCGTGGCTGTGCATTCTAGTGGCCAGCAGTAAAGAACACACTGACAAGATCACTTCTAGAGTTGATAACTGTGGGAAAGGCAATAGAGCAGGGTAAGGGGCCCGAGAGAGGAGCCAGCTTGGGGTGGGGCGGTAGGACACGCAGCAGTGGGAACAACCTGTGCAAATGGCCCAAGCCAGGCAACGTGTGCTGAGGGCGAAAGGAGGGCGGTGTGGCTGGGGCACAGCGAAGGTCAGTAGAGTAGGGATTCAAACTCGGGTCTGGTCAACTCCAGCCCAACACCTGTGTCCATGCAGGCAGTGCACAGGAACCATCTTTAGAGATAAGGAGTAGGGGCAGCTTCCCAGCTGCTCACCATGCAGCTTGAGTTGTCTGCATGCAAAGGAAAAAAGCAGCTAGGGCAGATATAATCCTTGTCAACTCTGATGTCTCTCCAGAGGTCCTCTGGGGCGAACTCCACCATGTAATTTATGAAAATTAATCATCTAACACTTGGTCTTTGAAGTGCCCTCTGTATGCATGTACACACTAGCAGGAAGTAATCCCAGAATGAATATCATTCCTCTAATGACCATCATGGTGGCTCGGGGCGTAGATGGGCCCTGGGGACAAACTCGGCTCCCACCCAGCACCCCCACCCTCGGGCAGAAGACTGTGTCTGGAGTGATGGCCACTGTGCCGGGCTCTCCAGGCCTGTGGAATGTCAGATGTCAGAAACGCCACAGGCCTTGTGTCCTGGAGAGAAGTGAGAGTGATGTCAGCGTTCTGGAGCCAGCCACTTCTCCCCTGGGTCACAAGAGCACATGCAGCCCAGGAGACAGAGGGCTGGGCGCTGTCAGGGCCACACAGCCCTGCTAGCAACAAAAGAGAGATTTCCACTGCCCTCGAGCTCCCAGAGCGCGGCCAGGAGGCAAGCAGAGAGCAGGGGAGCGATGGGCCGACCAGCTGTGGGGTGGCTCCTCTTTCCCTCTCATCCTTTCCTCCCCTCAAGGCAGGGGTTCAGCGGCTGCTTCAAATGGGACTTCACAAATGCATCAAGGTCTGGAACTGAACTGGATTCCCCTCTGCTGATGAATTGTGTGGAGAGGAGTCCAAGTACCTCCTTTATACCCTAGCTCTGGTCTGCTGGCTGCAACATCAAACAACTTGCTCCCTCTCTGAGCCTCAGTTTCTTCACTGGACAGTGGAGAAACTGACAGTCCCTCACTCGGAGTTAAACCAGAGAAGGTCTGCCACGCTCTTCACCCTAGCCGGGCACTCAGTAGGCTGTAGGTTCAACCATCACAGAGTCACTGAGTGCTGTCACATGCCAGGATGTATGGAGGTCAAAGTGCAAACACTGACCTGCCCACAGGGTGTGCAAGGAACAGCCAAGGAAAGCAATTACATAGTGTGTCTGGGCTGAGCAGCACAGACATCGTTTTCGTTGGCCATGAACAGCCCAAACTGATGTTTTTTGGCTGCATTTGGGTGACTGACTCTTACATGCCTACCCCTTTCCCTTAGAGTTACGACTATGTTGGCAACTTTTGGCAATGATTGTGGGCAGTCAGCTGGATGGAGGGCTACCTCAGGGCAGTGTCCTCAGTCTCTGTCCCAAGAGAAGGGAAAGGAGGTGAAGGGAGGTAAAGGGAGGTGGAGAAAGGATGAGGGAGGGTGAGGCTTCTCCCAGAACCTATGAAAGTCAGGCCCTCTCAGAGAGCCCTATAGTCTGGAGATAAAGAGCCTTGGTTTCAGGGGTCCCTCTTCCCCTACCTCCTGCTGTGGGCCTTGGGTAAGTTATTTGGCCTCCTGGAGCTTCATTCAGTCAACCATTCACTGCATACTCACTAGGGGCAGGTACTGTGCTGGGTGCTTGGCTCCCTAATCTGGTAAAATGAAGGAAAGCTGTTCCTCAAAATATTAAAAATGGAATTAACATGTGACCCATAACTCTACTTCTGGATATATGCACATACCAGTTGAAAGCAGGATCACAAACAGGTATTTGTTTCACCCATTAGCATGGCTGCACTACCTGCCAAAAACTGGAAGAAGCAACTTAAGTGCTCATCAACGAATGAATAGATAAGCAAAATCTGGTGTGTATATAAAATGGAATATCATTCAGCCTGGAAAAAGGGGGTTCTGACCTGACACTTGCTACAAGGATGAATTTTGAGGACAAGATTCTAAGTGACATGAGCTAGTCATAACAACATAAATACTGTGTGATTCTACTTAAGTGAGTCTTAGAATAGGCAATTTCGTAGATGAAAAGTAGAACACTGGTTTCCATGGACTAGGGGAAGGAAAGAATGGGGAGCTGGCATTTAGTGGGTTCAGAGTTTTAGTTTGGGAAGATGAAAAAGTTCTGGAGGTGGATGGTGGTGGTGTATGCACAGTGATAAGAATGGTCTAACACCACTGTATCCACTTAAAAATGGTTAATACAGTAAAGAGTGTTATGTGTGTTTTACCACAACTAAAATAATAAGAAGAACTAATTGACATTAGGCGTCAACGCCACCATTTCTTCTGTTATGCGCGGAAGGTGACGCTCCAGGGAGAATGAGTGGACCAGGCAGGGTTCTCGGTACTCAGTGTGCTCAGGAACCACACGAACATCAGGTTCAGGAGGAACTAGTAGTGTCTTTCCCTCATTCTTGGGCTAGTCCTGCTCTGTTCCAGGCTATGACCTTATGAAACGAGTTGGAATTAGGGTACTAAGCCATGCTTTTGCTCAGGACATACCTCCTCCCCAATATTTTCTTCTATGTCCAACCAGCATGTTCTCACCTTCAGGGACTCCAGGGACCTTTTCACTCCTCAGCAAAGGCAACCAAAGCCTCACTCTTCTCACCACATGCCATATAATGGCACCCACCGCCCTTCCCCACCATCACCAGCTCCCTTACAAGCCCAAATAACCAGGTCCTATTCATGTTGCACCCCAGATTCTAGCTTTGTGCTTGTCACATACTATAAAATAAGTGTTTTCTGAGTGGAGATTTACATGATTTTTATAGAACTCACTCCTCGGGCACACTGTTCTGAGAAGTTTACAAGCACTTGTGGAAACAACTCTAAATGTACTTGGTATGCAAGGGGGGGACTCACCTCAGAGGGACTCACCTCAAGTGAAAAATGTAAGGAGGCACCAAACCTCTCTGGAATCGAGATAGATATTTTAATGAAACATTTTTCATTAAAAACACAGAACGTGTAGAATGAACAAACTCTTAAAATTTTAGATAAAAAACCAGGATCTGCACTTAGACCACTCATATCACTCCCCGCAGCCTAATTCCAGCCCTATCAGATTCTATCTTTAATTAGTTGTTTGACATTTTGCTCGACAACTCCATTTCCAGCTATTTATCTAAGGGATGGCTCAAAACAATGTGTGTAGTTTCACCTACCAGGATGTTCATTGTTGTGTTGTTTATAAAAGTGAAACCCTAGAAAATATTTGATTGAGTCATGTGAACTGCCAATATTTGGCCACTTTTGACAAAAAAAAAAATTTCATATTGCTCAAACCAATCTAAATGTACAGCATTTGCAAACTGTGGTTATGTAAACTATGGAACATTCACCCAATGAAATACTAGGCAGTCATTAAATATGACTTTAGAAGAAGACAAAGAAGACAGAAAGCTGTTCATGATATAATACTAACTGAAAAAGCAAGTTACAAAACTATATACAACTTATGATTTTATTTTTTTAAAAAGTAACTAAAAAAATCTGAATGTTAATAGTAGTAAACCCCAATGGTAAGATTTGGGGTCATTTTCATTTCCCTCTTTTTGGCTTCCTTCTTTCATGTATTAAGCTTGTACTATGTCTAAAGGGAAAGAAAAGAACAATAAAGAAAAATCTTCTTGTCTTTGACCTCATACCTTTCCACTTAAAGATTGTCATCCCCTCAACCAGTAGGCTGGCCCTGGGCACAATCATGCTTATCTCAAGTAAGTAAAGGGGCTATTGAGATGTTCTGGACAGGATGGGTCACTAGAAGTCTGCACAATGTTTGAAGCTCTTGCCATATCTCCTTAGTTAGGGTTGTGGCCCATTAGGATGACCCATTTCCCCTCTGTTCATCTGCCTCAATGCAAGCCTTATCCCTCGTTCTTCAAGCTCCCAGTGTATTAAAACATATCAAGTCTGCAAAGTGGAGAAAAATCACTCAAGCAAAACATTTCATCGACACAGGATCAGTGAGTAAAAGGCACATATTCTAAGATTCCTTCCATGCCCTTCACAGACATGGCTAATCAATCGCCCTTTCCCACACAGCCTGGATGCTGCTTCAGAATCCTTTAACTGCCTGGTCTGGGCTGCCACTTCCACAGGTTCTGAGCTGGCAGTAGAGCTGAGCCCTATTTGTCATTCTGGCTCTAAGAGGACAAAGATGAAATGCCAAAAGCAACAGACTGGAACTAATCCCTCTACTTTCCAAGGGAGTGAAAGGCTCCCCACCTCCACTGCTCCTACCCCTCCTCCCAAACCCATTTTCATCACAGTCAGAGCTTAGAAGGGATTTTACAAAGAGAGGATGCTGTAAGAAAACACTGACCTTGGTTTTAATGACGGTATGAGGATTGGGGCCCATCCTGGGAGGTGGCCCAAGCCCACAGATGATGGTGAATTAGGAACCAATGACTGAGGAACAACAGGACCAGAAAGGACTCACTCTGAAGTCAAGGTAAACTGGGAACTAGCCATATTCTTTACATATAACCTTCCCTTGACAACCTCCTAGTACTTTAGAGAAGAGTCGTGAACAATTGTAAAAACCACTGTCCAATGGAAATAGAGCACAAACCACATCTATCATTCAAGCTTTCTAGTAGCTGCATGAAAAAGTAAAAACAAATAGCAAAACTAACTTTAATAGTATATTTTGTTATTTTATCCCATATAGTATATCCAAATGTTATAATTTCAACATATAATCAACATGAAAGATATTAGTGAAGTTTTTTATTAGGTTTTTTTTTGGGGGGGGTACTAAGTCTTTGAAATCAGAATATATTTTATAGTTAGAGCACACTTCTATTTAGAGGCTAAATCATCACCAGAAATACTTGATCTATATTGGGATTTCATAAAATTTTCTTTTGAAGACATAAGATTCCACATATTGAAATTCTTCTAAACACTCCTAAAAGTTTTCCAATAACTGAAATGAGGGTCTGCTTTTAAATTTAAATCAATTTAAATTAAATTAAGTTAAAAATTTAGTTCCTCTGTTGCATTGGCCACATGTCAAGTACTCAATAGCTACATGGAGCTGGTGACTACCATACTGGTCAGTTCAGGTCTGTACCAATTGGGGCTCTTTGTGCCTATGCGCAGGTTCCAGCTTCCCATCAGAGACCTTGAGACTGTCCAGGCTTTTCCAGGGACCTACGATCTGGCTCCTCCAAAGACTCTTGCTCAAGTCTGTTGATACACAACTGGTTTCACTCTCTAACCTGCCCTTCTCTCGCTGCCTGGCTGGCCCTCAACTTTGCCCAACACTGCCTCTCAGATCTTCCAGGCTCCATGTAAAGTAGTTCTCAGACCAGCCCACCCTGACGTGGTTCCAAGCCCAGCTTCAACCACACAGATGTGGTTCAGGCACCCTACTTGACTGGAGTCCTGTTTGGTGATGCTGCTGTGTTTCTTGCTGTGCAAAGAACCCCATGGATTAGCAATCTTGGCTTGTGTCCAGGAGGGAGGGAATTTCTTTTTGGTGTTTTAGAAGTCTCTTGTCATTTTTATAGCTCCACAGGGTAGCACTAAAACATCACCCACCACAGGCACCCTCTGTTCCAAACACCCCCCCCCACCATTGCCTTCTCTGGCTCCTGTAGTGTGTCTGCTCTACCCTTTAGCATGGATCCCTTTCTTCCTCTGGTCTCTTGACATGCTGAACTATTTGGGGACTGGATCTCAAACTTAGCACTTCACTCCTTCAAGGTACCAACATCAAGACAGACATCATTAACTGGTCACAGTTCTTTCTCTCTGAGCCTCAGTTGGGATCCACCCCAGCTTCCCCCACTCTCTCCATCCTCCCAACCCCAAGAGGGATTCAGAGGGAGGAAAAGATGACTTCTAATCAAAGATTTGCAAAGTGGCAGAGATAGCCCCCTTGGAATGGACCACAGACTTAACAACTTTGAAAGGGACCCCCTGTGGCACGCCAAGGTCAGACCTCCTTGAAATGAATTACCCTGAAACATTCAGCCAACAATTTAGTTAAGGAAGCTAAGTGCCAAAGCTGCTGTGAGAAAATAAAGGGGTGAAAATGTGAGTGCTGAAAAGCATCTAAAAGTGCAGGATTGACTAGGGTTGAGAATTGAGTCTGTGTGACCCAAACTCCAAATACAAACCACGGTTGCTCACCAGGAATCCACGCAGCCATATTATACTAGTCACCTGGGCCCTAGGAAAGCCTCTTGAACATTGGAGGACATAGCCTCAGACAGGCCCAGGGTAGAGTCATATTACTCCTGAGAGCAGCCCCCCACCCATCACCTGCCTAAGAAAAAGCTGTGCAGGGTGGTTGATCCTGTACCAGGTATAGGGGCCCACTTATGTGTCTGAGGGAAAGCCCTGGATGCTTCCTCCTAAAGGAACCTGAAACCAAGAGAGTGCAAGAATTCAAAATTCCTACATTACCAGAAAACATTCTCTCCAGAGTCCAAAGAGGACACTGTGAACCAGATGAGGAAACAAGGGAGGAACTGAGCAGGTACCACCTTATAGAGGAATTCTCCTTCCCACACAAACTCTCCACTGGAGACAGAGCCTTACCCCAGTCTGCCCTCCCCCAATATTTCAACAAGGGCTCCATTATCTCTTCAGGCACCAACACCTCTGCTCCTCCTCACCAGCCTCACCCCCCAACACACACACACACACACACACACACACACACACACACACACACCCCTCATTGATCTCACTTTATAAGGAAATCAAGTATTCCAGTCATATTTTTCAAAAACATTTGTGTATCTCTTTAAGAACCAACATTTACTAATACATTTGACCACATTGCTGGAAAATTTTCTGAAATGAATGACACAGTCCCCTGACTTACCAAGCCTGTACACTGAATGTTAAGTTTTCACTTGCTGATGACTCAGGGACATGTTTCTGAGTCTGTCTTTACCATGGCCTGTGAGACCTAATGATCTGGTCTTGCACCTTGGGCCATTTGTGCCCTTGCTAATGATGCCCCAGTCAAGTGCTCCAAGCACACACCCTGGGCTTGGCTGTCTGGAACACTCTTCCCCTAGATGCCTGCATGGCTCACTCTTCACACTCGTGCACAGCTCTAACGCCATTTATCCAAGAGGCCTTCCCTGGCCAACCTCCCATCTTTCTGTTCCCTTTTGCTGCTTTACTTTCTTTTCATAGTATTTGCCACCACTTCATACATTGTATACTTATCTGTTAAAGCTCTGTCTCCCCCCACTAGGATGTGAGCTCCTTGAAAGCAGGGATTTCACCTGTTTTGTTTTCTCCAGTCTATTTCAGGGGCTCAGTCAATCATTGTCCAGTAAATGAACAAGTGACCAGCCTGTGCCTGGGGGAGGGGGCTGCTCCCACCTCACATGGCCCTTCCTGGTTGGTCCTTTGCTATCAGCTGTGAGTTCTCAGTGTGTCAGCAGCTCCTCGCAGTTCCCTGCTTCCTCGAATCTGCTGTGACCTACAAAGAGCTGAAGGTTTCCTGGGGATGACCAACCTCCTGAACTCCTTAAACTTATTATTACCACAATGTTAATTTCAAGCTTGTCCTCTAAAAGCAATTCCACGGCTGCCTTCTGAGGAAAGTCCAAGGGCTTGTGACTCTGAATTCTCTGCTCAGAGTCTCTGTAGCTTCCTTTTGCTCTTCCCCAGTTGTTGAGATATGCGAAGTCACCATCAGCCACTCCAGCGTGTGTGTCTACGTACATGCCAGGCACTGCGCTGCCTTAGGCCTCTAGGTCGCAGAAGGCAGGGGCGGCACGGCTCCGTCAGACAGCGTGCCCAGAGAAGAGAATGGGGAAGGGGTTAATCCTGTTTATTTCCTATGAGAATTTAGATTTCGGTCTCTTCTGAACACAGTGGTTGGAGTCTTTGCACACCTCACCTCTGGCTTTATTCTCCTTGGTTCAGGCACTATCAGACCTTGAGTTCTGGCTTGTGGTCACCTCACTTTTGCCTGAGCAATTCAAAGAAAAGGGCAGTTTGAGCTGAGAGGGATCTCAGAGACCCTGTAGTTCAGCTCTCATCTGACAGATGAGGAAACTAAGGCTCAGAGAACAGAAGTGATCTACCTAAGTAAACACTTAGAAATAGGACCACTTGGCCTTCATCCCCTCACAGCCTCATGAGTGGTAGCCGATGTCTGTTCCCATTCTCCATTCTTCCCAACTAGGGCTCCTGCCAGTCCTGCAGAGGCAGGTCTCACAGTTCTGAGCATGTCAAGAGATGTCACATCTCTGAGCCACAAGTCACAGGGCAGAAGAGAAAAAAGAGGCACTGGTGCCCTTAAGCTAAATTTGAAGTCACCAAAGGGTTCAGGAAAGTAGGAAAGTTATTACCTGGAGCAAACTTGCCTCCAGGTGGGCCCAAATGTGGCCTGAGCCATATCTTGCCTGCAGAGTATAATCAAAACGTTTTTCCATTTGTCCCTTTTGTCCCCAGGTGGCCCGTCTGCCACTTCTGCTTGGTCTGGTCACAAAAGTCCTTGATAGTCATGCTGTCTTTAGCCAGATACCCTTATCACTTTGTGGTCCACTCACGTATTAGTACGTGCTTTTGTCACCAGTATCAGGTGGCTGCTCACGTATTAATACGTCTTCTTCTAGTCTCCGGTTTTACACGCCACAGGTGGATTTATTTGGAACTAGTAGGAGCTATTTCTTTGATCGTACTCAGTCTAGAAGCTTCAAACATTGTTTTGGTGAAAGTGTAAGGTGTTTTATGAGAGATATTACAGTTTTTTTAATATCCAGTAGTTCAGGAGTTGAGTGTGTTTTATTGAATGCTTATACCATTCATGCAGTGGCACAGAATATGGCCGGCCCCAAGGGCTGGTAAATTTAAAGGGCACCGGCACACAAAGTGTTAAAGGAAGGGTGTAGCTGAAATTCAGGCTGTGGGGGAGACAGGGAGCCCAGGGCTTCAGCCAGCTCCATAAACACGCGGTTCAGGTGTATTGTCAGCTGCTGCCGCCCTGGAAAGCAATGGGCAGGGGCCCAGGGGGACAAAACAGGCCACCGAAAAACTCCCCCCACCCCAAGGCGGGGTCCAAGAAATAGAAGTGGAAAATGGGAAGATGGAAGGGGCCTGGGCAGGAAGGAGAACCTTGGTAGCTTACAGTCCTAGGAAGCAGGAAAGATGCTAAAGGGCAGCTCTTCCTCTTTTGCATCTTTGCTCTGCTCAGTCTTGTCCCCTCTTATTTCCTGCTCGGCAGCCCCAAAGGATCAGCGAGGGACGAGGGGAGGCCCAGAGACATGACAGTTATGCCTTTCTTTCCGGCACCTCCTCCCTGGTCTCAGTGGCAGCCAGCCCAGCTTCCCAGGGCACCGGGGCTCTTGTGGTGCAATAATTGGACCCTGAGTCAAACTTCAATATAGAGCTGCCTGGCTTCTTAAGAGACAACGAGGCTCTTTCCTCCCCATCCCCACTGCTGTTGGAAAGAGGTGGTGACCTGTTGATAGGGGGTGTGAAGAAAACACAGATCAGGGTTCAGAAGTGTGAGACAAGGTTAAGAAGCCGACACCTTCATTGAGGAATCGAGAGTGACTACTCAGTCACTGAAGTGTTTTAAAAATAATTATCCTGATTGGCTTTAGCATTATCATATTAATAGATGTTTATTATAGAAAATGTTGGAAAAGTCAAAATATGGAAAGGGGGATTATCCAAAATCCTGCTTTCCTTACAGGTAACCTTTGCTCTAGATGGGGTTTGCATTCTTCTAGCAAATGCTTATGGCGTGACTACAAAGCCGGAGGCACTGGGCCAGGGCTTCAGGGAAGACACACAGCAGCGCTGCCTGGCTCGGGGCTTGCACTGTTGCTTTCAGGGAAAGCAGAGCATGGGCTGCGCAGGCAGCAACACCTCGTTTGAAAGGTGCCAGTTGCCAGATCATGGGTAAGTCACCATATCTCTCCAAGCCTCAATTTACACCTCTACTAGATGGACCTAATAATGGGACCTAGTTTGTTAAGTTGTGGAAGGGATTTGAAAGGGTGAAAGCTTGTAAAATACTTCACATGGCAATGAAGGAAGTCATGCAGAGGTGACAGGCTACGCAGCCCAAAGACCACAAGCCATCAGAACAGAGACCAGGCCACTTGAAGCCGTTTCTAGAAGGGGCTGTCAACCATCGGTGACTGTCCCACGCCCTCATCTGACTGAGTGATCAGACTCGCTGCTCAGGTATAATCATCACTCGACTCGGGCCTGAAAGCTCAGCTTCCCTGATCCTTTTTGGCAGCCTGGGGTCTCCCATCTGCTTGGCCTCCTTGTGTCTGTGCCCCGCTGTTCATGGGGAAGGTGTTTCAGGTCTCCTCGGGAAGCAGAGCAGCTAAATCTTCAATCTTCTAACTTAGTGAGCTGCTCGGCTGCAGACTCACCTCTGACTTCCAATTAAGTAACACAGTCCTCAGGGCAATCTGGCCCAGTCTTCCCTATCACTGTCAGCTCCACAAGGCTTCAATGACACTTCAAGACCTGAGGGCATCCTCTGTTCACGAGCAGCAAACAGCACCCCAAAGGAGAGCTGGCCAAAGCCTGTGGAGCAGTCAGTGGGGAAACTGACACAGAGATAAAGGACCCATCAGGGAATGAGCAGCACCCTAAAAAACTAACCCTGTGCCCTTAGGCCTTGGGTCTCCGAGGAAGGTGGCCTGTGGGGGCTCTTACCAATCTTGGTGCCTCTGTGCTGTCCCCAAGTCCAAGCGACAGATCTCAACATGACAACGTGAGGGGACCCAGTGACAGAAATCAAGCCCTTTCAATCTGAGCATTTTTGCCAAAGAGAATTGTAGGTGTTTGTGTCTCCTGCCCCACTCTCTTTCCTGTCTATGGCACCTAGACAAATATAAAATCATTTTCCAGAGGAACTAAATAAAATGAAAATAAACTCTTGGGTTATCAGACCAATTAGTGGTTACCAGAAGGGAAAGGGGCCGGAAGGAGGGTAAATCAGGACAAAGGAGAAAACGGAATGGTGAAGGATAAAATGAGACGTGTAACAGACGTTTAACTTAATGTAGTTTGCACACACGCCCAAGCTCCGTGGCACACACCTGAAACTTACATAACGTAATATAATGTTGCTTCCATAAAAAGGGAAATCGCTGTCTGTCATTTAGGCAAATCATATCCCACAGTCTTAAAATGCACACAATATAAATAAAATATAAACTTATCCAGATCTGACTGAAGTCTCTACTCTCAGAGACGGGTCTGGAACGGCCGTAGGCTGTGTTCTCTTCTGCTCGGTAAGCGGGACCCTCATGAGGGTCATGCATGACCTTCTCCCTGACCCCTGACCGGCAATTTCCTCTCAAGCGGCAAACCACACAGCACCCTTAAGGTGGCACCCGTAAGGCCACTGATTTATTTCTAGAAATGAAGCTATCATCTGTTTGCCTAAGGATAAGCCCTACAAATCATTTAACCATAATAGAAGCAAGGTCCAGAGAGGTTAAGTATTTTGTGCATGGTCACTCATGAGTACCCCAATCACAGGGTGAGAAACTCCAATTTAGGAAAAACGTTGGCCTAAAACCTTCATGGTTCCAAATAGGAGACTTTTCACAATGAGTACATGAGTACATCTCAGTCTTTAAAGTCTTTAAAAAAAAAACTCTGTAAGGTGAAATTCTAACACCTTAGCACCCTGCCCGTGCCTGTCAGAGAATTAACATATGGAAAACCTGACACCAAACCAATCACAAAAGTTCTCAGGCCCTGAGCCAGGGAGCCAGGATGCATCAATGTAGATAGAAGTGGATGTCCCCAAATCCACTGCCTTCCCATAAAGCACAGCCTGGATTACAAACCCTGCCACATCGTAAGCAGTCATACAGGGAGGCAGTCAGTATCACCCTTTTGTCTTACAGATTCCATAATCAAATTTTTCACATCAAAATTTGTAACACATGGACTGACAGCAGGACAGAATACTAAAAATCAGGACCTCTCTGAGAAATCCGGGCCATACAGTTGCCATGCCAACACCCCACAATGCCAAACAAGTGCTCCCAAGGTCCAGAAACAACTTGGCTGGCTCCGAATAGGCCAGACTTTGGGGAGGCAGGCTGCCTGCAGGCCCCCGCTCTTCTGCAGACCCTCCCTTCCCCAACTCAGCACTCCGATTCCCCAGGGGAGTGCTGATGATGCTTGTCTGACTTTTCACAGCCTCTGTCAGCAGGCTGGCCACATCATTCTCTAAGAATCTGAAAATGCACAAGCAGCACCCTGGCCCAACAGACAGTGATATGTTTTAGAATGACCAGAAGGAGGGTGAGAGGTAAACCACAGATTTTAAGGAGAGAGTAAACCCTAAGCCGCATCTGGCCCTTTTAAGTTGAGCAAAGGTTTCAACTCATGGAGATATAGTCAGATTGGGGCTCGGAATAAAAAATGAGAGGAATGTGAAGTTTAAACCAACTTCACTCATCTCGTAAGTACTTACTAAGCCTTGCTGTGTGCATCAATGTGAGGCTGAAAGAAGCTTCTAGGGCAGCCCCTATGCGAGAGCTTACATTCAGCTGAAGAGACAGGGCGGATGACCGAGAATCCCACTGATGTGAAATAGCTCGGAGATATAAATACAACTTGTGGTGTCCAAGGCACTGTGTGATTGGGGGCCAGTACCTAGGAACAGAACCCCCGGGAGCTAACGCTTAAGATCAGAGATGAGTAACAGTATGGTGAGGCCAGAGAGGGCCCTGGGAACTTCCACTCCCCCCCTCTTCTGCAACTCCACTCTCTGGCTCCCAGAGATGTCCCTGATATTCCTGCACATTTCAAACTTAGCTACCTGTTCACCGCCCTTTTCTAATCTGCAGCAAGTCAAACACCACGGGAACAAAGAGAGAAAGAGGATTTTCACAGGTGCTCCCTCATGACCTCCAATTTCTGCCCCTCCACACCCAGCCTCAGGCAGTGCCCTCCCCCACACCACCTGGGGAGCTTCTCAGTCTGGGGGCCTTCCGGGCCAACCTCTGTCTGAGACGCTGGAGAGAGGCCAGCCAGCAAGGTCACGATTTTGAAGCAGAGGCAATGTTGGTCCCAGACACCACTGGGAGCAGCATCTTCCTTGTGTTGACTCCCCTTGCGCACCCCACTTCTCCAGTCTCCACTCCAGCTCAGACCCTCCTCCCAATAGTGCAATCAGAGAAGGACAGAACATGTGGCCAACCGGCCTCTCCCCTGGGAGCTTGGCCTGCCCAACCTGAGGCCAGGGCAGAGCAGGGGGCAGCTGGGTGACTTCACAGTGTGGAGGCTCCCTGGGGTCTGGGGCTACTACCGGATTCACCAGTTCTGACTCCCATCTGTCAGTCCACTCAGATCCCCACCTTCTGGGGTCTTTACAATGGATGCTTTTATTTCATCAGCTTTTCTGTCCTAACATCCAGAAACTGCTTTGAAAACAGTCTAGTGACAGGGATCCTCTGCCCAGAAAGGAGCACCAACCTTTTCTGACTTGCGCCCAAGAGAATTCAAGCAGACAGTGATCTGGGAATTGGGGGAAGAAGACTGGGGAAAACCCACAAGCCCCAAGATCCCCTCAGGCAAAACTGGGAAATAAGGATGCTTTGTAGGGGAGTTTTACTTCTTTCCGGGTGGCAAACGGGACAGGGGATCTGCCACAGGACATGAATACGAGAGTGCTTCCACACCGACACCCTGTCCACCACCACCAGACACAGCACATTCCTGGGCTCACACACATTCCTGGGGCAAAGCTGCCTTTGCACAAGTATCTCAGATTCTACTCCTGGCCTTGCACTGCCTCTCCCCTGCTTCCACCCCAAGGAGCTCCTAGTCCCTTCCTCCCCAGATCTAGACCTTTTCACTCTAGAATAGCCACCGTCCCCACTCCTCCAGTCGTGGCAGCACACTTTCTTCTCTCTCCTCCTGGTCCTCCTCGGCTGAGATGCCCCTGCCCAGCCGTTCAGGCCGAGGGTTGCCGAAGGCTCTCGCCTACCTCCCGCCCCCGCTGGAAGAAAGTGCCGGTCGGCGCCTGTCGGAAGAACGCGCCCGCCGTAGCGCGCTTCTCGGCGGGTCCCAATGTCTCCCGCCTCAACAGGTGCCCCGGCTACAGCTGTCACCAGGGGCCCGGGCAGAGGCGGCGACAGGCACGCCCCCTGCAGGGCAGCGGGGGTTCCGCATCCCCAACCCTGGTCCCTGGAGAGCCGAGGGGCCCCAGTATCTCCGCGGATGCCCAAGTCATGCAACGCCGCCTTTGTTTCCCCGCTGGCTTTGACGTCGCTGACCTAGTGAAAAGGAATCTTCGAGCCTGGGCAGACACCGAGCACTCAAGAGTCGTGATAAACTGTAGTGTTGGGGTGAGGGGCTCGTACAGGACAAGACCTTTTCCCGACCCAGAGAACCCTGGGGGTGTTAGTGGGGAATCCTCCGTGCCAAAGAAACGGTTTCCAGTTGGCCCGGGTTGGGAAGAGTGTTCAAAGTCCGGCACAGCCCCCAAGGGACTCTGCCTTACCCAGAGCCCCCACATGACGTCCCTTGCCCCCAGAAGGCTGGCAAAGGGGTGCGTACGGTCACCTATGCGCTCAGCTGCACGCAGTTCCCAATGCCCGCTAGCTGTGCGCAAAGTCCAGCCCCCTTCCTTAGCTGGCTAGGCGCAGGCAGCCCCCGGTCCCCGGCCCCGGAGGCGCAGTGCCGACAGAGCCGCCACGTTCCCAGTCGCGCGCGCACGCCGGGCCCACCAAACTTGCAGCACTTTCTCCCAGCCCCCACCCACTGTCACCCCACCTCCCATCCGAGTGCCTTAGCCCTGCTGGCCCGACAGAGGTTACCATAACAACGGGCAGGAATGCTCCAACATATACAAAGCTGCGGGGCGCGGTGGGCTCACAGCCCCCGGCCGGGCCCGGCGCCCTCCGAAGCCGTGCGGGGCTAGGATGCGCGCCGCGGCTCCCTGGCCGACTGCCCGGCGCGCAGGGCATACTCACAATGAGCGGGATGGTGCGGTCCTCGCGGAGCTGCTCCGGCCTCCCGCCGGCCCTTTGCGCGCCTCGCCCGCCGGAGGATGCTGCGTGGGCTCGGTTGTCCTGCCATAAGTAGTAGAAAGTGCCCAAGATCCAGGCTACAGTCAGGATGGCGATGGCATTGGCGCGGATCTTCCTCATGGTGGGCGGGCGGGCACCCCGGGTGGGGGCCCGAGCAGGCGTGCTCTCGGGGCCGGGGCGGGGGCGCTCGCAGCCCCAGCTGTTTGTTTTCGCTCGCGCCCGGCTGCTCAGTCCTGCAGAGCAGAAAAAGGAGAGAGGTGGGGGGTGGGGGGGGTGATAGGGAGAGACAGGAGCACCGAGCGATCCTCACGGTCCTAATGCCCTTCAGCCCCGAGAGCGCGCGTCTCCGGGGCGCCCATTCATTCGCGCGCAGAGCCCGCCCCGCGCTCCAGCCCCCGCGGGCCGCTGCGCACCGGGAGAAGAGCTCCGCGGGTGCGAAGCAACGCGGGAGCAAGGCCGAGCGAGGCAGACGCCCGCGGCGGAATGGCGACTGGCCAGAGCTAGTCTCGGCTCCCTCCGCTCTGCGACCGAGTACCCGGCGGCTGCCCCCGCGCGGCTCTGGTCGGTCCCGCCTACCTCCACCCACCCCCGGACCAAGCGGCCCTGAGTCAAAGGCTGGAGATGCGCGACCCCGGCCCGGGCCCGCGCCGCGGAGCTGCGATTGCAGGCTCAGCTCTGAACTGTGCTGAGGCGCGGGGTTTAAGGTGCGGTTGCCGGATCCTTGGGAAGGGGCGGTGGGCGAAAGGAGGGTTTTGAGTGTGCACTGAAATCCTCCGCAGCCTAGGATTCCGAGCGGCTGGACCAGGGCCCGCCCCGAGGAGGGACTGGAAGCTGGTGCACTTGACATTGGAAAACAGCTACCGGGTAGCAGCGCAGCTTTACAGCCCGGGAAAGGAGAATGGGGGCGCAACAACGCCACATCTCCCATTGACCCGGGGCTCCCAGCTTTCATGATGCTTCTCTCCACCCCGCCTCATTGTCCCCTGGACAAGCCTGAGGTATTATCATCACCATTTCATCATAACGATGGGAGGCCAGAGAGGCAGGAAGATTTGCCTGGGGTCACACGGCTAGTGGGCACAGCCCAGTCTAGAAACCATCTAGAAACCACTTCCGACAAAGTACAAGAGAAACACGTACACAAAAATTGGGATTCTGTCTCAGCCCTGAGAATTTAAGAGTGAAAAACTACTGTCACTCCAAGCACAAAGCGAAGGAGGGCTAAATTAATTCCAGGAGATGAGCACAACATAGGGCACAGGGCAGACACTTAATGAATAGATGTTAAATAAACAAACCTAGTAAGGATCACAGAGGAAGAAATAATTTATTGCAAGGTGGGCCAGGGAAGGCTTCCCATAAAAGGTGGGTACACTCTTTGAATAAACTCTGAAGAGGCAGAGAAGGAAGGGGGGCGAGGAATGAAAGGAATAGCTGCATGAATAACCCCAACAAAGGTCCAGAGAAGCAAAGTATTTGATGCGTTCAAGGAATAAAACTGCCTGGCATTGCTGGAACCCAGGCTGCTGGAAAGGATTTGGGAATTGAGGGTTGGCCAGGCTGGGTGAGTCTGGACTCAGGAGGTCCTTGAATGCCAGAGCCAGAGAAGGTAGGAGCTGGGGAGGAGGGGGTGGGGTGGGGAGTTGGGGAGCATGGGGGGGTTATTTCCTGATGTGTTGCTGGATGCAGACCCATCTGAAGACCCGGGAAGAGTACACCTCCAAATGAAGCCACTCTGGGAATCAGGCAAACAGCGAGGTCACGGCTCATGCCTTCCCCCACCCGCCCCTGTCAACCTCCTTCGATCCCCCTTCTTCAGTTCTCCCCACTGAACCATGCACATAATGAAGGCTCACTACATTTCTGTTGGAGTGGCATGACATGAAGAAAACCCTCATGGGCTTTTTGTTGCAAAAAACCCAAGATCATTGTTGAAACCACAGTATCCTCTTCCTCATTCAGACGACTAACCATGGGGCACCTAGACGAGTTCAAAAATGGCAAGAATCAAGAATGTGACCCCAGAAAGGGAATACACAAAAGGGTGTCTCACAAAATCTGTGAAGTAACAGAGTCTAAGGCAACAGCTGGCAGTCAGGAACAATAGGGCATGAATGCCCACTGGTCCTGGCACAGGAGGCAGTCTTGCTCTCCTGGGCCTCTCTTGCCTGGAATATGTGATTGGAGTAGGGGCCAGGATTCATTTGCACGAATGGAGAAAATCACTGTCAAGACACTGCCTGGTTCCCATAGGAGTCAGGCAGACCCAGTGGCCATGTCCTCTGTGGGAGGCCAGGAAGACCTTGCTCCTTAGCAATCAGGCCCTACAGGTATCTCCAGACAACAAGGGAACTTAGAACTGAAAGGGAACTGCCCCCCGCTTCTAGAGAGGTTCTCTGGGCTGCCAGACAGAAAGACGGGGAATACTGCTCTGCTGCCATAGGCTGCTGTCCTCATCTCAGCCTGGTCTCTGCATGTTCAGTTGCTTGAGAGAACCAAGTAAGAGGATGTGGGAATCCAAAGACATTTCATCAACCCTAGTGAAAGTTTTCAAAGTCGGCCGTAGACATGATGAGGGATTGATTAGGCTGGGTTATGCCAAACTGAAGTGAGGCTCATTTCTCATGGCTCCAGAGTAGGACTCTATAAGGTGAAGAAGGGAGGAGCTGGAATTTAATAGTTTCTACAAGCTCATCCTTTATTCCCCTGGGTGAGAGTGCTGCACATCTGAACCTTATTCTCACTCCCTGGCCGTTCTGTCCCAAAGAGAAGGTTTCCCCATGTTTCTACCACCACCAGAAATATCCGGCAGTAGTGGATCCTCTCTGGATGGTGACAGACTTCACAGCCAGTCCTTCTTTAGATGGACACAATAAATTTCCCTGGGAGGGTGGGAGCAACAGGGCAGGTAATTACCATGTCATGGGATGCAAGAAATTTGACATGGACGGAGAGGTTCAGTGATGTGCCATAAGCCACGGCACACTGGTAGTAGAGCTGGAAACGGGCAGCTGCCCCTTCAGTTATAATCCATGGTCTTTTCTAAACAAATAGTAGCAGGACCCTCACTGGGATGGATTTCCGTGTTCAGAGAAGACATGAGCTTCGTTTCCTCCCCGGCCTTAGGAATGGATTGCAGCAGAATCACAGAATCAAAGTGACACCTTAGAGACTTAGTATTGCCTAACATTTGTCGAACTTCAAAATCAAGAGAGATAATAATAGCTACTTTTCACCGAGTACCTAGCAGGTGCCAGCTGCTATGCTGGCATCATACACATGTTATTTCTAATGTGTCCACAACCTGCAGAAAGGACCTGAGGCTCAGTGAGGCTCTGTTGCCAGAGCTATATGTACAGCTGGTAAGCGGAGGGGCTGAGTTTACGTCCATTTTCAAAGCCAGTATCTGGGTGCAGGGCACCTGAGACCACTGCACAGTCCGCACAGTGGTCAGCGCTGTATAAGACCCCACTTCCCTGTCTGGGCCTGTTTTCTCCTCTGTGAAAGGCAGGATGCAGAGAGATGACCTCCCGGGTGCCTCCAATTGTGCCATTGTGGAGTTCCAGTTCCTTGGGTATCTTCTCCCTTGTGGAATTTTTCTCAGGGACTGTCCTCTTCTCTTTTAAAGCTGTCAAAACCAGCACTCAGTAAGCTGGCAAAGTGGCCATGTGTCCCTGCTGCTCCCCAAAGCCTGAAGAAGCCTCTGCTCTTGTGCACATGACATGGGGTTTTGAGGGCAGGTAGATGACAGAGAAGAGAAAGAGTATAGCTCAGAGTAAGGCCACAGCTCCAGAGCTAGACAACCTGAATTCACATGGTCCTGTCACATATTAAGGAAGTGGCTGGGGCAAATTCTTAGCCTCAGTTTCCTCCAATGTAAGATAGGGCATTGATAGCACTTAACTTGAAGCATTGTTGGAAAAAGTGGAATGAAACAAAGCATGTAAAATGCAGTGCCTGGTCACCACCCAGGAGCCCACTCTCACAGGCAGTGTTGCTGGCTGCTGCGGGTGAGGGACACCTCGGAAGGGTCTGCCTGGGACATAGGCAGGGGATAGCTCACCAGCACCATGAAGATAGACCCCAGGCAGGCCTCTTCAGCCACTGGGGGTGGCTACCTTTTCCAGAGCCTCCGCTGAGCAGACTACAGGCAGGGTGAGGGAGAGGCAGAGTGCAGGACCCCAGCCTATGCTGGGTGTTCATTCCTCATGGCATATTCATTACCCTTGAGATGCTGGGTCTTGGCCTGTGTACAGGTTCGGTGGGGGACTGATTAGATCCCAGGTGTGCCATAAGTAGGAAAAGAGGTGGGGATGGTGAGCAGAACATATGCTACTATACAACAGGCATTGTGGCCAAACACCACCTTGGAATACTCACAATAACCCTGTGAAGAAGGCGTGAGCACTTCCATTTCACAGAGGAAGAGACCGATGCCTGCAGGGGTCACCCAGTCATCAAGGGGCACATGTGCCACCCACTGCTGGCTGAGTGCATTTAACACACCAGCGTATCTAAGGAGAAGTTATTAGAGATCATTGCAGATTGATGAGAGGACCTGGCTCTTTGAAAGGAACTCAAAGAATCTTCTTACCAGTCATTCTATTTGATCACCATGGGCTTTTCTATCAGCTTCTGCTGCTGGAGAGGAAGCTCCATGAGGGCAGGGGTTCTTGTGTATTTTGTTCCCATTTCTTAGAGCAGTGCTTGGCATATAGGAGCACACAGAACACACTCATGACGTATTTGTTGATGGAAGGAGAAAGGGAGAAACAAGGAGCCATGCATTTATCTACTAACTCAAAAACCTGATAGATGACGGGGACTGGGCTCCAGACGCAGGGTGTGACCCTTCTAGGGTCAGTGCAGCCAGAGCAGTGAGTAACCCAGGTCCCCACCAGTGTTTCCTCAGGAGCAGCCAGCTCCCGCCCCAAACAAGTTGCCCCAGGGTAAGGAAGTTTTCTGTGGTTCCATCAGAGGTCAGGGAAGGAATGACCCTGTTCTGGTGGGTAACTGCAGGAACTGCGACTAGGATAGGCCATGAAATGACCCAGCTGTTGTGTTTGGGAACAGGATGGCCAAGGCTCAGGGCTAATTAATAACGTATCAACTGCTTTTTCTTGATAGCAAGGAATTCCTACAAAGGAAAAATAATGACACAGAGCCAACTGGTCAACAGAACTGCCACGGAGGCAGAGCCCTTTCAGAGGCTTCCCTGACCTGCCCATCTTCACTGCTGTTTCCTTTGTCCCGTCCGCTTCTCCACAGCCTCTGCAGAACTGAGAGGCAAGAGTCCTCAGAGCAACCCAGAGGGCTCAAAATGCTTGGCCAGTGCCAGCCACATGTCCATCTCTTACCCGTGAATGGGAGTGTCTCTGAGCAGGGCCTGGCTGCCTTATTTGTGTATCATAGTTTCCAGCATGGTGCTGGGCATTATGACAGAACCCACTGAATATTTGTGCAGTGAGTACATGAATGAATAAAATCTAGGGTGGCAGGTTGCTGCTGTTCCTCATTCTGTCCCATGAAAATGCCATCAGCCCACTCAGCCCATTGTTTGCCCATTGAAGAAGCATTTCCAGTCCTTCCATTTCCTTTTCTTCTGGAACACATACCATACAGGCACTTTCAGGTTCCAGAGATAAAAATGAGCAATACCTGATGCCAGTTTCTGAGGAGTCCAGTAACTTTAATAGGGAAATATATATAAATGGTTACAAGATGATGTCATAGAGCTCTATAGAAGCACAAAGGGGGCTTTGTCACAAGAAGTCATCCGAGAGTTGAGTCTTAAAGGATTAGTGGGTGCAAGATGTGTCAAGGCATCCTGGGGAAAGAAAGGTGCAAATGGCAGTTACATGTGGAAGTGTATAGGAGCACAGGAAGTGGTGAATGGCATGTGTATTGGGTAGAGGGTGCTAATGGTCATGAGATTAGAAGAATGGGCAAGGACCAGTTAGCAGACATCTTCTATGTCTAAGAAGTTTGGACTTATTCTGGTAAGCCATGGAGAACCATCCAAGTCTTCATGATCAAGTTATATATTTTAGGTAGAAGGTTGGAAATGAGTAACAGAGGATCACAAGATTTTTTCATATCATTTCAATGCTGTATGTCTGAACTGGGACAGAAACACTGGCGCAGAGAAGAGAGGATATTCAAAGGATCTGGCGACCAGTTGGAGGTGGGATGAGAGAATAACATGTACATTTCTTGTGTAGAGGAATTTAGGAGTAGATTTAAGAGGTATGTTCAACTGAACTTGAGTTCTCTGTGGTCCACACAGGGACACAGCTGTAAGTCCAGATCCCGTGCTCAGAAAGGGGAATGGAGGCCAGTCTGGTGATGAGAAAACCAGAAACACAACTGGGGCAAAAACATTGCTGGGTGGCTATTCATGATTTATGACATACCCTAGGATCCCAGCACCTAGCGATGGGAGTGAGGTCAAGTGCAACATAGAGTAGGGCTTCCGGATCCATGGTATGAAGATGAAGAGACAGAGGAGTGGCATTGTTTTTTGGCCTTTATCAGATGCTTTGATTCAAGACCCAGGACCCAGGCTCTTAGAATACTCTTTTACCAAGGACCTCATCATCTGGTACATATTAGGATGCACTGCTAGACCTAGGGCTGGACCAAAATTTGCCTTAAGAAGAGGGCAAACAAGGAGACCAGAGAGAATCTGAATTGAGAAGTGACCTGACCCTGTCCAGCAATTCCTTCCATCTAAGGGTGCCTATCTATGATTGAAACCTCCATTTTCCTTGAGAAACTGGGAAGTGGAAACTCAGACAATGTTCCCAGGATTGGTATATATTTTGAAACTTTCAGCAAGGCTGCAAATATCCATTGATATATTTTGAAGTGTAATTTCCATTCCCTTTCCAGCCAAAATAATTGAACAGGAAGAAAAAAGCTGTTGGTGCAGGAGGCATGTAACATCAGATTCTCATTGCCTGGAAATTTACCATTTCAAAGCAATTGGAGGTTTTTACAGCCAGTGTTTATAGTCATACATGCCCCCTTTCACTGAAGCCACCCTCTGAAGCCATCAAAAGGCCCATCAATCTAACCTGGACACTAAAATTGTTCAGTGTCTGGGGCTGATACCGAAGCAGAGAATTTTTTTAAATTGTCCTGCCATTTTGTCAACATATAAATCTTGGGTAATTTCCTTCTGTTAGATGGTGTAAACAGTTGGGCTGTCAGTGCTCACAGAGCCAGTGAGGCAGAGCTCTGTGGTGGCATGGCTGGCACTCCCTCTGCTCTCCCTTGGCACTCCTGCCCTGCGTCCATCACAAGTTGTCCTCTCACTCCCATCTAAGTTGGCATTTCTCCTCCCTACCCAACAACAACAAAAGTCTCTGCTTCTGCCTCCAGCTCTCTGACAGGAGGCCTGAGTGGGGCTGCTTCTGCAGCAGAGAGGGCGCTGTGCTGCCTCTCATGACTCCTAGTCTTCATGGCTGTCTTTCTGCTGTTGTGGATGCCTGTGTGTGCGTGTGCGTGTGCTGGTTTTCTTTTTTTTAAAGGTTTATTTATTTATGCATACAAGCTGGGATGAGAGAATTCAGCAGAGACAGTGGGGGGCAGAACAGGCAGATAGACTAAAGTACACTGCTGAGGGGAGCAGCGGGCAAGACAGGAGAGGTCTGCTGCGCCATGTGGGAACTCCCTGGCTGGGGATTGAACTCGTGCTGCAGTGGCTCTGGATAGCTTCATAGTGCTGCGCTCAACCCGCTGCGCCACCAGGGAGGCCCATGTGTGCTGGTTTGCAACTGGAATTCATGCTTTTTCTGGAACTGCTAGTAACTTTCCCTAAATTTGCATCCACTGGAGAACATTTCTAAATTCACAACCAGTCCTTTTTCTTTGCTCCTACTTTGGAATCAGGTGTCTCTGCAAGGACCACGACCTAAAGATAGGACACTTAGTATGTTGTTGGGCAACTAGGACAATCAGGACATGGGAAATCTGGGTGTGAGTGCCAGGTGTGCCATTAGCTGCGAGGTGACCCTGGAATAGTCACTCCGCTGAACCTGTTTAAAATGAGGGTTTTTTGGTACAAAGGTCCTTTGTAGTGCTAGCATTTTAGGATCCTATTAACTTATTTTAATATTTTAAACCATCCCCTGTCCCAGCAAGAATTACTGGCAATAAACTGAAATGCAATTTTATTTATTATCATTTGACCAAGAATCTGGACATTTCTGGATTACAGCAGACCTGAAAGGCCAAACTAGAAGAATGTACAAGCAATTGGTAAATCCAGAAATACCTCTGGCGGGGGGCGGGGGGGAACTGGAGGAGTGAGGAGTGGGAGAATTTTAACTGTATATATATTCTTTTGTCCCCTTTTAATTTTTCACCACATGCATTTATTACCTCTTCATTTAAACAATTTCTTAAGAAAGAAGTTTTGTTTTCCCTTCCTTCAACTGTAGGCTAGGTCCTAGGGGGACAGGAGCTTATGATGGGGTTGGCATTACTTGCTGGAAGCCACCCCTCAGCCCAGGCCATGCCTAAGACCAACCCAGCCCTCCAATCAGGGCTGGCTAACAGCCCGGCCTCCCAGGGGGCCAGAGGAAGGCCAGGAGCCTAGGGGAGTTCTGGTCACTGTTGCCGCCAGCCCTCCTGCCAGGATATCAAGCTGCTCTAGGGACCCCGTTCAAAGTGTTCCTGCAAGGGGATGGCTCTCAGAGCTCCAACAGCGAGATAAGCAAAGGAGACTAAGAATTTTAGCAAAGAAAGAAGTGCATCTGGTCTTAAATGCTCCTGACCTTGTCATTCCCTTTCAAAGAGTCTTTTCTGTTTGCTTTTTGCTGCAAATATAACGTGAGTATGGGAACATGAAAGAAGAAAGAAAAGGGCCTGAGATGAGGGGGAGAAAAGTCTTCCAGGCTCCCTTTTCTCCTGACTCTACCGCCCCTCTGCTTGTCTCCGCTCGGCAGGGGAGGGCTGTAGCATCCTGAGTGGGGCCACACTCCCCTGGTTTTCTCCCCCTGTGCCAGCTCCCTCATGACATCTAGCCTCCCTCTGGACTTCCTCTTCTACCCCTTGTCTGATGATCGCCCTGTCATTTCAGCATCCCCCACTTCCCTCCACCCCTCTTTGACTCCCCTGACTCCCCCTCTTTTGGCTGACCTAGTGCACTGCCACCCTGCCCAGAAACAGCTGCCATTACTGAGGTTCATTTCCCAGCCTGTGCGGTCACCTATCACAGCTGGGAGTCCTCACGGTAGGTTCCTCTGCTCTCCTTGCGTATTCCCTACAGCCTGCTTCTTTCCAGGGTCAACAAAGCCCAGGTGGGGGTGAGTTGTCCTCCAGCAGGTCACAGGAAGGGGGAGGTAAGAGGACAATTGCAAAGCCATGACAGAGTCGGACAAGGGGCAGCAGATGGAGATGTGCACTTGGTAGAGTGAACACAAACAGGAGATGAAAAGATACTGAGCATGAGGAAAAACAGCTTCAGGGAAAGAAAAAAGCAGCGAATGAAAACCAATAAAAGGGTAATAAATACTAAAACCAGAAAAGCCTGGAGAGAAACCATTCAGGGAGCAGTGAGAGGACACTAACGTCAGTGGAGTCAGGTCAGAGAGGAGGAGCGGGAGGGGCTGCGGTGGTCAGTATGAGGGGCTGGCGGCTGGAGGAATGGTGCAACATAAATCTCTCAGGAAGGGTCACTCACCTTCCAAGCTGTTGGACTTATTGGCTGCAGCAAGCAGAATCTATTTAAAACACACCAGGCATTCTGCCTCGTTCTGTTTCCCTGCCCAGAAAAGGCTGAAGCCAAAGACTTAGGGAATCATTCCAACATTAGGACCCTGCACGGGCCACAGACAAGGCTGAGACCATGAAGATCCCTACCCCATCTGGGAATGCCCCTCCCCCCTCACACAAGCTGCCAAGCCACTAAATGCACAGCATATTGATTGCAGTCCCAAAGATTGCTGGGAAAGACTCGGTGACTTCCTTCATTCTGTCTTCAAGCTTGTCAGAAAGCAGATGTCACTCAAATGTGACAGCTGCTCTAAAGGGATGCTCAAAGGGAGCTCCCTGACCAGTGGGAATAGTCTTAATGATGACTGGAGAGGCCTTGGCTGATTCGATTACAGCAAGACAAAAAATGAAGGAAAGGACGGCATGGATAAAATGGCCCTAGGGAAACCATATGGGCCTTGAATTGGAAAACAACAAGAGTCTCCCTCTTTTCCCTAGCATATCTTTGTGAAGCTCTAAACTTGAGAGATCTGACTCTTCATCCACTTGCCACAAAGTACAACATATGGCTGGGGGCTAGAGGCCAAGGAAGACCACCCACATAAGTTCTGTTTTCCTTCCCACTCAGCGGGTTGGGAGTGGAGATTCTTCCTTCCTCAGCTCCCGAGCCCGTAAGTTGTGTAAAATACTGTTAAAGGTTGACTATAAGTCTCTAATCTACATGAAATTTATATTCTTGAAAAACTTAGTGTACAAATCAAATTTCACCTGCCAGAGAGTCTGGCTTTTCATAACAAATCTGAGGTCGATCTTATGTTTAAAGAGAAAAATAGTTCGTGAAAGTGAATAAGCATCCTAGTTCACGTTTGTGACTTTGGAAGTTTGAATGTCTGATTTCACCGGCTGTGGGAGTGGTGGTAAGAATGACTAAAAATCCACCTATAGTTTGCTTTTAGGTTGCAATTATGCATTACTTAAAATATAAAACAACTTAAGAAGATAGGTATAATTCAGGAGCTACTGCTAACTAAATAAGTCCATGTTTTTAAGAACATTTGAATGGATATTTTCAAATATACACTTAAAAAAGTAATGAACCTAGTATTAAAAACCCTGATCCACCAATTATCAACTCCTGGTCAGTTCTGTGAGAGAAAGGACTTTCTGGCCAGATGACAGATAAAGAGAGTGAACTTACCAATACAGGCAAGTAGGATTAGTCCTACTCAGAAGGCAGACTCCCCATTTCTACATATATGCCCGATACTACAGCCAGGAGTATGAAGAGAAGAGCAAAGAAACATATTCTTGGTTAACAACCAAAGACAAACAACAAACAAAAACTGTTCTTCTCTGAAGGATGCACAATACACTAGTAACTGATTACCTTCAAGGAAGGAAAGGACTGAGGAGAGGACTTTTTATATTAAAAGGAAGTTTTTTGTACTATGTACATTTATTACCTATTGTTAGAAGTGACTTGTCAAAAACAAGCATCATGAAGCTTCATAGAGACCAGGTTCACTAGTTGTGGCAAAAGGACTAATGTCTGGACTGAGATCACCAAACTGTCTTCATACAGTGACCTGAACTTGCTTTCTTGTCATCATTTGCTCACTGCACCTTCTAAGCCCAAGCTGCACATCACCAGCATAGATGTTTCACGTAATAAACATCTAACTAAAAAGTCCAATGGTTACACAGGTGTACACAGATCACGGTTCACAAGCTGCACTCTTAAGATGTGTGCACTTCACTGCACGTTCACAATACTGCACTTCGACAAAGAATTATTAAGAACAAAAAAATTCCCAACCGTAGTGTGTAAATAAGTCAAAGACTCACCATTGGGTTGGTGGTTCAGAGAAAGCTGTTGTTCTGAGAAAAGAACATGATGCGGACCTTTTTGCAAAAACTCACTCTTTGGAAACCAATACTACAGCATGTGCTTTTGGTTAAGCATTCCATGGCTGAAACGCAACTCCATGTGAAATGCCGAGAGGATGAGGCAAAATCTTGGCCAAGGTCAAGGTCTGCTGATGGTTTGAGAGGGGGATGGCAGCCAATTGTTTTGCACTTGTGTAACATTTAAAAAAGAAAAACTAACCCCAAATCATCTTCTGTTCCTTTTCTGAGCCAACTTTAGTCCTGCTCATTGTATCTAAGAAATCAGAGGAAGCCATATGTGTTACAGCTCAGGCCTACTAAACCTCCAGGGCCAAACATACATATCTTGATTAAAAAGAAACTAAGCCAGCTAACTAAGGCTCTGGCTGGCTTTATAGGATATAAAAGCTGTCAGAATTTTAGATAAAGTTGCAGTCTGTGTGGGAAAAAGCAGAGAAATATACTTCAACCTCCCTTTTGTTTATGTGGTCACTTTTTATGGAACAAAAACAAGAATAAAATCACCCCAATTTAGTAGAAAACAGGGGCTCATATCTATGTCTAGGTGATTACTGGGGACAAAGTTTCAAGTTTTGCATACTTGGTACAAATCTCTGCCACACGAAGAAAAGCCAATATACTCTCTTTGGAATTGAAACTAAGCACAAGGATGGACTAGAAAATGTATTTTTTGCCAGGTCATAAGGAATGGATATGTGTAGATAGAACAGTCTTTCAGCAGCTTATGAAATACAGACTTTATATTTTATACATCAGTCTAGCTGGTTGGTAAGCAGGTTAAAATCTATGGCAAGTCACAGATATACAAGAGCAGGCCCCAGAGACTTCCCAGTCCTGCTGTGAGTTAGCCATATCTTAGGACTCAGGGATGAGTGACAGTTGTCATCACTGTGGACCTCTCAAATTTTCTTAGGTAGTCATAATGACATACATAAAAAGAGAATTTTTTAATTATTCTTTTTCTTTTCAAGTAGCTAATTCTACTCAATTCTCTCTATATAGTACAGTCTCAATTTCTCCTTTCCTAAAAATGAGAAATGACCACTTTTTTTCAATATTTCTCATCCTCAACACTAGGCAAACTTGCTTCATTTCCACTTTGCTTACCTCTTATTAAGCCTTACAACACTGGCAATGTATCTGGATGTAAAGATTTCCCTTCACTCTATATAGTTAAATAGTGAACTAGTAAATGTGAGCTCCCCAAGACCACACACAGCACATCTCTGCTGAGAAGAGTATTTTGACCCCAGGTGGAGCACCAGATGGCAACAGCAGGCTTCTCCCTAGTCAATGAGGCCATGGTGTGGTATTCTCCTTCTTTCATCCTGCTTCTTTCCACACAGCCTACATTCCTGGGGCTGGAGCAGGATGGGTGTGTGTGCAATGAAGCAGAAGGCACATAGCACTCAAGGGAACATGCCACATAAAGAGACAGTGGGATGTATTATAGAATGTAACAGATAGGAGGGCCCCTACAGCACATCTAATTCAAGCTGCTAATTTTATAGGCCCAGAAAGGAGCCCAGAAAAAAAGTAACTGATGCAAAGTGGTCAGAACTAGAACCCAAGTCACCAACCCATGTCCCTGATCCTCCAACCATGACAAAATTAAGTATAGGAAAAGCAAAATATAAAGTTAAGTCCATGTACACTACATCCCCATCACCTCCACCAGCTAAACAAACATACCTCTTTTAAAACTACCATGTCTCAATCTCTCATTTATTTTCAGTCCTGCTAGCTTATGAAGTTCAAATTTCTGATTCTTATCTAGGACTTAGCAGATACCCTCATGACTTGAGTACTCGGAATCCCAACTCTGCTCATGTGTGTTGCTGCTCAAGGAGGGACAGCTTTGGGAAGCAGGAATAGAAAATGAGTAGCCTCCTCAAGAATATCCTGGATCACGCATCATGCTTACAATAAAGCTGACTCTAAACCCAACAGCTTTGGAAGCTCACACTCACAAAAAGACAATAGGCTAGCCAGTTAAAAAGAGAGAAAAATTAGTAACAAGGAAATTGAAAGGAGGGCTTCAGGTTCAGTTTGGAGGGCATGAGATTAAGAATCTCCATTCACACTGATTCTCACTTATATTCCTGAGGGATTAGGTACTTTAAAAATGAGAACAGAGATGGTACAAGCCAGGAGATGTAAACATTTGACATTTCCCATTCCTATGCAAAGGACTCAATTCTTGATTATCTTTAACTAATCACTCATTTGGTGCAGCTACCCATCGTCCAGGCACCTCCAACCAGAGCTGGCCACAGAGCTGGCTACAAGGAAACTGATGATTTGGTCCCACCTTCCCAAATAACAGGGGAAGGCATTTATGCAAGAGCCTTGGTGCCTCCAGCAAAGGGAGTGACTAACACACCTCGTAGTGGGCTAGTGGGTAGGTAGTTTTGAACAAGTGGGCTGTTTGGCTGTGTGTCACCTGCTTTATCACCTGATGTGAAACTGTTCCAGGACTGGGAAGTAGACAGTAGTAGGTTCCAGCACTTGAAGGCAACTTGAGAAAAGTATAGCTGAATTCCAAAACAAAAGTATTTGGGGGGTGGGTCATGTGTTTTATTATTCAAATCAAAAGTTAATCATAATAAGATGCATACTCTTTTTTTAGCTTATCTCATACAAGAAAAAAATGATTTTCACTATATTCCTACAGAGTTAAGGTACATTGAAAGTGGCCATCTCAACAACAGAAACGACAAAAGACTAGAAAAAATATATACTAATGAATAGACTAACAAATCAAGAAATTATCTCCTTTAAAAGAAAAAAGTGATACCTCTTATGAGGATGAGATATAACGAAGAGGGAAAACAGAAGGATAACTGAATGAATGAAAAAAAAAAAAACCTCAGAGAAATAAGGTAAATTAACAAATGATAGTCGGGGGCCCTCCCTGGCAGCGCAGCGGGTTAAGTCGCAGCACTATGAAGCTCTCCAGAGCCACTGCAGCACTAATTCGATACCGGCCAGGGAGCTTCCCATATGGTGCAGCAGACCTCTCCTGTCTCACCCTCAGCAGTGTATTTCAGCTGATCTGCCTGTTCTGCTCCCCACTCTGTCTCTGGTGAATCCTCTCACCGCTACCACCCCCCAACACCTCTGGCCTACACCACAGTTTGTATGCATAAATAAATAGATCTTTTTTTAAAAGAAATTATAGTCAAATGTTAGGGCACCAAAGTAACAGGAAGGATAGAAAGCTGAGTAAATGATTTTTCTGTCTAATGGGTTCCTAAGAGTCTAAAATGAGGAATGAAAATGTCTTTAACACAACACATTTTTTTTCCATCTGATCTACATCCTTGACATGGATAAGAATAAGTCACTTGCGGCTGCACTTTTAAGACGTTACAAATCCCTGAATATTGTACTATATACACATGTTCACTTTGCAATGACCAAGCACTAATTGCTCACCAAACAGAAAAAAAATCTGTCAGCTCTGTCTATAATTTTTACTCTAAAATAAAAATTTCATTCTTAATTAAAATCTTTTACATTTTTATTTTAAAATAAAGAGCTTCCAAAACACATTGATAGCAAGGGGGAAGTGAGGGTATAAAGGATGGGAGACAGCAGGGAGACAGAGAAAAGACCCTAAGCCCACAAAAATAATGATCAGGGCAGCTTTAGATAGGCCCCTGCTATGACAATGTCCTCCCCAAGCTACTCATAAGGAAGCTCAGCTCGTGCACAGGGACACAGCTAAAAGGTTAAAGAGGAGCGCTCCCTTGACAGATCAGGCTAAAAGGTGAAATCAATTTCTATCACTCCAGTAACTTGAGCCCCCTCCTCAAATCCAATTTCTAGGAATCTTTCCTAAAAAAATTATCAAAGAGAGAGTCAAAGATTTATATACCAGAAAGTTTATCACAGCATTACTGACATTAGCAAAGGGTTAGAAACAACCAAAAAGTACAACAGTGTGGGGATAAGTGAGATAAAGCCACTAGAAACCTACTTTCAAAGATTTAAAGACAAAGGAAATTGCTTGTGAAACCATGTTAAAAAGAGGGAAAAAATTAGGATACCAAGAGTATATATGTATGACTCTCAATTTTGTTTAAATATTATATGTATTATATACATTTTTAATACTGAAAGGAAATTTATAAACATGCCAGCAAAGGTTAGCTCTGTTTTAAATAGAGGAAAGACACATGATTTTTTTCTTTAGATTCATTTCTAATAAATTACATTACTTTTATATCAGGAAAAAATATATATTTTATACTATTCCTGCCCTAACATAATTCATTTGAGATAGTAATTGTTAGTCTTAGGGAAAAGCTACTAAGACCACGACTGACTCAGAACAAAAAGATTCAAAATCTACACAGTCACTCTCTTGTGAAAAGGAAGAGAAATCTAGCGTGCCACCCTCTACCTTCCTCATGCCTGGCTGCTGGCTCTGCTGCTGGGCTTTGCAGGAAGAACGACTCAAGAACAGACTCCCTCTCCACTATAACCACAACTCCAGCTGGTGTCTCCCATCTCTTAGCATGAAGATTACAGAGAAAAAGAAAGAGCCCTAATCCTTTGTTTCGAAGAAATTTTCCTTGTAATGCTAACAAAAATGACTCAAAATTAACTACGCAAATTTTGAATCACAAATCATTAGTTATTTTCAGTAACCATGTATAAATGACTTATATTGCTCAAGAATGAATATAAACCGAAGTCTGAGCGCCATCTTGTGGTGAGTTTGATTATTACCACGCCCACCCACCCGTCACCAGGCTTCTCCTCCACCCTCCAGCTCCCTGCAACACTCCCACGGAGGAGAATGTAGCGGTAATACCCTACTACCTTGAACAGTCCTCCCCAAAGGCGCTGGTGCGATTTGTTTTCACCGATTTCTAGTTTATATCCCAAAGGTGCCCGAATGAAGGTAAGTGGGAATGAAGGGGTATGGGAATAAAACGCAGATCATGCATATGTTGTGTGTGGGTGGTTGGGACTTACTTATGTTGAGGGTCCAAGGGTGAGAGGTGTGTATGTGTGTGTGGGGTATATCCACGCATACATACCAGTAGCGCCACAAGGCAGGGACCTGTAGTATAAATATCTCCTCCCTGGGAATATTTACTGATTTAATTATGAAGAAAAAATTTTTACATTTACAATTAGTGAACTTAGTGCTAAAAAGTTTTATTTATCAATGTTAGAGCAACTATCACCAACTTGGGCACAATTCCAAAACAGAGCTCTTGTTGGATTTTGGCCATAAAATTCTTTAAAACTTGTTAAGATCTTGAAAAGTAGAAAGCTTTGCTAATACTTTAGAAAAAATACTAGTCACTAATAAGTTGATTTTACACTGAAAAGTGGTGGCCTCCTCTTTTGAAAGGTGGGATACCACTGCTTGGAACATCTAAATGTATAAATTAATTTCAATGTACTAGGCATGAAAGGAGATGAGGAAATCATCACATTACAACTGACCGAATGACTCTGGGATAGAATTAAATGCTTAAAAGAGGTCAGTATTGCAACTCTGATGGAACACAGAACAATGAAGGGACCTGATACTGATTCTGAGAAAAGATAATCTTCCACTTGAAAGGGATTAAACAAAAAAGGAGGATCCCAACAAGAGACAACAAACAACATGAAAGGAGAAGCTGCGCAAATTATCAACGTTCTTTGGGGAGATGGTGCTTACTTAGGCTTTCTCTGCCCTACCCAGGTTGAAGGTCTATTTCCATAAAAGGGCCCCCCTGTTAGGACTTTAGTGTTGCTTTGGTCCTAGACCTGTAAAGGAGAGCATTTTCAAGCATGTGAAATATACTGAAGTGACCCAGATGGGAAGAACCCCAATTAGGTGAGTTGTGAAGGAGCTATAAGCTAAAGAATTAATAGTTAACTGGCTGAAATGGGACAATTAATCTGCCTGCTCACCTCTCCAACCTCAAGAAAAAATTTTTCCCCCTCCCAAGCTGAAGGGATTGAAATACTTGACTGCTTCTGTTTAAAATAAGTCAACATACTGAAGAGGAAAGAAATGTATTAAAAACCTGAGAGTCTTGACAAATCAATTCAGGAAGAATCCTTCACTTGTTATCTGCATAGGGAAAGCAAATGACAATGCTCCTCTTTGTCCACAAAATTTAAGAGGGAAAAGAATTCTCACCTTGCCCAAGTAAAACCATAAGCTCCCTTTAAAACAGTAACAGCCTTGCTCCACCAGAAGAATCTCAGGATCAGTGTAGGTTAGTACCTTAGTCTTGTCACCCAGGCTTTGACAATGAACAAGACTATTTAAATGGAGAAGAGGCTTTTTAATCTTGGCTCCAGCTTCCCAGCCGTCCTAACCTGGGAGGGAAGCTGCCATCATGACAGCTTGATGGGAAGGTCTTGCCCGTACTTCCGGAGCAGCTTCTGGTGGTTGTGGTCCACTGACCACTGCTGAGGCAGGTGCTTGGGCTGCATGGAGTCCAGGAAGTGCTGACGCCAGCGGCTCTCCAGCTGCATCAGGGAGCGCAGCCCACCCTGCGTGTGGCACCGCACCACCTTAAGCCCGTGAGGAATGTAGTTTTCATTGGAGATCCTGCCAAGACACGAAGTACAAAGCATCTGAAGGGAACAAGCACAGGAGGATATGACAGGTGGCTCCCATGGTGCTGGCCCAGGGGCTTCCGCAGGGATGTGTGGAGAGGTTAGACTCCTCCAGGGTTGGTTCTGTTTTTAGAGCATCTTTCCCATAGCTGCCCCTTTTAAAAACAGTTTGGACATAATGCACACAATCCAAGGTTCTGAGCTGTACTTACAGGAAAGTTATTAAGCTCAGCACTTACTAGAGGCCTACTGTCGGGCTGATAGTGGGTGAAAAATGTTGGTCTTTTATTTACACTAGAGTTACTCAGGTACCAGCTCACTCGTCTCTTAAGTTACTCATTCTGAACCATATACTCAATATATCAGCCCACATTTTCCTGTTTCTCATAACATTGCAATACCTGAGTGTAAAAATGCAGGGAGGTACATTTCTTTAGTGCCTTCTCTCTCATAAAAAGAATGCCGAACTGCATCCATAAAAAATGCTTCAGTCGCCATGAAATGCTACCGTGGTTGCTCACATGTGTAACTGATGATGTTTAATGGGAGGAAGAATCCTGCCTCCTTCCTAACTAAGCAGAGAGGGCTTAAACACTCCTGTGATACTGTGACAGTGTAATCCCCACAGAAAGGGAAGGATCGGGGTTCCCTGCCCCTCCTAAGGAAGGGTGATGAGCAGTGAGGGGAAGCTAAAAAGGACTTGGGACAGAAAGCTGGGGAGGATTTGGAGAAGGAACATGGAGCAGAGACACGTGAAGCAGCAGCGAGCTTGCTTCTTGGCCTTGGACTTGTGCCAGGGACTTGGCGGGACATGGAAAGAAACACTTGGAAGAGACGTGGGTGAGAGACCTATCGGGGAAGGTGACGATGGCAGTCTTATCTTGACTTATATTTTGATTTTGCTCTTTTCCTTCTAGGCTTCCCTGACCCCTTCTACCCTTTTCCTAAGATTCCCCACCAGAAGGTGCCTTAGACTTGTGGAAAACTTTTGGCCTTAGTGGCCCTACTTTGGCCCAACCCTGTTTCGTTGGGCATTTTCCAAGAGGGGATGGGTAACTTTGGGTGCTCCATTGGAAAATTATATTCCTTCTCTTCTCTTCTCTATTGCACACTAATTCTATTAAGGTTGGTTTCTATTGAAGGTCTTATGCACTAAGAGCATGTTTGTCTTTATTTGGTGGATGGCAGAATCTATTTAGAGCAAGCAGGTTGGGGGTCCTGGGGTATCCCTTAGTCTGCCTGCTAACAGTATCATTCAAATAGTGCATTTGCTGCCTGTGAATAAGGACCACCCCTCCCAAGAAATCTCCCGGACCTGAGGAAACAGCTCCTCTCCCTGCATCCACACCCCACTCTCAATCCTCCCCCAAGACCTCCACCAACCTAGCAGTGCTAGCACCCTCTGGGTATTTGCAGATTTTTGTTATTTAGCTCACAAGTATACTAACTTGATTATCTTTCCTGAAACAGCTGTTCTCAGTCCTAGATCCAAGTCCAGCACCCTTCTATCCAAGTCGGCAAGATGAATTTGTAAGAAAGGTCTGTGGCTGAAAGGGGGAGTTTAGCTCTTTTAGGAAATACATTTGGGAATTGGTTAAGGGAGCCAGAATCATTAATTTCTAATATGACTTTGGCAAGTCACTTAGCTTTAATCTCAGGGCAGCTAATATAAAACTTGAAAAATAACATCTATCCTACATTCTTGCAGAATAGTTATAAGGCTAAAATTTAATAATTTTTTAAACTTTGAAATATTTTTAAAATGCAAGATATACTGGTAACAGCTACCAATAAGAATTATACCTCAGGATTGTTATAATAAGTAAGGCAATTTATGTAAAGCCTCTTCGTTTGGTTAAATAGATTAGGATGTCTATAAATAGTTGTTCAATAAATAAGCTACAATTAAGTTTTTGACTTGTTGATGGCAGAAAGAATGGGCAACCAGCATCACTACAGAGTTTTGTAAACTTCTGAGTTCAATTATTTGAACCCCTAACTTTATTTTTAAAATTGACAACTGGAAAGCAAACGATAGCAGGTAGCCCAGAGTTTTAATCATCTGAGCCCTGCACCCCTTCATTACTCAGAACCATAAACTTCTTCTTCAGGAACAGTGAGTAAAGTCACATGAATTCAACTATGTACTCACGGGGAAGAGGGTAGAAAGCAAGGAAGGAAAAAAGGAAAAGTGATTTAAATAGTAACAGCAATTCAGGCCAGCATTCCATTCAGTGGGTCAACCCACTGGAGCATAGGAAATATGGATTCATTGGCCTCAATTCCCAGAGTTGGATAAGAGACACAAACCACACCTACTATATCACCTGGGTAACCAGAGATTCAAGGGTATTTTTTGAGTGCTATTTTCATCTTAAGTTTGACTTTAAGATTTACTTCTGCATAGACTATATAAGGTACAATTCTATTGCATTTGAACTCTCTTGCTAATCATGACAATGACTGGACATACGTATATGACCTTAGAGGGTTAAGGATAAGACACAGTCTCCAATGGAAAGGAAATTCTAATAGGTCATTCTACCCCACCCCCCAAGGGATCTTAGGCCATTAGACACTTCATGGGATAAGCATGAAGCTAGCACCACACCTACACGGCTACTCTCTCTTCCTGATAAGCAAGTAAGTAGTCAGGGCTCTGGTCACTGGGTTATTCCTCAATCCTTTTTCTGAGCAATGCTATAAACTGTACCTGGTCTCCAGGTTGGCAGCTTCCCGAAGCATCTCATCTGTGACTGTATCTGTGCTATAAAACCCTCTGAGCGCTCGCAGCAGCTCCTCCTTCCGATCAGCAGGCAGGCCCTCAGCATTGAGCAGGGCCCTGGCCCCAGAGCGCACCTGCCGGCGCTCAGGATCCTCCAAGAGGCGTAAGCCCTCCTCAGAGCCAATGGGCGCCTGGAACTCCTTGGCCAGCTGCTGCTTCAAATGGTTGTCATAGTAGTTAGAGATGGCATGGCAGGAAGTGCAGAGCAGCAGCACATCATGGGAGTTATGGTCCTTCATTTCGATGGGGAAGTGTTTCCGGTATTCATGTGGAATCACGTTCTTCCTGAACAAGGCCACCCAAGAGGTAATGCTCATTAGCATATGACACAGAACATGGCTACTAGGCTATAGGCTACTAGGATTCTGCACGGGGCCTAGACATGACTGAGAAACCTTGGGCACCACAACTCAGCAGAGATTACATAAAGGCAATAGTGCTACCTATTCCATTATTGACCCACCTGCCTATCTGTGCCTAAAGGTCCTCTCTCCTTGTAGTGCGGACCACCTGCTACCAGGCTTCAGTGGAAGGCCAAGGGTAGGGAGAAGATAATAACATCCTTTGGGAAGACTGTGCTCCCAGAGGAAAAATATCAGAGGGGGGGAAAAAAAAGACATTCTAATGGTCTTTAACATCTGGAAAACAACTCACTCAAAGAAAATAACAGGTAACCTTTACTCTTAAAATTTTTGAAGCCTGGTGCCCTGAAAAAGTCAATTTCCTTCATCTGAGGAATCCCTTATTCTGAGATGATTTCTCTGATTCATCAAAATCCATCGTTTTCTAAGGAGAACTAATCTTTCAGGAAAAGCTCCTGACAACCACAACTACTGATCTCACTCTGCAAGGAGAGAAAGGAAAAAACTGAGTTATTCCACAGCACAGAATCCAGGAAGAAAGTCCAGATGCCTGGGCATCTGGATGCACTCGGCATCTTCACTTTCGTTCTGTAAGGACCATTATGAGAAATACTCTTCCCAGACTATTCCAGAGTGTGCTTTCAGATCATCTGGAAGCTTCATGAACAGTAAACACCAAGGCTCAGAAAGTTGTGAGTCACTCAAGGGAGGATTAGAAGGACAGAGAGACAAAGGCAGCTTCAGGAGGGGCTTGTCTCCGGTTCTTCTTGAGCAAAAAGAAACCACTCTATAGCAAACGACTACTGAGTATTACATTCCAGATACAAAGAACTGGGCTCAGGATGGGGTAGGAGCCATTATCACAAAGTCAGGCGGGGTTTTGAAACTGAAGCTATTGGGGAAAACTGGGATGTCCCCTAGGGAAAAATCTTAGCCAAAGTAAGCAGATTCAACCAAGCCCCCGAGGGTTCTGCATGTGGCTACAAAGGCAATTTCTGTCATAGGCAGACAATCACGACAGCCCAACCTCACACTCACCGAATGTAGGAGTCTTTCTTGCCACACACTACACAGAGGTTCTCTTTTACCATCAAATAATAGTCTCCTGGAGATTCAGGTCTTCCGGCAGGTTCAAAATGTAGCTTGACCACAAAGGGCTCTTCACTCACCAGCTCTTAGAGAAAAGAAGTGTTGGTGTTTATTCACCTCTTCCCAAGGAAGAAATACCCCCTTAATTGCTCTCCTCTGACCTAGCAGAGATCTCTTTTTCCAGATTTTGAATAGTCAGTCCCACTTGTCTTGAGTTCTGTCTGCCTTCTACCTATCCCTCTCTCTTAGCTCATTTCCCACATCTGCCAGTATCCACAAGCACCTAATTATAGCTCAAACATGACAGTTGAATCTCAGACCTCCAATGCCTTTGTCCAGATACCACTGAGCTTTTCTTCGATCACAAGTGCAGAGGGGCTGTCCATCAGGAGCATGGAGAAAGCAGTTGTCATAGAGGGGTGATTTTCTGCCAGAAAGAGAGAAAACCAAAACTAGTAACTACTGCAAGGCAGCAGTTGCCTTCCCATGTTCTCTTTTGAGTGACCCAGGCTATTTCAACAGGAGAATCAAACACTACATTTATGGGAAAAAACAAACAAACAGGAAATTATGTCTACTCCTCCATCTTCAGTGGGCTTAGAAACAACTAAACCTGAATTGTTTATACTTCCGGTTTTTATACTTATGAATTGTCACATTAGGGAGTGAACTAGGTAGTGTTTATATAGCTCTGCTACGAAAGTTAATAGCAACAGCACCAAGAAAACTGCCCTATAGAGTAATTACTGGATAAAACAAAGTAAATTAAAGAAATTTAAGCTAAAGTAATGATGGCCATATGGATTTATTTCTGGTTTAAATGCAATATTTGCGTCAATATGATTATCTAATTCCTAAAGGTACTTTGCTATAGGGACCAAACTTTCATTCCAAAGTACCTATTAGTCATCTTTTTTGTAACAGAGGAGTAAGTTGTACAGGAAAATTCTCACTGGCTAGAAAATAAGATTGACTTAGAGCTGGATGCCATTTTAAATAGTGAAATTCCAAATAAAGAAGAAATCAGATGCATTTCTCCTGAAAAGTATGAGACATTTCATGTTATTCATTTTCATAGCTATCATGAAACAAGTAAGATAGTAATATTTATACTCTCACTTATAACTGGAGTAGTTATAGGCCTAAATTCACATCTGAGTCAGTTAGCTCAAACTCCTCATTTCCACCCTGTCAACAAAAAAAAAGTAAAGAAGAAAACCAAATAAATAGAGCCAAAGGGGAGCTCCAAATGGTCTTGAAGGAAAGAAAAAATAAAACTAACCCCTGGAGAGCCTCTGCTTGCTTCCCATACAAGCCTTCTCTCCAGAAGCAAGGTGAGGCATCATGCCTTTTGCTGGAGGCTGAGTCACTGACTCTTTAGTAGACAAGGAACAATTCAATTACCTGGCAGAATAGCCCACCCCCAATGGCTTTCTTTTATGTTTTCTGGGGTCTCTCCCTTGGTGGCTGCCTGATGTCATTCCATCATTCTTAGACTTCTTATTTCTTGACTTTTGCTGAGATTCTGTTGCTTCCTCTTTATCCTCTTCACCCAATCTGTTAATTCCTTTGCTTCGGAATGGGATATCAACCACATCCTGGCATTTCTCCAACACTTTCCTCCAGCCACTGTGGTTACTGTTTTCTTCTAGAGTTGAATTCCTAGAGAAAGGGTATCCAAGAAGATGGAGAAAGAGAGCCACTGAAATCTGGGCATCCCTGGCAGCATAAATTACCTGAAGAGAAAAATCAGAGATCAGTGGGGCCTGGAAGGCAAACCAGAGAGATCACCTTAAAGTCAATTACAACGATATAGACAACTTTTCCTACTCTAATTCAAAATGTACAATCACCTAGGCACCATGTACTTCTTAAAGGCTTTTTATTAAAAACTTTATAGAATTTGAAACTATTCAAAGGTAAATAGGATAGTGTAATGATTCCTCATGAAATCAGACTCCCTGTCTATGTTTTCAGCTAAAATCATGACAACTCTAAATATTTGAAAATTCTTATCTTAAATCGTTCACTTTTATTCTGTCTACTACCAAACCGGCTGAACAGATTTTTCTCAAATTTGGGATAGGGTAGTAACCACATGTCTAACAATTGTTACATGAAATTCACTTTGGGGATAGGAATCATCTAGAACAGCTGAAACTAGGCTTCATTAAGACACCTGTATGACTGTCAATCATAAGTTACCTACCAAATCTATTAGTAAGATGTGAAAAACAATAAGGTTTCAAATGTGGGCTTCAAATCAAATGTTGTAAGGGCCCATTTCTGGAATTCATTTAATAATGGTAAGTAACACTCCCAAGCAACTGGTCATAGGCAAGCTGGTCATAAATAAAAGTAATCAAAAGCATAAAAATATTTTTTCCCAATAATGGATATAAGGACTTTAAAATTCTTTTAATTCACATTTGCTAACCAAGCCTGCCAAACAATACTATTATCTAGGCTTTCATAATGCTTTCAGAATAAAATAAGTTTGGGTAAAATTTCCCACCTAGACTCAACAACCCACACCTCTATCAGCAGAAAATACAACTGGAGAAGAAAAAGAATGTGCTTGAATGTGAAGGGTACACAGTGATTTTTAACACTGTTTTCAAATGATAAGGAAACCAAGGTACTTTCAAAATATTTGTTATTGAAACAACTGGATATTAGATGCAAAAATATGAAACTGGGCCCAACCTCTTATCACACATGGAAATCAGCTCAAAGTGCATCACAAACCTAAATCTAAGAACCAAAACATAAGACTCTTAGAAGAAAAAACTGGGTTAGACAATGATTTCTTAAATATGATAACAAAAGCATGAGCAATAAAAGAAAAAATAGGTAACTGGATTGATCACAACTAAAAACTTTTGTGATTCAAATAGCTTCAAGTAAATAGATAACCTGCAGAACTGGGAAAATATATTTATAAATTATACATCTGATAAGAATATATAAGGAAATCTTAAAACTTAACATAGAGACAAACACAGAATTAAAATATGATCAAATGATTTGACTGGGTATTTCTCCAAAGAAGATATATAAATAGCCAAGAGTATATGAATACATATTTAGCATCATTAGTCACTAGGGAAATGTAAATTAGAAGCACAATGAAATACCATTTCATACCTACTCGGATGGCTCTCATCAAAAAGATAGACAATTATGCCAAAAGGTATATAGAAAAATGTTCAACATCCCTTATAATCAGGGAAATACAAATCAAAACCACAATGAGATACCATCTTACACCAGTGAGAATGGCACATATTAAAAAAACTAGCAACAACAAATGTTGGCAAAATGTGGAGAAAAAGGAACTCTCCTACACTGCTAGTGGGAATGCAAACTGATCCAGCCACTATGGAATGCTGTGTTGAGGTTCCTCAAACTACTAAAAATGGTGCTACCACATGACCCAGCAAATCCACTCCTACAAATCTACCCAAAGGACACAAAAACATTAATTCAAAAGGATACCTGCACCCCTATGTTTTTTGCAGTACTATTTACAACAGGTAAGATATGGAAACAACCTAAATGCCCCAAAATAGATGACTGGATTAAGAAGATGTAGTATATATACACAATGGAATACTATTCAGCAAGCGAAAAAAACTCATGAGTTACAAGGGATTATGCTTAGTGAAATAAGAAGGAAAAAAAATTGGATGGTTTCACTTACAGGAGGAATATAGGGGAATCAAATAAGGGATCAGGGAAAAAAATAATAACAATAAAAAAATTTAACAGGCAACTATAAATCAGAGACATTCTGCAGGGGAGGAATAGGGAGAGGGATCAAAACGGAAGAGGGAAGAGCACAAGGGACTATGGTGATGGTGCATGGGTGAATTGGTAGTGGGAATTCTACGAGGACTACACACGAGAGGAGAAAGCAAACATTGTACAAAAATGAACAATGATGTAAAATACATAAAAATAAATAAATTATACACACACACACACACACACACACACAAAGATAGACAATTACAAGTATTAGTAAAAATATGGAAAATTGGAACCCTCATGAAATGCTAGTTGAAATGTAAAATGTTGCAGCTACTTTAGGAAACAGTTTGGTAGTTTCTCAGTTAAACATAAAGTTATATGAGTCAACAATTTAGTTTCTAGGTATATGTCCAAGAGAACTGAGAACACAGATGTACATAAAAATTTACACACAGACATTCACAGTGACATTACCCATAGCAGCCAAAAAATGGAAGCAACTCATCACTCCACCAACTGATGAAAGAATAGACAAAATGTGGTATATCCACGTAATGGAATATTACTTAGCAATCAAAAAGGTACTAATAAATGCCACAACATGGATGAACCACAAAAACATGGTAACTGTAGAAGTCAATCACAAAGATCACATACCATATGATTGTACTGTTTCAACTGTCAGATTTAAACAATGTTTTCTAAAATCTCAAGTATTATGTTTATAATTAAAATTAAAGCATTGACATAAGATAAAGAATGAATTGGAATCTTTAGAAATTCTGAATTCTGATAATAAAATGAATCATAAATTTGGCTTCAAATTGGGCAGCAATGAACTTTTCCTCCCAAACTCTTTATTTCGAAGGTTTTTAACCTACAGAAAAGTTAAAAGAATAGTAATGACACCCGACATTCACAATTGTCAACATTTGCTTTTCTCTCTTTATAATAAACACATCATTTTATTTAATTTTTTTTTTTTTTTTTTTTTTTTTTTTTTTGCTAAACACATTTCAATACCACACAGCTATTAAAAAGATGAAATAGTATCCTTGGAACAAAATTAATAGACCTTGAGGTGATTACACTTAATGAAGTAAGTCAGAAAGTGAAAGACAGGTATCATCTGTGGAATATAAATAACAAAAAAACATACACAGACAAAATACAACAGGAGCAAATCTTCTACTGATGAAAGAATTTACTAGTTACCAGAGGGAATGACGGGGGAGGAGGAGTGAAGTGTGAAGGTGGGGAGAAGGGGGATGGGGTACTGGCATGGGTGGTTTGGTGGCGGGTGAATAGAACATGTGCATATATGGAGGAATAAAAATGTAATCCCAAAATTAAAATTTAAAAAGGTAATTAAAAAATACATTTCAAAGTTAAGTTGCAACTATTACGACATTCATCCAGAAATACTTCTATGTCTATCTCCTAAAGCAAGGACACTCTACTAGACAATCATACCACCATTACACACTCTGAACTTGACAAAATTCGGTAACATACAGTCCTATTCTAATGTCTCATATTGTTCCAAAAATGTCTTACAGATTTTTCAGGATTTGGGACTTTTAGCATATTTACATCATTTTACAGCCACCACTACTATCAGTTTTGGAACACTTTCAACACCCCAAAAAAGAAACTTTACATCCTTTAACAGTCAACTCCTAATTTTCCCAGTCCTAGGCACTTACTAATTTGTTTGTCTCTACATCCTTTAACAGTCAACTCCTAATTTTCCCAGTCCTAGGCACTTACTAATTTGTTTGTCTCTACAGACTTGTCTATTCTGAATATTTCATATAAATGGAATTATACACTATGTAATCTTTTGTGAATGACTTCTTTATTTAGCATAGCATTTTCAAGACTCCACATTGTAGCATATATTCTTTTTATTGATGGAAGAATATCCCATTATATGGTTATACCATATTTTACTTATCCATTCATCAGTTGATAGATTTATTCAGTACCTCTAATATGAACAGTAAAGGATATAAACATTGAGAAAATCTTTAATATAAAAGACAAAGACAAATTAAATATTTAAATAAAGAACTCAGAGGGGAAAAAGGCAACGCAGTAAGCAGAAGAAAATTTCAGAAATCTTTAACACTCTGAGATAATAAAAGAGATATCCATTACACAAAAATGAAAAGTTATTTTAAAGTGAATATTCCAAAAAAATAAAGAGCTCTGGGCCTCCCTGGTGGCGCAACAGGTTAAGTCTCAGCACTATGAAGCTATCTGCAGCCACTGCAGCCACCAGTTCGACCTTCAGCCAGGAAGCTTCCCACATGGAGCAGCAGAACTCTCCTGCATTGCCCGCTGCGCCCCTCAGCATTATACTTCAGTAGATCCGCCTATCCTGCTCCCCACTCTGTCTCTGGTGACTTCTTTCACCAACCCACACCTCCGGCCTACACCCCAGTTCTTGTATGCATAAATAAATAAATCTTTAAAAAAAAATAAAGAGCTCTCATAATTTAAAAATATAACAGGAATTACTTAAAATTCAATAGAAATATTGGAAGATAATTTCTCTATAGGTTACAGGTATGGGAAATCAGGGAGAAAATATTTTTCTAATATAATCAGAGGCTCAAATCAGTGATACTAACATGCTAATAATATGAGTTGTAGAAACAAAAGCAAGGGAAGTTTTCAAAGAAATATTGTGAAAATAACTCCCTGACCATGAACTTCCAGACTGAGTAAAGTGAATTCAAAAACTATAATGAAAAACTTGCCCATACTAATGTATATAAATATGAATTTTTTAAAACTAAGAACAAAGATATTCTAGAAGAAAACCAAGTCATATTGAACATTAACACTGGAAGCTGTAAGACAAGGAGCATTGCCTTAAAAGTTCTAAGGGCAAAAAATTTCCAATCTAAACTGCTACACTCAGCCAAACTATCAGTGAATAGAGAGGGAAGCCAACATCTTTTCAAACATGCAGGGTGTCATAAATTAACTTCCCTTTCTCACGAAGCTATTATGAGTATACTTCATGCAGACAAGAATGGAAAAGACCATGAATTTAGCAAATAGAGGATGTACTATAGAAGAGAAGTGAAGGGAATGCCCAGGCTGATGGTAATTAAAAGTCCAGGAAGAAAGCAGAGCTGAAGAGCAATCAGTCCTGAAAAAGCAGGGTGACAGAGAAGAGATACCTCCAAAGGAAAACCAAACAAACAGGCTGCCTGATATGTCAGAATGAGCTGACAGGAGGCCGACAGTAAAGAGTCTGGGTTGAAAAGAGCTGACATACAGAAAACTAAGCATATGAAAACATAAGTTTCACTCCTGGGAAAACACAAATTTGTATAAGACAAAAAAATTGCAGTTTATCATGTGGCTTAGCTATAAATAATATCAGTAGTAATAGTACATGTTAATCTGATAAATATGACAATTTACCTATATTGGCAGGAATAAGAGGGAAATAAGTATTTGGGGTGTAGAAAAATTTCAAGAATACTAAATAATGTTTTCCACATAAAGAACTCAGAAGATAATATGCAAATTAAGAGTACTATATACATGTAATAAAAACATAATGATAATTACCAGAAAGAAGTGAAATTGGTTTCCTTTGAGAGGGAGAAAGAACAATTAGAAGTAAATGGGAGGTAAGGCAGGGAACTACTTATTATTTCTTAAAAGCTCTTAAAAGTTTTATCACACTTTGGTTTTTAAATTATGCACTTGTATTCATGATTAAAAATCACATTTTCCAGGCCTCCCCAGTGGCGCAGCAGTTAAGCGCTGCGCTGTGGAGCTGTCGGCAGCGGCAACGTGAGTTCAATGTCGGGCCGGGGAGATTCCCACATGGCGCGGCAGACCTCTCCAGCTTCACCCGCTGCTCCCCTCAGCAGTGTATTTCCATCAGTCTGCCTGTTCTGCCCCCACTCTGTCTCCAGTGAACCCTCTTGCTGCCCCATGCCTCTGGCCTGTATCCCAGCTTGTATGCATAAATAAATAAATCTTTAAAAAAAAATCACATTTTCTGAAATATCTGGCATAAAGTAAATGCTCAAAAAAATTAGAATAGGGTCTCTTACCCTTTCATTTAATTGGCATCTACATTATTATAGACTGAGTGGTTAATCAAACAATGAGTCTGTTTTAAGGCTCTGTCGCCAAGCACTTATATGTATCTCATATTTGAGGACTAGAGTTTTCACAAGCAATGGCTCTTCCATTCTTCAACTACTCTGACAAGAAGTACCTGGTCATCAGTAAGATTCTCAGCATCCCAGTTGCTGCAACGAAGTAGAAGGGACTTGTCAAGGGGAAAGTTCAAAACAGTCTCAGCAAGTGATTTCAGGCTAAGTCCATTACAGAGCAAATTGTTTCTATAGGAAGTAAATAAAATCATGTATTAAAAATGGTCAAAGGAAAATAACAGACAAATCAAAAAGACATGTAAATGGCTAATGAAAAGAGGACAGATCTCATTAGAAGTCAAATCAAATAAAAATTATATACAATTTTCATATTTATCATATTTCACAGATTAAAAAAACTATATCTCACATTGGGAAAGCCTGAAGAATCAGTCAGTCTAATATAAAATTCATGAACCTTTTTTGCAACCTTTATGAAAAGCTTTAAAAAAAAACCTAGTTTAACAGTTATCAAGATTTTGAATATGAAAATTCTCTAAATCAGCAATTCTACTTCAAAGAATTTATCCTAAGGATAAGTGTACATAAAATGTTCTTTAGTGAAATACTATTTATAATAACAAAGAATTGGAAACAACCTCAATGCCCAGCAATAGAAAAATGATTAAACAGTCATTTAAAATAAGAATGTTGATCTATATTGATGTGACATGATGTCCTTGACATATTAAGTAAAAAGAGATTGTGAAAGAAAACATGTAATATGGACCCTTTATATTAAATATATATACTACATAATAAATGTATGTGTGTGATTCTAGGTGTAGAGAGAAAGGAAACACAGAGAAAACTAGAAACATATTGATCAAATTTTCATGACGCTATCTCTGATTATAGGATTTGGGGAGGTTATAGATATATATATATCTTTCTATATTTGAATTAGCTAATGTTCATGTATTACTTTTCAAATTTGTAAAAAGATAAGACTATTTTCATTGATGGGGTGAAGGTATAGTAAAATCAAATAATACCCTATTTTTTCTGCTCTTCACTTTCTGATTAAAATAGCTGCAGTTTGGTGAAAAAAATGAATTTGTCCAAGGACTAGAGATTTCAACCAAGAGATAAATGTGAAATTAAGAACACACTGATCAATTTACAAAATTGGAGCTGACTGGTTGGATGCCAAGTGAGCGACCAAAGTGTTAGAGTGGGGAGCTTGTAGGTGGAGGTTCATGCCAGTGTTACAAGATGCAGGATTCCCTCAGGTACTGCAGGAAAAAGAATCATTATAATGATGAGGAAAAGGAAGTCTTTCCTTACAAAAACAAGCAGTACATTGATGGATTCCACCACCCCCAAAAGGTAGCACTGACTAAAAAGTAAACACAGGTCCAAATATACTTAGATAAAATACATAAAACCTTGGTTTAATTAATGGAAATTAAGAATTTGAGTGAAACATAAAGTTGCTTTATTAAAAGTTATAAAATGGAATGGATGTTAACTAAATTTACTGTGAAAATAATTTTGCAATACAGATATATATACATATATATATATAATCAATATGCTGTACACCTAAGACAATATATTATCTTGTCTAAAAAAATATAAAGGTATTGAGTGCTTCTTATTAAAAAGCCAGACAAGGAAGCACAGTAGGTAAAAAGTAAAAGTCCTCTTTCTCACAGTCCTACCTATTTGTCAATAAAAATGACTGATAAAGAGTATGTTCTGCTCCCTCCAGAACTGTTCTATGTATACATAGATTGTTAGATGGAGGAATAAATACAGTTTTTTTGTATTTGGTTTTTCCCCCCAGAAATCATTCAACTTTATTTTTTTTTCTCCAAGTATATCTTGAATAGAAATAATTTGTTACATGCCTATCTCACCTATTAGATTAAAGCTTCACAAACTTTTGTTGCACAAGAGTCACTGGGATACTTTTAAAAGTACAATCTCCTAGAAATTCTACTTACTCTGAGGATAAGTCTGGAGTATGGTCTGGGAAACTGCATTTTAGTAAGCAGATTGGAAGGCTGTGATGACTACACTTTAGAGAGATTACATTGAAGTCCTAACTTAAAAGCTAGGACTGTTTCCTGTTCACCCTGTACTTCCATTGCTCAGAAATGTTAGGCAGTAATCTAGTTTGTTTTTATTTAGGTTGCACTGGTTTGCCATACTGTGTATGATTTAGGGGCATAGAATCACACCTCTTCAGATGTATGTCACCACTCATGCCCACTTCCAAAGCATCCATAGCCTTTATTTTGCTTTTTATTCAGCAACTTACTTTTCAGTTAATGTATCACTGACTTCTTTCCATGACACTATTTTTTTCACACTTTTTAACAGCTATGTAACTTTCCAAGCACAGATATTCCATAATTCTTGAAATCACTATCCTCAATGAAGGGTAGCACTTAACTTTAGTTATTTAATTCCATTTAGGTCATTAGTCTTAATGTTATTATTTGGGAAGGCTTCATATTTCCTGGGGATGAATTAAAGACAAAATGCCACCTTTACAGTTCAAAGTTTCACAAAGAGAAATTCCCAGACCGTGGACAGCAATCTCAAAAATAAATCACTTTCAGTTAACATACATTAAAAAAATAGAGAGTAAGATCAGACGAACACAGCGTCACCTGCCCTGCCCCCCCCCCAAAGGGCTCTTCTCCAAAGGCAATTGCAAGTAACAACTACACATAGGAAATGTCAGGAGCAACCTATAGCTAACAGTGCTAAGTAAAATTCTTGTACTTTAGTATCAAATTTCTTGTAGCATAATGTCAAAAAATGTAATTTAAGTACTAAAGTGTATAATAATAAAATAAAAGTTATTATTAAAAATTTAATAAAATTTTCTTAAAACATAAAAGGCCTTATAACTCTTCATTCTTATTCCCAGAGAAGTTTACGGTAATATTCAACTTTGGCCAAATTCTTATAATGACACCTGGAGATTCTGCATTTAACCAAACAAATTTGGTTCACCTCTCATTTATGTATATCATAGAGAAGACTGTCACTGCAGAGGAAGAGATTTGTAAGGAAAAACCAATCAGATGATGATGGTACTAAACATAGTAGTTATGACGATGATGATGATGGTAACTGTTAAAATTTACTCAGCACTTTCGAAATATATGTCAAACATTATTTTTTCATATATTTTAACTCATTTAATCCTCCCATAAATCTTATAATGTGGGAACACAACTGTCTTCACTTTACAGAGGAAGGAATTAAGGAACAGTGAGGTTCAGTAATTTGCAACATCCTCACAGCTGGTAGAAGGCCGCACTGGGACTCCCACCCAGACAGTCTGCTCCGGAGTCAACTTTCAACACTGCATACACCACTCTAACAGCACAGAGTAACAGGGAAGGTGAGCCTGGGAAAGGTATCATTTGCTGTTACACTCCACATACTTTATAGAGTTTTAAATTTTTTAAAGTATTACTTGAAAAAATTAATACTTCACTTATAAAGGTTTTATTTATATAAACAATGCTATTAAGCTAAAATTTCATTTTTATTAAGCTAAAATCTATGATAGGCATAGATTTTAACATCAGTGTTAGTTGGGGCAAGAAGAGAGACTACTGCAGTCCATGTTATTAAAATTTCCATAGAAGAGAATTCCAAGAGAAAGGGAAATTTCTCTTCCTCCCAGTCAGGGACTAGGTCTACCATCATTTTTGGCCTAACAGAGGGTATGCAAACTCAAATGCTTATCAGCATGAATGTGGGTTGCAGTGGAAGTGGTGTAGACACTGACTAATTGAATTAATAAGCCTGCTCATCCAGAGGGCAACAACTGGCTGGGTAGCAACTCATCTTTAGAGGAGCATGCTTATTAGCTCAATTTGTCTGACTATAATCAGATTATCTTATTTTTTTAAGAGAAGCTAGAAGTTCAGATTCTTTTTCTTTTTCTTAAATTTATATTTCAATTTTAGGTATTACAAAAATATAGGTTGTTACATTAAATCTTATGTATTTAAACTAAGATTTCCCGAAAACATCATATGGGGAAGAAAACAACCCCCCTAAAATACCTGTAGGCCTAATTTAGTCACCGGGGCCCATCATTTTACAACCCGTACCTGAGAGAGACACCTACTCAAGTTTCATCTAGAAAGACCAATTCGAAGTAACTAGTTTTCTCAGAAACTGGAATACTTCCTAACAAATTCAATAAGCATTTCAAAATCTTCAGGTTTCTACAAGATTTTAGATGTTTCATTATTGATTATCATCAATCGACATATCTTACTAAAATACTTGCCCCACAGCTACAGGAAGCCTAGCATTCACAGAAACCATACCTCTGCCTCATGGCTAAATAACGGAGGTCCAGGCATCCCCTAACAACGAGGCCATAATCTTGCAGAAGCTTGCTGGCATCTTCTGAACATCCTACTCCAACTTTTAAAATAGTGCCATCTGCCAAAATGTCCAATAATGTTTTTGGTAGTGTTTTTCCTCCACAGGTCAGCCTGGGCAAGCGAACCAAGACACAGAAGCCACTTGGAGAAGCCATTTGTAGGAGTGACAGAGGGCTGGCTTTGCCTTCCAAATTCACCTGCGAAGAAAAACAAGGTCACAGTTCATCCACTAGCACAGCACCAAGTGCACCATGAAACTGTAGTAAAAGGTGTATGAAGCACATCTTTAACTTCCAGAGGGAGCAGCTGACCAGATTTTGATTTGTATCTAAGGATAAGCCTATGGCTACAAATGCAATGGAAGCGGTGAAGCAGCAGCCCAACAAAAGGCCAAATTCCAAGGTCTGAAATATTAACAGGGACCAGCAGACACTAAGGATACCTGGGACACACATTAGCAGAGTCAAATTAAACTCACTGGTCTTAAAAGGCTAAGGTGGAAAAAAAGAGTCAGGATCTGTATGCCAAGTGATAAACATACTCTTTTCACTATCTAGACTCCCAAATGAACATGCTAATGACTAACTCATTTATCGTATCATCACTATCTCAAGATCCAATTTTTTGAGAGGTAGGAAATAACAGTGAAATAAATGTTATCTACCAATATAACAAATCCTAGTAGTACAAAGTATTTTCTTAGCATTTTATGGTCACAAATATTGTTTATAAAATAAAAATGTATATTGATCATAAGCCAAGATCCTTAAGAGATGAAAATAATTATATATTAACTGATCTAGTTTTAAAATTTTGAGGTCATAGATAACTTGGAGAAGATGCTTAAAATTAAAGAAGTTATCCCAGAAAATTTTACATACAAAATTCACATTATTAAAGGTTCCCTAAAGCTATTTTCGCAGAGAAATTTACATACAAAATTCACATAATTAAAGGTTGCCTAAAGCTATTCATGGGACAAAGGTTAAACAATAAATGCAATACTTCTCTTCAGAAGAGTAAATATAAAGCCTACTAGTGAAGTAGTTTGCCTAAATAATGAGAGATAATGACAAAGTCAGATCTAGAACCTAAATCTCCCACTCAAGAAAAATGATGCTCAACCAAGATTAATTTTGCACCCCCTCCAACTCCCCCACTTCTCCATCCCATGGAACATTTGGCAATGTCTGGAAAAACTTCTGGCTGTCCCAACTTGAAGTGGGGGAGGTGCATCATGGTGTCTAGTAGTTATAGACCAGAGGCTGCTAAACATCCTACAGTGTCCAGGATAGCTCCTCACAACAAAGAATCCCCGGCCCCAAATGTTACCTAACAATAGGGAACCCTGATCTAGGCAGTTGGGTTCTCTACCACATTATCAATGCTAGGCCTTGCACCAGGTGCCACTGTGGATACAAAGTTATATAAGGGATGAAACCTGTCTTCAGGATTATCACCACATAGGAGTACAATACACATAAGCTCATACCACAGAAATTAAGTGGTAAATAAAAAAGGAATGGTTCAAACAAAGTAGAGAGATATTTCAGAGCTGGGGTAACCAAAATCACAGAGAGGAAATAGTCAAGATCACAAAGAGTATCTATTGAAAAGCAAAATTTGGGAGGGGCTTTACCTTCAACTTCTACTTCAGTGCTAAATAAAACCACGATCCAACTCACAAAAGTCTAGGATTTGATTTCCCTTCTCAGGCACTCCTTTACCAATGCTATTTCCATATCCTCAAATGAAAACATGTCGGTTTCATCTTTAATGTGTCTATTTCTTGGGGCTCAGCCAAGATCACAAAGACTATTGAAACAGGGCGGGGGACGGACACAGGGGTGTCCAGTCCCTCTGTGGTCGCCAAATGAAAGCGGGGCGGAGAGGGGAACAACTGCCCAGGCTCTGAGGCAAGAGCCACCAAAAAGACCCAAAAGGCCAAAAGGACACAAACAACAAAGGACAGCGCCTGCTGAGAGGACAGGGCACTGTCTGTGGGGCTCACCCGCGTGCACAATTGCAAGGGACCTCAGGATGCAGGAACAACAAACATGGGGTTTATTTTACAAACGGGAAACAGAGAGCTTACTGCATCCACAAGGGGCCGGCTATCCCACCAGAGTCAACACTGGTCACCAGGAGTGCTGGGCTGCACTGGCCAGCAGTGATGGTCACTGCTGGTCCCTCACCAACAAACAGCTCTTTGAGACACCAGGCCCAGGGCCTTTGGTTCTCCTTTCAGGTAGTGTCAGAGACAGCACCAGAGGCCCAGTGTCAGAGTCCTCCGGCTTCTTTTCCCTCCTTGGAGGGTGACTGCTGGATGCTTCTTTTCCTCCCCGAAGGCCAAGAACGTAGTCTGCCTGGTCTTTCTTCTCCAGGAAACTGGCGACGTCATATTCATCATCGTCTTCTAGGGTCTTCTCCTCTCTGGGGCTGGTCTCTCCTCTCTGCTTCTCTCCCAAGCTCTCTGCTCTCTCTTCTGCTTCTCTCCTGCTTCTTAGGGACTCCCCTTTTCTCTGGGGCTTGCTATTTCTCTGGGGCTTGCTAGCCCACCTCCCTCGACCCTGGCTTATATTCTCTTTCAGGGTGCCTTCCCATTAAGTCTGACTGGCATCACTGACTTGTGGGGGAAAGAAGCTGGCTGCAGGAAACACACTTATTACTTTAAAGGTGCATTAACAACAACAAATTTGTTTGGGCAGAGGAAGGGTGCAGGAAATATACTTGCTACATTAAAGGTCAACAGACTTGTGTGGAGCAGTAGGGTAACAAGACCCCACTGCTCCTGCTGGCTCCCATTGCTGAGGTTTCTGCCCAGTGACACTGTGAGTTGGGGTCCTAGTCTATAGGATTTCAACAAGAGGAGTTCAAATCAAGATGAGTAATATACTCCCTCTCCAATACCCAATCTGTCCAAGAAGAAGCTATAAATCTCTACTAATACCTAGTACTGTTAATTTAAGACTCATTGAAATATCCTAAAGCACATCTTTCAGTCAGGTTGCCAAAATACATTAAGTAGCTAGGTAGATATATGTTGTGATTTTAATATTGTTTCTGGATTGTGCTTAAGATCTAAATGTATTATAATGAAAGCTATATATTGGATATATAACTGGAAGCATAACTATTCTGGCAGAGTCAGTTAGGATTGAAGAATAAGATTATCTAGTCTACTCATATATTCCCCTTTTGCTGTCTAACATTTTTTTTGGTCTTAATTATCACTTACTACTCATGGTAAACAATGAAACCCTTGGCTTGCCAATGTTATATTTAATAAGGAAAAAAAAAGAAACACTTAAATTTCATTAGTATTATTTGATCCAGTAGTCTCTCTTGATTAGTTAATGCATATAAAATGGGACATATATACATATGTATTTATAATTATATACATGTAGTACTATACCGTGTTATATGCATAATTAAACACAAAAGTAAAAATTTCTAATGCATGGTGCCACACTCATTACAGTCAAGCAGATGCTGCCACTGCCAGATCTCTAGCATAGCACAGCCACAGCGAACCCCCTGTGTTCTTCAACACTGCTGCCAATGGTGGGCCCTTGGGCCAAGTCTTGTTTGAACTGTTTGTAGTGTTCTAAGGACAATAGGAAAGGTTGTACTCCAAGCACTTGGGAGAGGCCATTTGGTTATAAAAGTTCCTGCTTTCACAAAATTATTCCAGGATTTAAGTGTTGGGTGATGATTTCACACGCCATAATAGCACAGTGCACTTGTGGGGAGAAATTTGATGATGAAAATTTCATCCTGAAGCATACAGGTCCCAGTATCTTGCCCATGACAAATTCTGGGCCCAACCACAAATGGTTCCCAGTTTTTCATCTGCACTGCCAAGACTGAGTGGTTGAATGGAAAGCATGTGGTCTCTGGCAAGGTGAAGGATGGCATAAATACTGTGGAAGCCATGCAGTTCTTGGGTGTAGGAATGACAAGACCAGCAAGATCACCATTGCTGTCTGTAGACAAATCTAATGAATTTGATTTATGTTTTATCTTAGACACCAAACTACTTCTTCTGTAGCTCAAGAAAGAATTCAACCTCATCTGCCTGAAATATCCTATCACACTGGTCAACAGTGAGATCATTACTGACTTAAAAATGCCTAATCTGTAGTATCTTGGTGTGCTGAACATGAATATAACCCTGAAAATTTTTTATTAGCCATCGTTTGAAGATATTTCATATAATTCATTTTATATATTTCACCATGTAAATTTATCCAGTAGAACTACAACACCATCCTAAATCAGCCTAGAATGATGTAATATTGCATCGCATTGCATTAAGACCATCGTGCACATATCTTTCGGAGTTCATTGCATCATTTCCTGATGCAATGCAATACTACTTCCAGGCTGCTGCAGAAGTAAGGGAATGTCATCAGTGCATTATAGAAAGCCCTGTCGAAAAGGTTGAGCATTGAAAATATTTCAGACTTTGTGTGAGACCGTTTAAGCTACTGTTCCATACAACTGTTATTATTTCATCCATTTAGGCATAATACAGAACAGTAATGCCTCAAAAGTGCATTAACAGCGTGGACAATTTCTACTCTATTTGTGGGGAAGTGATATTTGCCAACCAGAAGAAAAGGATCACTTCTCAAGTGAAGAAGTCTTATCATCTTTACTTCGGATGCAAAGTTGGTGACCAAGACAAGCCTTGGGCCCTGCATATATGCTGTGCTACACATATAACACAGCTTTCACAGTGGTTAAATGGCAAAAGACCAGCAATGCCGTTTGCAGTTCTCATGGTGTGGAGAGAGCCAAGCAACCACAAAAAAGACTGTTACTTCTGCTTGGTTCCTCTTCTTTCCGGCAGAATAAAGTAAAAGAAGTCGAGAGTAGTCTACCCAAACATTCCGTCTGCATTGAGACCAGTTCCACATGGTGAGGGACTTCCTATCCCAGAACCTCCAGCAGAATATTCTCTTGATTCATCTGATGAGGACAAGGGTGAGCCGACCTGTTTTTCTCCTGTTCCGTCAGCATGCAGTCATCCAGATTTTCACTGTGGTGCATCATCAACCCCACACAGGCTAACACAGGGAGAACTAAATGACCTGGTTCATGATTTGGACTTATCCAAGAACAAGGCAGAATTGCTAGGATCAAGACTCCAACAATGGCATCTTCTAGAAGAAGATGTCACAATTACTTTCTATCGAAAGCACCACCAGCAGTTGGAGACTTTCTTCAGAAAGGAAAGTACTCTGGTATTCTATTCTGTTCCGATATTGAGGGTCTCATGAATGCCTTAGAAATCACTTATTACCCACAGAACGGAGACTGTTTCTAGATTCTTTGAAATTGAGTCTTAAGGCTTTGCTTTTGCACAATGGAAACTGTCTTCCATGTATTCTACTCCCGAACAGCTGTACAAGAGACAAGCGAAGAAATCTAAGAAGTAGTCTATGACTTGATTTTTTACAGGTATTAACCGTATTACTATTGGCATACATTTCGTGATGTAAACATCCATTTATTGCAGATTACAAAAAAAAAAACTAGAGCCAAAATTAGAATTTGACTGTCATACTCGTGTTGAGCACATACAAATTGATAGGAAATGACTAATTTTATTTCAGTAACATGACTTTTGTAAAAATTTGTTGACCAGTGTAATCTTTATGATCTCCCTACAGTTCTTTGGGTTCCATGTTTTCCTTATCCTCTTCCAAGTCTAGCTGGATAATAAAGTTAAGTATATGCTTATGAAATAAAAAATAAACAACAAAAAATCATAAACAAAATTTCTAACACTTTTTTCTGTATTTCAGTGATTTAGAGAGCATAGGTTTAGAGATCTTCCTTCCTCCCTAAGGGCTAGTGAACAATCCACTTAGGTTCAAGATTCTTAAAAGTCCAGAAGTAATAAAACCTTCTGCAAAAGTTCATGATTCTTCAAATGACCCCATGCAGGCAGCAGAGAATAAAGAATGATCTGGTTTCATTGGGACTGAAATAGGTTAACTAATGTGCATCCACAGTCTGTGGAGTTAACCTATCAATGAAATTTAGACCATTTTGAGAGAAGAATGAGCTTGCCCTATTCAAGTGACAGAATAAAGGCCCAATATGGCTGGATATTAATAAGAGAAGGATGGGGAGAATATAGAAGGAGATAGAATCAGACATGTAAAGAAAGACCAAAGCATGTGAGTCCTTAAAAACATGTAGATAACTAAGACTTCTGAATTTTACTTAAAGTAGTAGAAGGATTTTAAGTAGCATACTGACATGATCTGATTTTCATTTTTAAAAGATCACTTTAGTTACTGTATGGAGAAGGAACTGTAGATGCACCAGAATCCCAAGAGGGGAAGCAAGTCAAGAGGTTATTGAAAAGGTTCCTCACACTAAGGAGGAAGTTGAGGAAATACAGAGACTGTAAAACTCTATTTTGGAGATAGCACTGATGCAACTTCCTAAGTGGAGAGTGAGAAAATATGGTAAGAAAAGGGAGTAGACTTCAGGCAAAATAGGCAAAACTAAATCATGTTGTTTATGTATGCTTGTTTAAGTAGTAAGGGTATAAAGAGAAATAAGAAAGTGAGTATCATGAAATCAGGATAATGATAACCCTTAGAGGGAAAAATGACTGTAAGGGGACACAAGGGGAGCATCTGTAGTACTAGCAGTCTTCTATTTCTTGACCAAGTTTCTAGCTACTCTGCTGTTCATTTGGCTATTTATTTTTGTTTCAGGCTCTAGATTAAAAAAATACTCGAGGAACAAGTTAAAAAACAGATTGACAAAATTAAAGAAAAAAAAAGAAACTATAAAAGAGACCTGAAGAAATTATGCAGGATAAATCCAGAGAGACTAATATGTGTTAAATATAAAAGACACTATCAGACACGTAGAATAGCATAAAAAAAAAAAATCAAGAATACAGCTAATGAAATTCCAGCAAGAAAGGAGGGAGGGGAGAAAAGAAGGAGTTAGAGGAGAAAGAAAAAGGAGAGCAGGGTAAGGCAATCTTCAAAGACAATTTTAAAACTGGTAAAATATACTAGTTCTCATATCCAGATCTCTCTCTGAAACCCATACTGGAAATACAGACGAAAACAAAACCTAAATTCATCAGAGTAAATCTTTAGAATCACAAACTCAAAAAGAAGATATTAAAAGGTATTACAAGATATTAGATTACCTACAAAGTATCAACACTTACACTAACAGTTATCTTGAACAGGAACAATGACAAAAATCAGAAAACAATGGAATACCATTTTGAAAACGATGCTAAATTGTGAAATTAGAATTCTGTACCCAGTTACCTTTCAAGATTAAGGGCAAAATAAAGACTTTCAAAACATTAACAGTTTATTATCAATGAGTCCTCAAGTAATGAACTTCTAAAGAATGACCGTAAGGAAAAACATCCCAAAAAAGTCTGGATACGAGGAATGATAAGCAAAGGAAAAGATAAACATTTCGTAACCCTAAATAAATGGTGGCTGTATGAACAAGGACAAGAACAACAATAACAATAACTAAAAACACTCAAAAGTGAATGAAAGAGAAAGGGAAACAAAAACTAAAGAATGCAGAAAACAAGGATGGGTAACTTTTCATCAAGTTTTACTGTCGCAGCAATCAGAGAAATGTAATTACACCAGAAGGGAGATATGGCATCTATCGTGAGTTCAATATATATCAAAAGTCAAAATGAAGTGGGTTTCGGATTATTTGTTACATGAACTTATCCATGCCTCTGCTACAGTAATTAAACACATTATTATTAAATCAACTGCTGTTAATCTTAGTGAATAAAAATTAAGCTATAAAACATTAATCATTCACTTTAGACTATCCTGTTGTTACTGCAATTATAGTACAATTTAATTGGAATAGTCAAGGTGTACTCAAGCTCATTATTCACTAATATTTCCCTTTATTGTTGTTAATGTAAATGCTTCTAAAATGATAAAGACATAAGTAATATTTCTAAAATGATATAATTTCTCCTAGAATAAAGTACGTAATCCACTGATGACCCAAGGTCACTGGTATAAACAACTACTACTATTACAGATAGAAATACCACTCATAGCTAAGGTGTAGAGCGTGTGTGATTACTAAACTTTCCCCAAACTTTCAGGTGTTTTCTTTGTCATCACTGAATTGGCATCTAATAGCCCTCTGATCAACTTGTCATCTGATTTTGTGGCAATTACTGTGTTTAAGGCTCCTTTCCATTACATTTCCTTGCTCTTGGCTATGTTCTAGATATTCCAAAAATCTATCAGAGAATCTTGGCAAGGTATTAAACTGAATTAATAAGAGATGATAACTAAGAGTTATTTTTATTTTCAGAATACCTTCTCTTTCAAGGAGATTCAAGTTCACTTTGTGAATCTGAATGACAGAAGAGCAGCTGTACCATAATTTCCTCATAACAACTATGTAACCACTTCCCCAAAGTAATAGCTATTAGAAAAATTAACCAAATGGTTAAGAAAGCCCTGGGTTCAAATGCTGGCTATTAACTTCCTGGTCTTAGGCAAGTAACTTCTAAGCCTGTACTTCTTATCTGTAAAGTGAGAATAGTAATAGTATCCTCCTACATGTTTGACGTGAAAACTGAATGAGATAATGCAAATAAAACAGCATAGTACCTGCCTTACAGTAAATATTTCAAATTTTAACTGTTTTATTTTAAATACTAATTTGCATAATAATTCCATTTAAATAGATTTTCTAACTATCGTCTCCAAGCCACACTTATGAAAATATTATTAAGGACATTGATAGCAGCTAATACTTAATAAGCAGTTACCATGTTAAAATTGTTTCAGTCTTTGTTGGGGTTATATTTACAAACAAATCACCAAGACTCAGGAAGGTTAAGTAGCTTGTGCAAGATCACAGAATAGTAAGTAGTGCAAATAGAACTCATACTGGTCTACCTCCAGAATCTATGCCTATAAGCACGCCCCTACCCTAAGCTGAGAATCAGTTTTTCCTGCTAAAATCTACGTACAAGCAAGTTGAGAACAAGTCAATTCTCCTTTAATTTTATTCTCTACTTGACTATTCAAAGTCTTACTTGAAAAAGCAGAAAAGATTTTTCTTTTAAATTTCTTTTTTTTAAAAAAACATTTATTTATTTATACATACAAGAGCTGGGGTGCAGGCCAGAGGTGTGGGGGGATGGGGCAGTGAGAGGATTCACCATAGACAGAGCAGGGAGAAGAACAGGTGGATTGACCAAAATATACTGCTGAGGGGAGCAGTGGGCTAGATAGGAGAGGTTGGCTGCACCATGTGGGAATCAAACTCGTCCTGTAGTGGCTGCAGATAACTTCATAGTGCTGAGGCTTAACACCATGCGTCACCAGGGAAGCCCTTCCTTTAAATTTCTGTTATAACTTACCCATTCACAGTCCATTCCAAGTACTGGAAAATCTTCTAGTTCACTCCTAAGCAAGGGCTCAATCTGATCCCACTCTGCCTCCTGAGACACAGTGGCCACCTTTGCTTCCAGGATCCTCTGCTTCCATGAGGCTCTGGGGGCACTAGAGAGCTGCTGGTCCTCTTCTGGAGGGGGCAGCTCTCTCCTGCCTGGCACTTTCTGTTGCTGCTGAATAACATGGCTTGTTTTACTCCGCCTCCGGCGCTGGATGCCTTTCCACAGGACAAAACCCCCCACCGCCATCCCAAGAAGGGTGGTCACTGTCAAAGCCACTAAATGCTGTCTCAACATCTTCAGTTTTTCTGCTGTCCAGGAAAGCACATCACTAACTCCACAATCTGCAAAACAAATGACAAAATGTATTTATGCATTGAATATAAACCTTCATGGAGAGCAGTTTTCCCCCTAAAAAGTGATCTATTTATTATACTCCATGAGCCCACAAACTTAAAAAAAGGTTACATATTTCCACATGAAACAGCGACAGTTCTTTTCATTTTTCTGCATTCAGTCCTCCAACTCTACCTCCACTGTCACCCAAAAGCCGGTTGCCCAGGGCTTCCTTACTCATATAAAATCATATATATCAAAATAGTAAGTTCAACTCTTGCTAATGTATTAGTGAGTAAATTTTAGTTAGAAGATCTTCAAGGGGGTTGCACTTTCAACCTTCAGTCTTTAAAAGTGGAATGAAAACTTTTGCCTTTCAATAAAAATCTAGTCATCGGCAAGTTGGTGGTAGCTAATTTTACTTTTCTGGAAAGTGTGGGTAGCGAGGAGAGGCGCACACAGGCTTGATTAAACACGGGCTCCAGGAGTCTCAGCAGTCCTCCACGGAAAGTTATGAGGATAAATTAGGGCACTACAGAAGGGAACACAGGACTAGAAGAGAAAAAGAAAAAAAACTTGAGAGCAATCCATGATGCTCAGAGGAGGCTACAAATGGAAATGTCCGCAACATAAAGGCAGAATAATATAAATAAGTGAAGCATGTCACAGGCCAAAAGAACTGACACAGAGGTCCTATTAATTATGTAAGAAATAGCTTCGTTTCTATCACAAAATAAGGCTCTCCATTTTTCTTATAATATGCCTTTCTTCAGCTATCTTTGGCTTTCCTATTTTTGACAGACATACACTACTATTTCTATGCTACTGTAAAAATAACAGCAAATATGTAACAATAAATGGCAAGTGGCTTTTGGCTTGATTGACAGGGAAGGAACATGGGGCAGCAGCCACTCAGAGACGCTAAGTGACTCAGTGCAGAGTAGCCAGATAACTTGATTATTCAAATAAAACTAGATATCTGGATTTTATGTTAAATGTCACCATTTTTAAAAGTTAGCAACAGATTTACAGTTTTTAAAACAATGTGCCAGCTAGACAAAGACACTGAGCCGTGGGCTGCACACCTGCGGGCTCAGGTCTGAAATCTACGCTGCCCACAGACACAGTGAGCCGCCTGACCACCTCTACTTCTCCGTGGCAGCGGGTTTCCCCTGAATCTGTACTACTTCTAAAGACAAAATTTTAAAAATAATTAAAAATGTACTGGTCTGTAATCATGTTTATGGAGCTATCTGGCTATTGAAGAGGAAAATTAGCACTGCAACAATTTTTACAATACTAATGAAAATAATAAAATGACTATGCTGTTTTTAAAATATTTATTATAGAAACTGTGCTAAGTACTTTCTTTATACTTCCTCCAGTACTTTTATTGAAAAGACAATAAGGTTTAATGAGATTAATTTGTGAAGAGAAAATTCTAGTTAAAATAATCTGAGAAAATACAAAAATCTCTGGAGTCAAGAGTCTGGGTTCAAATCCAGCCTCTGCCACACAATATATTAACATAGGCAATTTAAGCAATACGAATGCTAGAGAAAACATTAAAAAGATAAAATCTTAATACACAGTTAAACTTAAAAAGAGAAGGAAACCATCAGATACCAGAAATGGAAAAGAGCAACCCCTGGTGGGTGGGAGACAAAGCTGGGCAAAGACCAGAACTCATGCCTGCCCCAATGTTGGGATATTGCCAACACCAGGTAAGAAGTCTAGGGCACAGCTGGACCCCAGGAGAGTGCAGCCTTGGAAATGAACAGAGACCTGAAAGTATTCCCATACCATGGCCAAGGCCTGCCCTCTGCCCAAGACTGAGCGCGAGGAAAGGTATGTCTCATGAGAGAGCAGATACTCAGCTTGTACTCTGCCTAGCACAGGGCCAAGTCCACACTATTTTCACAAAAAGGAAAACTTAACCAAAAAACTAAAACTAAAATGGTTAGAACTGTCGAATTCTATTGGAACCAGGCAGAGTCAATCATAAAACTCTCTATATAAATATGTGGGGGGGTGTACTATATATATCTGTATACACACACACACACACACACACACACACACCCATATAAAACTCATATACACACACACACACGCATACAGTTGAGCCTTGAACAACATGGGTTTGAACTGCAAGGATGCACTTATTTTACATGGATTTTTTTCCTATCCGTGGGCTCTGCATTCACAGATTCAACCAATCACAAACGTCAGTGATTGAATCTCTATGTATGGAGAGCAGACTATAAGGTAGATTCTCTTTAACATCCTTCTTAATTTTTTCACAATACAGGATTTACTCCTCAGATGTGGTCACAGAGTTCTCCTACAATATAAGGTGAATTTTTAACAGCATAGGGATTGAGCACCCAATAACTCCTGCGTTATTTATACACACAAACACCCTCATGCACATCCTCCATGCAGGAAACATGCAGAACTTCCATAGATGGTCAGTCCCTAGAAGATCAAGAAATCTGAGCAACAAAACAAAAACCTTAAAGCCAACAAGTTAGTTTACAGAGCCATCAAATAAAAATTTCCATAGGTAACTGAATCTAAATGGAACTTTAAGACCATTCAGGAAAATTACGGAAAATAAAATCTAAAACATGAACAAGAAGCAACAAAAAGTATAAATTTTCAACTGAAAAATATTTAAAAAATTTTTAAAACTCATAGGTAAGAAAGGGGGAAAAAAATTTAAAACGCAATACGCCACAGAAGGTTCAACAGTAGATCAGACAGAGGTGACAGTTACTAAACTGAAGATAATCTGAGCAAATATTCCAGAATACAGTATAGAGGTAGAAAACAAAACAACAGAGACATGGAATATGAATTGAGAAACTCAGTATTTTCATAATGAAGATCTGGAAGATGGAGATCAGAATTGGTATGGTTTTCTAAATACCGAGCTGGGTAAATTAAGTCAATCCACAAAAAAGACTAGTAAACAAATGTTCATAATAACCAAAAACCAGAAATAGCCCAGGTGGTATATCTATACAACGAAATACTACTCAGCAAATGAAAAGGAATGAATTGCTCATACATGCAACATGGATGAATCTCAACTAACATTAAAATGAGTGAAAAAGCCAGATATTGTATGGTTCTATTTGTATAAATTTCTATGATAGCTATAAACTAATCTGTGGTAGAAGAAATCTGAACAGTATTTGGCTGTGAAGGAGTGAAGTACAGGAAAGAGACACTTAAGCTGAACTCTAAATTACACAAAGTCAGTCATGACAAATTCTACAGAAGAACATTTCAAACATGAAGGACTTTCTGGAGTTGTAGTAAAGTTCCGCATCTTGATGAGGGCTTGCTTTACATATGTGTATGCATTTCAGTGATAGCTCTGATTTTTCTCCTGTTGGCCTGACTGATGAATGACTAACTATTGGTTCATTCATTTATCTGCCTTTTCCAGTACAAAGTAGAACAACAGGGCCTTTACCTGGCTTCTGCACCATCATAGACACAACAACCACCACAGAGTTGGTAACAGTCAACAGATATTTATTGAATGAATAAAATTGAATTCAAGGTATTATATATGTTAACATTTTATGTCTCTAATTCAATCATCAAATTACAAAAATTTGTTTATCCAAATGAAAAAAATATCCCCTTATTGTGCCTTAACACTGTAAAGCAGCAGTATGATTCAGTACTGAGCTAAGAAAAAAATAAAATCTTGTAATAGATCGAACATCAGTGTTACTCCATAATTCCTATGATGTAATCCTGTCCCCTAGTGTGATGGTATTAGGTGGTGGGCCTCTGGAAGGTAATTATAATTATTTGGAGTCATGAGGGTGAAGCCCTCATGAATGGGGTTAGTACACTTACATGAGAGAGAGCTTGCTTCTCTCTGATCTCTGTCATGTAAGGATACAATGGAATATCAGCAGTCTACAAACCAGAAGAGAACTCTCACCAGGACCCAATCAAGTTAACACCTGCCCTTGGACTTCTAAACTCCAGTCTAAGATACCTCACTAAGAGCTTGTTCCAAGATCCAAACTTTTCAATGCCTATTGACAGTATCAATATAATACATATCAATCAAACATGTTTCATGTGCTAATACAGACCTGTGTGCAGCACTTGAAGAGATACATGACAAACTGGGAACAGTTTAAAAGCACCTAGCCACATGCTGAGAGGTCTGTATTAACTAGATGACAGGAAGATGGCTGGGTTAAGAACATGCTAAGGGGAATCATAAGAGCTTTCTTCACATATTTGACAAGCTCTCAGGAGGGAGTAAACACTTGTCATTTCAGAGACCTGACTGAACATCAAGGAAGAGGGAGTTCTGCAATAGAATGCAAGGACTTTTCAACAGAAACTGTCTCTTAAAGTAATGCAAGTATTCAGGTAAAG
>PVIJ01000625.1:124569-231346 GCA_004024925.1 Scalopus aquaticus
CACACACACACACACACACACACACACACACACACACCTCTCATGGCATGAATTCATAGGGAATGGGTTCCAGGAGCTTAGGCACCAAAGAAGCTTTTCTCTTTGGCTCCCTTTTTTTCTGGTCATTTTCCTTCATACCTTTCAGCCCTGAGAGTGCTTAACGTGCTCAGTACAAACATTATGCAGTAAGCTTGCCATTGTTTGTTTACAATGCCAACTACATGCTGGATAACAGTATAGATTCTTCCAGTTTTGCTACTACAATATTTGTGGGGCATTCCTTTTTGAACCGTGCCACCCCCTTGAAGTCTACAGAATCACCTTTCTTGTAGATTCACATGTTGGTGGCCAGATTCTTTGTTTTCTCTTAATAAGAGTTCTGTGGTTTGTAGAGCCACTATCTTAGCCAACAGAATCCAACAATGCATCAAAAAGATAACACACTACAACCAAGTGAGATTTATTCCAGGGACACAAGGATGGCTCAATATCTGAAAATCAATTAATGTAATCCAACACAAAAAGAAAAATAAAAAACATACAATCATATCAATAGATGCTGAAAAAGCATTCGACAAAGTTCAACATCCGTTTATGATGAAGGCCCTTGAAATCCTCGGGATAGAAGGAGCATACCTTAACATAATAAAAGCCATATAGAACAAACCCACAGCCAATATTATCCTCAATGGTGAAAAGCTGAAAGACTTTCCCTTAAGATCTAGAACAAGGCAAGGATGTCCACTCTCACCATTGCTTTTCAATATAATACTGGAAGTCCTAACCACAGCAATAAGACAAAAGAAAGATGTACAAAAGGTATAAAATACGTAGAGAATTTGAACACTTATTACCAGAAAAATGTAAAAATAGCTGACTGATAACTTCCACACTGATCTCTAAAGTGACCTTTTCATTACAGTCAAATATACATAACATAAAATTTACCATTTTAACCATTTTTTTAAGTATAGTGACATAAATTATATCCATAATGTTGTACAACTACCACCAGTATCCATTTTCAGATATTCATCATCCCAAACAGAAACTTTGTACCCATTATACAATAACTCCTCATTCCCTCTTCCCCTATCCCTGGTAACCTCTACTTTCTATCTCTATGAATTCAATACTGAATTTTTAAATCCATGTTAAAAATATTTTGGATCGGGCCTCCCTGGTGGTGCAGGGGTTAAATCTCAGCACTATCAAGCTATCGCCAGCTAGGCAGCTAACCCACATAGCACAGCAGACCTTCTGTCTCACCCGCTGCTCCCCTCAGCAGTGTATTTCAGTAGATCCTCCTGTTCTGCTCCCCAGTCTGTCTCTGGTGAATCCTCTTGCCTCCCCACACCTCTGGCCTACACCCCAGTTCTTGTAAAGAACACCATGGAGGCAGCGTGATGCTAGACTGGGGAAGGCAAAGCTAGAGAAAGGGAGACCCATTAAAAAACTCACAACAGGGCCTCCCCAAGTGGCGCAACTGTTGGGCGCTGCGCTGTGGGACGTGAGTTCGATGCCTGGCCAGGGAGATTCCCACATGGCGCGGCAGACCTCTCCTGCCTTGCCCCCTGCTCCCCTCAGCAGTGTATTTCTGTTGATCTGCCTGTTCTGCTCCCCACTCTGTCTCTGGTGAACCCTCTCACCGCCCCACACCTCTTGCCTGCACCCCAGCTTGTATGCATAAATAAATAAATCTTTAAAAAACAAAAACAAACCAACAAAAACTCACAACAGTAGAGCCAGAGGGGGAAATGATACAATGCAGAGCAGAAAAGAACCACAGTTCTTAAACAGAATGACTGCATCAGAATCCCTGGGACAAGTAAATAAGTTCCAAATTTTTTAACTTGTAAGATAATTTTGGAAGTTTGATGAATATAAAATAATAGCTTTTCAAACCCCTTATAAAACTGTGATGAAAATCCCATTCATAATAACAAAATACATTATTTTATAACTACACAAAGCAACCACATATACACACAAACCCAGGTATAAAAGTGGAAGATCAATATAAAAAAATAAAAACTTTACTGAAGACACAGAGCCTAGATGAGTACAGACATATTACAGCAGCTATTGCTTCCTGAGTACATATCATGTGCCACACACTTTATATGTATACATTAGTCATTTTACCCTTTTAACAATCCTCTGCAGAAGGTAATATGATTATCCTACTTATTTTCAATAAGGAAAGATTGTTTTAATAAAAATACTCAAAGTAATACATTCAATGCAAACTTAATTTTTAAAAATGCTTTAAAAAATAATTATCTGTTATGAAAGTGAAAAGACAAGTACAGGATGCAAAAATATTTGCAAATCATATATCTAATATGGACATGTATCTGGAATATACAACAAGCACTTACAACTCAATAATAAAAAGATAAAGCGGGCCTCCCTGGTGGCGCAGCTCCTGGTAGAGCTGTCACTTTGACGCCCCGGCCCGGGGAGAATCCCACATGCTGTGGCAGACCTCTCCTGCCTCGCCCGCTGCTCCCCTCAGCAGTGTAGTTCCATCGATCTGCCTGTTCTGCTCCCCACTCTGTCGCTGGTGAACCCTCTCACCACCCCAAGTCTCTGGCCTGTAACCTAGCCTGTATGCATAAATAAGTAAATCTTAAAAAAAAAAAAGACAAACCAATTAAAATGGGCAAGGATTTGAACAGACATTTCTTCAAAAGTCATATAAACAAATGGCCAAAACACACAGGAAAAGGTGCTCAACATCATTAGTCATCACAGAAACGCTAATCAAAACCACAATAGACACCACTCACCCATTAGGATGGTTCTAGTCAAAAAGACAGATAATAAGTGCCTCGTTTTACTGTGCTTCACTTTACTGCATTTCAAAGATTCTTCGTTTTTTACAAACAGCATTGAGTAAGCCCAGCCACATCATTTTCCCAACGCATGTGCTCACTTTCTATGTCTGTCACATTTAATAAGGATGTACATTTTTAAAAGATATAAAGCTATTGTACAGTTAACTATATGGTGTAGATGTGACTTTTACAAGCACTGGAAAACCAAAAAATTCAGTGACTTGCTTTACTGCAGTGGTCCGGGACCAAACCTGCAATATCCCACAGGTGTGCCTGTAATAAGAGGAAATTAAAACTCTCCTACATTACTGGTATGTAAAATGTAATGTAAATGTAAAATGGTGCATCTGCTTTAGAAAACAGTCTGGCAGTTTCTCAAATGACCTAGTCCTGGTTATATAACCAAGAGAAATGAAAAAGTATGTCACAGAAGAATTATAGCAGCATTATTGATAATAGCCATAAACCAAAAACAACCCAAATGTTCATCAGACGATGAATGGATCAATAAAATATAGTTTATGTAAAATGTTATGGGTTGAATTGTGTCCCCTCTAAATTACGCTTAAGTCCTAACTCCTGTCTTGAGACTACTTGTGAATGTTATTTTATTGGGGAAAAAAGGTCTTTGCAGATGTAATCAAGTTAAAATGAGATCACACTGGAATAGGGTGGGTATTTCATGATCCAATATAACCAGCGTCCCTATATGAAGGAAAGAAGAGACTTCCAGGCAGACTCAGACTGAGAGAATTATGAAGTGAAGACAGGGCTGCGGTATTGGAGTATGGATTTCTTTGGGGGATGATAAAAATATTCTGGTATTAGATTGTGGTGATATGTATACAACTCTGAATATATTTAAACTCACTGAATTGTAAACGTCAGATAATGAACTGTATGGTGGGTGAATTACATCTCAATAAAGCTACTTAAAAAAAACTAATTGACAAGTTGGTTCTAAAATTAATCAGGAAAGAAACTAAGAATGCAAAAATATAATGTGAGCTGGTAAAGTCTATCCCTTGCCATAAAATTAAGTCACCAGGGAGTATTTACCTTACTAGACGTCAAAGTATCACTTATATTTAATATTGGATGTCGTGGTTTTGGTCCAACAAAATCAAAAATTAGGCCACAGAACAGAGAGAATTCAGAAACAATGTAAGGGAAATTAATACTTGATAAAGGCAGCATTTCAGATTAATGCATCAAGAATGGACTGGCTATTCTGAGTGGCACTATTTGAAAAGCAGTAATTATAAACACTACACACACACACACACACACACACACAGGATTTCTCAAACTTATAAAAGAAGTCCTTATAAAGTTTGAGGGAACACTCAAAACTTATAAAAATAAAATCCTGCTCTGACTCAGTGAAAAGCAGAGTTTACAACCTTAGCACTATTGACATTTTAGACCAGAAAAATTCTTTGTTGTGTGGGATTGGCCTGGGCATTGTAGGGCAATTCCTGCCTTCTACCTATTAGCTGCAAGTTTTAGCACCACCACTCCAAGTGAACAATCAATAAAGTGTCCAGACATTGCCAAAAGGCCCCTAGAAGAAAAAACATCTCCCACATGCAAACCACTGGGATAAAGAATAGCCACAAAAATCAAAATATAGTAAAAAACTCTTACATTCGAAACTAACATTTTAAATACTGGTTCGGCAAAGATGCCATTCTTGTTTTTACAAACAAGCAACAACTTTAAAATGAACTATGTTTGGAGTAAATATTTAAAATCTATATACATGACAAAAGATTAATATCAAGAATATACAAAACACTGCTAATATTAAAAAAAAAAAAACACCCAATAGAAATGAGACATTTTTCAAAAGAGGAAATACAAATAGACAACAATCATGAAAAATAAATGACAGTAGAAGTGCAATCCCCCATCCAATGGGAGATAACTGTGGTAGAAGATAGAACTTTCTGGGCACTAATGTTCCCCTGATGCCCTTTGGAGGCTGATAGGAAATAGGGGTGGGGCTAGTACTTTGGCAGTTAAACTGCTGGTGAGGAGGAGTACCAGTGGAGAAGCCACCAGCTTGCCTCTGGCAGCTTCAGGGAGGCTTTAGCTTAAACCTTCATTTCTGCTCACAAATAGCATCTGGTCATGTGCCAGCCAAGAAATTCATCCTCCATCCCCCCCCTCAGTTCTCCCTTTGCTCACTCCTTATGAAAAATAAACCCTGTTATTGTTGCTTCTCTCCATGTGTCTGCTTTTGGGTTGAGGCCTACATTCTTAAGCATGCAGGTGAGGCCCTACCAATTGGATCAACCCTGGTTACCAGGGTTTGCCTATTTCAAAAAGATGCTCAATCTCACTAGTAATTCGGGAAATACAAACCAAAATACCAATGAGAATCATTTTATCAATAATAAAACATAAAAATAAAACATATTGATACTATCAAATGTCTTTAAAACAGTGTGGGGAAGTGTACATTATTATCTCCTACTGGTGGACAATCTGGCATTAAATGTCCACACCCTTGTACCCAGCAATTCCACCTGCAGGTTTCTATTCTTGAGAAATGCTCACATAGGTACACAGACACATACAGAAGGATATTTTCTAACACACTGTGTCTTAACAGTAAAATCCTGTAGTTAATCTGTGTGATCTTACATATTATGAATCCTGACATATTATGGAATTTACAGGGCAAGAAGAATAAGGTAGAATCTCTACCAAAGAAAAGTTCCAAGATCCATTTTTAAGCATAAAAGGTTAAGTTGTTGTATAGGTATAATGTGCCACATTTATAATACATATTTGTAAAATTGTAACACAAAAGTCTTATATACATATGTACAAACACTTGTCAACAAATGCAAAGAAAAATAGAAAAATAAAAACTGATAAATTATTACTTTGCAGAAATAGATTAATGAAGAAAAGAAAAAGAAGGAAAGAGATAGGTCAAAGAAGATCTATTTTGTTTAAATTTTTTACATGAATGCTTTGCAAGATTGTACCAGCTCACTATAACTAAAATAATACATTTTAAAACAAGCTCAACTTGACCCAAATTAATCATTATACTTCCCCCTACCCCCCCACCAAACCTCTTTTCTACCTCACTTCCTAATTCTTATAATTAACAATACCTCTCAGTATAGTGTCTTCTTGCCATGTAATACAACTTTAAAAATACGCTATCTAAGGGAGTTTGCATATCTAAATCTTATACAGGTTTGGGTTTCCTTTTATTTTAATAAGCAGGTATCAATTTTGTAATAAGTAATAATTAAAATTCCAGGTTGGATATAGACCGGGATGGCAAAAGAGTGACCGCTCCTAGCCAGGCCCAGAGTAGCGGGTGTGGTCTGGGAGAAAAGGGGTGGTAACAATGGGGGGGCGGGAGTGTGTTACATCCCCGCGAATGGAGGGGGAGGGAATTAACCGTGGGCGCCTTGAAACCAGCTGCGCGCAAGGAGTTAACAGGTACTTCGGCCGGTGCCTTCTTTTTAACTGACGGGTCAAGAAGCCATGAGGATGCGATCAGTGCTCCTAAATAGAAGGGGATCCGCGGGCAGCCGGGGAGTGGGTGAAACCCCTCATTCCGCACCTGAGTGCTGAACCGCCAGCGCCCTGGCAAGGGTGGCCAGGAGGCCCCCCGCAGGCTACGGGGGCGGGGAGAGGGGCAGGGCCAAGTCGTTCGGAGCTGGCTGGGTCCCCGCAGTCAGTCGCTCCCACACACGGTGGCATCCCGAGCCCCACGATCCCTCTCTTAAATCCGCCCCTCGAACGAGCTAGTAAAAGGCCTCGCGGGTTCCTGATCCTCACTTACCTGCGGCCTCCGACCCAACCCGAACACCTGCTGCGCTTCACGCTGAAGAACTGGAACCTCCGCGACCACCTGCGCGCACCCACCCGGATCTACTAGGGAAGAAGCCACTTCCGGTCCCGCGACAGCCTAAGAGGACGTAACCCCAGCTGAGGTGTACAAATGGGTGACGCCATCTTGTACGGAAGCAACCAGGGCTGTTGTCGCCCCAGTTTCTCCACTGTTGAACAAAGGACGTAAAAATTGGAAAGGTTTAGCGTTTCTTCAGAAAAGTAGTGTTTTTGTTTTTGTTTGTATGTATGTTTTGGTTTTAAAGGGAGAAACCTTTGTAACCCTCACAAATGCGTTATGAAACATCGTCATTAATTATCTGGAGTAGTGTTTCTCTACGTTAATTTTCTTAACTATTAGTTGATGAGGGTAAATAGGAGACACTTTTTAATAATGTAATCCTCATTAGCAATGTATTTTATCCTTTGCCTACCCTAAAGGCATTATAATATTTATGTCATCTTTTGTAGCAATAACCACAATACCTTTTCTTTGTGTATGAAATCGATCATCCAGCCAGTTTTTATTAGCAATCTTTATTATATATGTTATATTAGCAATCTTATTATATGTGAGGCAGCTTATGTGTGTAGTGTGCTGTTACTTTGTCATGGAATTTATAAAACAGGAGAAATGAGATGTGCATACATTACCAGATAAGGTGTAATAATAGCTGCCATTTGTTCGCTGTGTACTCACAGTATGCTGGGAACTTTACAAAGTATTTCACACATTTTAATTTATTTAATCCTCATTATTGCCCCAGGAGGCAGTACTATTATTCGTGCCATTTCACATAAAATGGCGAAAGGTTAAATAATTTTGTCAGGGTAACTCAGAAAGTCAGCATTGAAGCTGGGAATCAAGATTTAATATGTCTGATTGCAAAGACTGTTTCCCTCATCCTCTGTACTATATTGCCTCCAATACGGGGAAAAGGTTGTAAGTTATAGTAGAGAAATACCTATAAGGGGGTAAGTTCCAGCAATGTAAAGGATTAATCCCTTGCATTTTTACCTGTCCACTCCTACAACGCTTAAAAAAAAAAAAAAAAGGTGAAGAGGAAAGTCTCCTTTAAAAGGGTACTGTGCTCAGTGAAATAAGCCAGAAGGAAAAGGAAAAATATATGGTTTCACTTATAGGAGGAATATAGGGGAAGCAAATACGGGATTAGGAAAAATAAATATATAAATAAACACAATTAGCCACAACTATAAATCAGAGCCATTCTGCAGGGGAGGAGGAGGGAGAGGGATCAAAATGGGAGGGTAAGAGCACAAGAGACTATGGTGATTGTTCACAGGTGAATTGGTGGTGGGAATTCTATGGGGACTACAGCTGAGAGGAGAAAGCAAACATTGTACAAAAATGAACAATGCTGTAAAATACATATATATACACACATATAAGAATAAATTATAAATAAATAAATAAATGGGCACTGATCCAGTTTATGAGACTTCCACCCTCATGACCTACTCATCTTTCAAAAATCCAGCCTCCTAATACCATCATATTGGGGGGCTAGTTTTCAACATAAGAATTTTGAGGGGAAATACAACATTCTGTCTATAGTATTCTTAAGTATGAGAAGACATTCAAGACTCACCAATCATGCAAGAATATCTAAAACACTATTACCATGCCAGCATTTTAAGAACACAATTTTTAAAACATTAGTAGAGGGAAGATTTAAGAAAATGAACTTTGATTTCGGTCATTGAGCTACTTTCAACAAATTGTAAAAAAAAAATGCTATTATAGGGATCACATTCTCTGGTAATATATTAAGTTGGAAATCAATAATAAAATGATTCCCTTTAAAACTATTTGGAGACTGAAAAATTCTTAATAACTGAAAGATCAGAGAGGAAATTCCAATAGAAATGTATAATGTTAGATTTGAATGGTTATGAAAATGTACAGGCTACTGGTAAATTAAAAGCCTTTTATCTTATACACTGGAAAATAAGAAAGACTAAATTGTGTGTCTGCATCTTGCAGATATATAAGCTTAATATATCAGAAAAAAATTAATTTAGAACTTTGAAAAGACTGATAAAATAGTTCTGTGAGATTGGTCCAGGTAAAAGAGAAATAGAGAAAAACCAGTAACACTGGGCTAAAAAGGAGGACATAACAAAATACAGAAGCAGTTTAAGAAACTAGAAAATACGGTGAACAACTTTATGCCAAAAAATAATCATTAGATGAAAGAATAAAAATACAAACCACAAATTGGGATGAAATATCTGCAAGATGCAAATCTAAAAAAAGATTTATCCATACTATACAAACAACTTTCAAAATACAACAATAAATGATCCCATGTGAAAAATGGTCAGCATCACAGGTCTTTAGAAAATTGCGAACTAAAACAACATTGAGATTCCAGTTTACACCTCCTAGAATGGCTAAAATTTAAACACAAGCAACACTAAATGCTGGCAAAGATGAATTTTCTTTCATTGCTGGTGGAAATACAAAATGGTACAGTCATTTCTAGGGCCTCACTGGTGACGCATCGGGTTAAGTCTCAGTCTGTGAAGCTATCAGCAGCCACTGCAGCACAATCTCTGGCCAGGGAAATAGGGAGATTCCCACGTGGTGCAGCAGACCTCTCCTGACTAGCCTGCTGCTGCCCTCAGCAGTGTGTGTACTTCAGTCAGTCTGCCTGTTCTGCTCCCCACCCTGTCTCTGGTGAATCCTCTCACCAACCCACACCCCTTGCCTACACCCCAGTTCTTGTATGCCTAAATAAATAAATCTTTTTTTAAAATGGTACAGCCATTTCTAAAGATAGTTTGTCAGTTTCCTACAAACTGTGACAACATAGTTTTAGCCCTCGATTCAGCTATCATGCACCTAAGGTATTTCTCCAAATGAGTCGAAAACTTAGGTCTACACAAAAAACTGCACACAAATTTTTATAACAGCTTTAGACATAAATTGGAAGCAACCAAGATGTTCTTCAACAGGTGAATAGATAACAAAACTCTGGTGCATCCATGATATGGAATATTTTAGTGATGAAAATAAATGATCTGTCAAGTCACAAAAGATATGGAGGAACTGTATATACATATTGCTAATTGAAAGAAGTCAGTCTGAGAATATGTGTGATTGTGTGATTCTGACTATAGACATTCTGGAAAAGGCAAAATGATGGAAAGAGTAAAAAGACCAGTACATGCCAGGGGTTCCAGAGGAAGAAGGGAAGGGTGAATAGGTAGAGCATAGAGGATTTTTTGAGCATTGAGACTATTGTGTATGATACCTTGATACCTTAATGGTAGATTCATGACACTCTACTTCTGTAAAAACCTATAGAACTGTGCAAGACAAAGAGTGAACCCTAATGTGAACTATGGACCTTAGTTAGTAATAATAAATCAATATTGTTTCATTAACTCTAACAAATGTACTGCATCAGTACAAGATGTTAAGAATATGGGATGGGGGGAGAGGAGAAAGTATTTGGGAACTCTTTGTACTTTCTGTTTGAATTTTATGTGAACTTAAAACTGCTCTACATATAAAGTCAATTAATTAAAAAAAACCCAACATGGCATGAACTGCTTGATTTATCTAAAAATGTTTTATTCATTGACTCTAAGGACAACTTAATGCCAAGCGCTGGGACATCATGAACAGAAAATCCAAAAGGAGCTGTGGCAGGAAGTGATAGTTGCCTTCCCAGTAGTCATCTCCCCGTCTGCTTAGTAACAGAAATCAAGGGGCATAAAAAAGTTGTATTTAACGAATGCATTTTTCTATCTCTAGTGTACCTAGGTATGACCACGTAACTAAATTCTAGCCAATGAGATATAAATAAAAGTGTCTGCATAGGATTTTTGCCACAGACTTCTTTTGCCTTTTGTTTTTGCCCTTCCATTTTTTTCTTGTTTAGACTGGAGCTAAGCAAGAACTGGAGATCCAGGAACTCTCTGCCAATGCAATAGTACCTTGAACATGGAAGACAGATGCTCAGGAAAGTGGAGTGGTGAGATAGAAGAAGCTTGGATCCTGACGCCTTCTCTAATTTCCACACTAACCCTGAACTACCAACCTCTGGGCTTCTTTTACATGAGAAAATAAATTATTTTAAGCCACTGCCATCCAGTCTTTGATATTAGCAACAGAACCCACACCCTAACTGATAGGAGCAATGAAAGATACAAATAATAAATGCATGCTACATAGTCAACTAAAACCTGTTGAATACTGTCCCCAACGCTGAAGATATACAATAAAGGTGGAAACTCTTTACTGGGATTTGTTTAGTTTGTTGACGATAAAGGTCAAAAATTAAAGGAAATAAGTAGGATCTTTCTGAAAATCCTCTCACTTTTCATAGAAATGTTATCCATCCTTCCTACCCACTAATCCCTTCCATAAATGTTGGCAAAGTTATTAGGTACGATACAGAATATAAAAATATATAACTATTCAAAAAGCTTACAAGGTGGCTGAAAACACAAAAGGGATATATCAAGTAAGAAAAGATATACTTTTATTGGTGATTTAGGGAGATGATGAACTTTTTCTTCTAAGGAGCTGGGAAGAGACAATCACTTGGGGACAATAACTATAATCATTTAGAAGAAATACATGAAGATCCTTAGAATGAAAATCACACACGCACACACACACACACACACACACACACACACACACACACACTATGACAAGTGAATCAGTATTCCTTTTGTTTTGCATTGAGTTGTGTGCTGGGAACCTGACCTGAACTGCTTTGTGGGGTAAAAGGGTGAGGAGTTGGAAGATTCAGGGGATCTACCAAAGGTCACTCAGAAGGAGTCAGCAAGGATCTAAACTTCTTGAGAGAAAGACAAAGACAGCTGTAGACTACAGACTTTAGGAGAGAAAGAAATGTTTGAACAAAAAGAAATGTGTGCTTGGGGAGCTGAATAAGTTCTCTGCTGTGGTGTGTGTGTATCTTCTTTCATAGGTATAGGGTGAGAGGAAAGTTCTGCTTACCCCTCTAGTTTGTTTGGGGACAGGTCAAGCAATCAGATTAACATTAGACAAATTAGTAGGGGGGAAAGACATATAATTATAGTCTTATGGAGAATCTACATGGATGCAGAAAAGTCAATAGGGTAAAATGTGCTGAGATAGATAAAGGACCCTTCTCCAGAATGTGAAGCAGTATTCTGCTTCCTTCATTGAGAAAATATTCCTGCAACAATGTTGAGGGAGGTCTGATGGTTTTAATGGGAAGTAGAGAGTAATCAATACAGCACATTTCAGACAATGGTAGTAATACAGGGCAGCAAGGGGCACTAAAACTGGCCAAGGACAGTGCCTAAATAGTTTACCGGTCACCATCTTAGTTCTTCACCAGAGTGTAAAATTGCAAGACTACTCAGGTTCAGAGAAAAATAATGGGATTTATTTAACAAATCAGGGAAAACAAAGAGGCCACAAATAGCAGTTTACCTCACCCAAAACCGTGTCCAGTGTTTTAAAGTCATAAAGACAAATGCTCCCAAGATGGCACCTTCCGGTCACTGTGGACCTGGAGCACGTGGCAACCAGACTATAGGACAGGTTTGAACTCATGCAGACAGCAGAAGACACAACAGGAGATGCTCATTGGAGCTGCCGAGATGCCCCAGCACAGCACCAGACAAGCGACACTCAAAACAGCAGTTGCAGCTGCTGAACTATCTGACAGATGGCCACACTTACGCAGCTCAGTGAGGCACCCGGCTCTGGGTCTTCATCTTCCCTGCCAGGCTGTAACAGCAGCAAAACTGGGAACAGTTTCAGTTGCTCAGCTACTTGCAAATTCTCCGAACTTTTCCTCTCTGATGCTGGCTGCTGGAAGCCTTTCTGCGGTCTTCAGAGAACTGCAACAGCCTTCTGGAAGATCAGCCTGGTGGGGTCAGAAATCGCTGACCCCGGAATCACTGAAGATCCAAAAACACTGAACTCCAGAAATCCAGAAAGCTGAATCCCAAACACTGAATACTGGAGACTCCTTCTACAGTCCCTTATATTTCTTTTCAGAGTCTCCAAGCCCCCACCATACTTTGTTTGAATTTTTTCTGGGGTTATCCATCCTTACCAGCACCCCCTCCAGGGGGCATCACCTGTAATAATCCTTGGCTTCAGCCACCAGTTACAATAGGAGAAAAATAAGCTATTTCCAGTGATTCTTTTGATGGTAAGTCCATTTGATACATCAATTACAAGTTCCCAAGTCAGTTAGTAACCCTAGAAACCTGTGAAATGTCTGAGACTCCTCTCAGACCCCATACTTTTGTATGTAATCTGAACGATTGTCTAACTGTGCTGGTTATAAGGAAATTGTTGCTTGCCTTCCAACCCATCAATCTATGCTCTGCTTTGTGGTACTAGGCTAGGTCTCTGCAGTTGACATTTTCTTTTGGAAGACAGAAGGGACTTGTTTCTTCCTGTTCACTTCCTTTTTCTGTCCGTTTCATCCAGGCAACAGTTTATACCAGCAGCAGTAGTTCCAGTTTTGGACTTCTCTCCATCAGAACAAACTTAAAACAGCAGTACCAGCTGCCAGCAACCCTCCTCAAAGTTCTAAATGCCAGTATTGGGGGGAGCACCCCTCTGAGCTAATTCATTTTAAGTTAGGCAGTATGTTCTCAGGGAGGAGGTTCCTCTTACCAATGTTTGATCCCAGTAATTCCAACCTTGACCCTTTATTTCCTCATTTACTTCTTCTAGTTACTGCTTTCAATTCTTCAATACCTATGATATCTCCAGTAACTTTATATTCTTTTTTTTTCAGTTAAGATATGGTTTCTGTTTATTGAATTCTGACTAACACAGAAAATGGTCCCAAGAATGGTTCCAGGAAAGACTTTGAGAGACAGGATTTTGGGTTGACTTGGTTATCCTTAGACTCAAATGAAATGTTGAGCAACTTGGGAAAATGGGATGTAGTGACATCATAAATAAACAACTTATTACCTTAGTCATTTATGTTTAATGCCTACTAAAGCAAGTGCTTTGGAGCCATATTTGACTGTTAGGTCAAATAATGGTGAGGATAGCAACTTCAGGTTGGGAGTGGCTTCATTTGCATGAGCTGAAACTTACATAAAGAAATTAGCCTCTCTCCACCCACCTTTCTCTGGAATGGGAGCAGCTCCTTTTCCTTTAAAAATGTTCACCTATGCCAAGTTCAACTCCACCCTCTTCTTAGTCAAGAGCAGCTCTCAGCTGCTGAGATCATTGTCTGTTGGGGTGCTGAATCAACTGAAAACGCAGATCAGAGCAACAATAATTTGGTAGCCCCACCTCGTCTGACCTCACTTAATCTTAGTTGACCTTTCCAAACAAGCACCATTTCAGGGACATCAATGCAACGGTCATGTTCATTGGTGCTGGGATGGCCACAGTAGGGGTGGCTGGCTCTGGGACTGGGTTTGGGACTGTGCATGGGATCTTCATCACTGGTAATGCCAAGAACCCTACTCTGAAGCAACAGACTTTCTTCTAGACCATTCTGGACTTTGCCCTCTCAAAGGTGTTGTGCAGTCACCCTAAAACAAGCAGGTTCAGCATCAGTCCAAGTAGATTTGCTCCGTTAGTCACCATATCTGCTGAAATCTATCGCACTCCGCCACACTCCACCACACACCATGGCACCTACCTGCCACACCACCGCTGCTGCTGCCGTTGCTTATAAGCCCAGTCTCTGACCCAGGTGTGCCCACTCATACAGGCCCACACCCTACTCCAGGTGCCCACCATCAGGCATGCTCGTAGACCTGCAGAGGTCCATCATTGAGGGGAGGGTGGAAAAACCTGACAATTCTCTCGTTACCCTACAAAAGGTCATGAGGTTCTTTTACCTGATGGTGGCCTTTCTCATCTTCTTTGCCATCTTCTTCGACACCTCCCATAGTTCTTTCTCCCCTGTCTCATCTGCTCTGTAGATTTCTTTTCCTGTATCTCCCAGGCAGCTTGGGAAAGTGGTTAGCTCAAGGTTTGACAGAGGGAAGAAAAATATTGTATTAATAAGATGTTTTTAAAAATTAAAAGTTAAAGTCACTGAACACTCAGTTCAAGGGGCCTCCATGGTGGAAGAGGGGCTAAGTCTGAGAACTATGAAGCTATCAATAGCCATTGTAGCACAAGTTCGATCCTCAGCCAAGGAGCTGACCCACATGGCGCAGTAGACCTCTCCTGTCTCTCCCGCTGCTCCCCTCAGCAGTGTGTTTCAGTAGATCTGCCTGTTTTGCTTCCCACACTGTCTTTGATGAATCCTTCCCCACTACCCTCACCTCTGGACTATACTCCAGTTCTTCTATGCAAAAATAAATAAACAAAATCTTAAAAAAAAAAAGATTCTGGAATGGTTCAAGCTGGTTGAAGTCAGATGAATCTGGTTCAAGCTGGTTCAGTCTGATTAGAGCCATTTGGAGACAACTGGATCCAGTTGGAGCTGGTTGGATTTGGTTGAGCCCGTTTCAGCCAGTTGGAGCTGGTTTGTGATGACTATGGCTGGTTTTATCCAGTTGGAGTCGGTTTCAGCCAGTTGGAGATGTTTGGAGCTGCTGAATCCAGTTGGAGCCTGATGGAGCCAGTTTGAGCTGGTGTGTGAGCTGGTTAGAGCTTGTTCAATTGGATAACAGCTATTCAGAACATGTTAGAACGCATTAAGGAAGATTGGGGCAATTTGGATCTGGTTGGATTCCAGCCAATTAAAGCTGGTTGTAGCCATCTGGATCTAGTTGAAGCCTGTTCTAGCTAGTTAGATCCAGTGAATCTGGTTGGAGCTGGTTCCAACCAGTTAGAGCCAGTTGTATCTACCTGGAACTAGTTGGAGCTTGTTGGATCCGATTTGAACTGGTTGGATCTGATTTGAGTTAGTTCAATCTTGTTAGAGTTGGTTCAATCTGGTTGTACCTGGTTGGAGACTGTCTGAGCCAGTACAAGCCAGTCTGAGCAGGTTGGATTTGATTCAAGCCATTGTGAGCTGGTTCCAGCAAACTGGAGCAAGTGCCAGGGGGTGGAGCCCTTTTGAATGGGTTGTATCCAGTTTGAGCTGGTTAGATCTAGTTCAAGCCTGTTTGAGCTGATTCTGGCTGGATGGAGCCAACTGAATCAGTTGGAGAAGGTTCCAGCTAGTTTGAGTCAGTTCTGAGCTGGTTGCACCTGGTTATGGCCACATGGAAATGGTTCCAGCCCAGTTGAGCCCACCGGAGTCAGTTGTATCAAGTTCAAATTGGCTCAGCTGGTTTGGGCTGGTTGGTTACAATTCCACCTGATTGAATGTGGTTCTAGCTGGTTGGATCCAGTGTGAGCCAGTTGGGTCTAGTTTGATTTGGTTCAAGTTGGTTCTGGCTCCAGATGGTTGGATCTAGTTTGAACTGTTTTGAAACAGCTCAACTTAAATTGTTTGGAGCCGGTTTGAGCCAGTTGGATGCTGCTTGAGCAAGTTCTGGCCAAGGAGAGGAGGTTCTATCTGGTTAGATTTATTTTGATCTGGGTTGAGGCAGCTGGAGCTGATTGGATCCAGTTGGAGCTGATTCCAGCCAGTTCAAGTTGGCTTGAACCATTTTGAATTCGTTGGATGTTGGTTGTTTGTTTTGTATAGACAGGTGGATTTTGTTCAAGCCAGTTTGAACCGTTTCCAGTGAGTTGAAGCCAATTACATTCAGTTTTATCCCAACTGTAGATGGTTGGACCTGCTTGGAGGCAGAGGAGGCAATTTGATTCCATTGGAACTGGTTGGATTCAGTTCCAGCCTGACTGAGCTGGCTCCTGCTGGTTGGAACTGGCTGGAATTGGTTCCAGGATGTTTGAATTGGTTGTAGGTGATTGTAGTCCGTTGGCGCTGGATGCACCTGGTTTGAGCCTGTTGGAATAAGTTGGATCTGGTTGGAACAAGTTCTAGCCGGTTTGAGGTGGTTATAGCTGGTTGAATCTGGTTGGAACCAATTGGAGCAGGAGTGTAAGGGTAAGTGAGAAAGTTGTCAGGTTTTTCTGCCCTTCCCTCAGTGATGGACCTCTGCAGGCCTATGCGCATGCTTGATGGTGGGCACCTGGAACAGGGTGTGGGCCTGCATGAGTGGGCACACCTGATCCAGAGACTAGGCTTATAAACAGAGGCAAGCAGAAAGAAGGAACGGTAGACAATACAGTGTGGAGAAGAGGACCTACTGTTTGGGGTGCAGCAGAGGCCACGAGACACTGCCAGAGAGCCCGAGAGAGTGAGGGCTGCTATTGCCTGCCCTGTACCTGGCTGCCTCTATATGAGATACCATTAAAAGACTAAAAGTCTAAAAAGTCACCAAGGGCTCCAGAACTCCTTTTGACCCATCTGTGTAGCTCCATGGAGAATGTGCTTCCTGGTATCTTCCTGTCTCTACAAGGAGGAACCTGTTTGAGTCCACTGGATCTGTTTGGAAACTGCTGGAGACAGTTCCAGCTGGTTCAAGCTGGTTGTAACAGGTCGAGGCTGGCTGGATCCAGTTACAGCTAGTGTGAGCTGGTTGTAACTAGTATAAGTCAATTGGATCTGGCTGAAGTTGGTTGGATCTGATTTGAGTTGGTTTGAACCAGTTGGATCCAGTTGAAGCCAGTTCCAGCCAGTTTGAGCAGGTTGTAGGGAGTTAGATCTATTGGAGTAGGTTCAAGTTGGTTATAGCTATTTGGATCTGGGTGGAGCTGTTTGAATTTGTCAGATTGGGTGGAGCTGATTGGAACCAGTTGGATCTGTTGGGAGCCTGATCCAGCCAGTGCGAGCTGGTTGTAGATTGTTCAATCTAATTAGAGCTGTTTAGAACATGTAGAGCAGACTAGGGGAGGTTAGAGCTGTCTGGAGCTGGTTGGATCTGGTTAAAGCCTGTTGGTTACAGTTATGGATAGTTGTATCTGGTTTGAGCTGGTTCTAGGCAGTTGTAGTCAGTAGGAGCTGGTTGGTGCTGGTGCTAGCTGATTACAACGACTTAGAGTTGGTTCAATCTGATTAGAATTGTTTTAGAGCACGTTAGAGCAGACTAGGGGAGGTTAGATTCATTTGGAGCCTGTTGAATCAGGTTGGAGCCTGTTAGAGCCACGTGGATCCACCTGGAGCTGGTTTGATACAGTTGTAACTGTTTAGAGCCTGTTGGGGCTATTTAGAAATGGTTTCAGCTAATTTGAGCTGGTTGTAGCTGTTTGGATTGAGTTGGAGCCAGTTGGAGCTTGTTAGAGCTGGTTGGAGCCAGTTGGACACTTAATGTCTATTAATAGGATTCTCCCATTTTAATTTCTCACCAACATCATAATCAAAATAATATTCAGACATGTTTACTACAGTTCAGGCACTGAATTGTATCTCTACCAAAAGAATTTATAACAACTCAATATATGTAGAAACTGAGACATATACTTTTATATATCATAAATATTATTTTCCTCATGTGAAAAATGGAATAATACTTTCTTCATAGGGCTGTTGAGAACATTAAATGAATAAATGACATTTAATGCCAGTCACATAATACATGCTCAATAAATGTTAGCAATGGTTATATTGTTGAAATCTAATATTTACTGCATGACTATTTTATTAAAGTCTATCTCTGTCACTGTAACATAAGTACTATGAACATTGATCAGGATCTTCTTATATGCTCACTTTATGTCCCTTGTGTCTACTTAGGGCAATGGCATATACTGGATGCTCAATCAACATTTCTTGAATGAATGAATGATAATTCATGTCTAACCAAACAGAATTTATAGTTAGAAGGTTTTTAAAAGTATGTAAAAAAAATTTTTTAAGATTTATTTTATTTTTGCTTACAAGCTGGGGTGCAGGCCAGAGGTGTGTGTGGGGGGGGGTGTTGAGAGGATTCACCAGAGACAGAGTGGGAAGCAGAACAGGCAGATCGACCGAAATACACTGCTGAGGTGAGCAGTGGGTGAGGCAGGAGAGGTCTGCTGCGCCATGTGGGATTCTCCCAGGCAGGGCATCAAACTCTTACTGCAGCTGTCCACAGCTCCACAGCACTGCGCTAACCTGTTGCACCACCAGGGAGGCCCTGTAAAATGTTTTTAAAAACTATACAGGGATATAGAAATGGTAAAAATTTAAATGGTAAACTTTGGTGTTAACTATACGGATGATAGAAATCTTAGGAAAGGAAAACTAATGTGGCAGATTTGTTGGGGAAGGGGTTAATGGAAAAAGTAGATCTCAAAGTATGTATAGGATTTGGATGGATGAAGAGAAGACAGAGTTCAAGCTGGGAGAGTAGTATCCATATATGGGTATGTGGGGAAGATTAGGCTATCACTCTACTTGCTAGATTTGTGATGAGGAGTAACAGGAAATCTTATTATAAATATGGTAGAGACAAATCATGAGACTTGACAAGCAGGTAAAAGAGTCTGTGCCAGAAATCAAAGAGAAAACAGAGAGTCTTGAGCAGGGACATTTCGGAAAGTTTCCTCACACAACTGTGAGCCAGAAAATCTTATTGATGCTGAAGATTTAATGGTGAGCAAAACAAAACACAAATGGGAAGATATTTGACCTGTTGTTTTCTGAGATCTCCTGGGCTTTATCACTTTGTGATTTGAATAATGATTATCTCTTCATCAAGCTCATAGATAATCAAGTACGTCACCAATTCCAACTTAAATGGAATATGTAGTCAAGAATGTTAATTATATTTACCTGTGGCTTCATGTAGCTTGTTCAGAAGGAGAGGGGAACACATTTAGAAATACATGCAGTTTATTTTCAGGGGTTTATCCTGAACGTATAAAGACAATTTAAACTAGACTTTTATATCAAAGAATTTTCTTCTTTCTTCTTGGGTATATTTTACTTCAGGAAGGGTATATTTTACTTTGTTGGGGAAGAGGTTAATGGAAAAAGTGGACCTCAAAGTATATATAGGATTTGAATGGATGAAGAGAAGATAAAGTCTTTCTAATTTTCTTTACTTTTTTTTTTTAAGATTTATTTATTTATGCATACAAGCTGGAGTATAGACCAGAGGTGTGGGGCGGCGAGAAGGTTCACCAGAGACAGAGTGGGGAGCAGAACAGGCAGATTGACAGAAACACACTGCTTGAGGGGAGCAGCAGGCGAGGTAGGAGAGGTCTGCCGTGCCATGTGGGAATCTCCCCAGCTGGACATGGAACTCGCGTCTTTGCTGCCGACAGCTCCCCAGCACAGCTCTTAAATGCTGCGCCACCGAGGAGGCCCTCTAATTTTATTTTCTAAGGTATTTAGCACATTGAAGGCATTCAATGAACATTTTATATCCATGGCACTATCTCTGGTAAGGAAAATTCTTGGCTATATGACTACATACCCGGTGAAATGAACAATAACTATTTTTAACAGTTTCTTACACCACTCATTAGAGGTTCTTGATGTGGAAACCTAAAATTAAAAATAAGTAAAAACAGCTGGTTCATGATGATTTTGTCAGGAAAATTTCAAATATACAAAACCCAGATGTTTGGCAAAGAAGAGTACAGAAAATATCACTGAGTAAATATCAAATGAATAATCCTGGCCATTGAGAATTTCTGTCCACTTTCACTGCACAAAGGTTAGAAGAATGAAGAATCAAACATGCAAAATATGAACCAAATGTATGGAAAGATGGAATGTGACTTAAAAATGTAACAACAAATAGTTCTCTGTCTTTAACTACTGAATTCAATTATTTTACAGCTTAAGAACTCACTAGAAAGCATGTGAAGATACCACCTTTAAAAAATGAATTAGAAATCTGAAAAAGAAAAAAAAAGACTTACATTACTAAAAACAGGAATTAAAGAGTTGCTATTATTACCAACTTCACAAAAATAAAAGGGAATACTTTGAACATGCCAATTAATTAGATAACCTAGGTAAATTAATAGAAACATGCAAACTACCAAAACTGAACTAAGCAGAAATAGAAAATTTGAATAGAAGTATAACAAGTAAAGAATTTGAATCAGAAATAAAAAATTGGGGCCTCCCTGGTGGCGCAGCGGTTGAGCGCTGCGCTGTGGAGCTGTCGGCAGCCCATGATGCGAGTTCAATGCCTAGCCAGGGAGAATCCCACATGGTGCGGCAGACCTCTCCTGCCTCGCCCACTGCTCCCCTCAGCAGTGTATTTCTGATCTGCCTGTTCTGCTCCCCGCTCTGTCTCTGGTGAACCTTCTCGCCACCCCCATGCCTCTGGCCTGTACCCCAGCTTGTATGTATAAATAAATAAATCTTTAAAAACAAAAAAGAAAAAAAATCCTCCCATAAAGAAAATCCCAGTCAGATGACTTCTCTAGTGGTTGTCTACCAAAAGTGTGGGGAAATTTAACACTAATCCTTCACAAACTCTTCAAAAAAATATTGGAGGATGGACTTTCCAATTCATTCTATGAGGCCAGCATTAACCTGAGACCAAAACCAGACAAAGGCATCACAAGAAAACTAAAGATGAACATCCCTATGAGCATAATCACAAAAATCTTCATAAAATGCTAGCAAAGTGAAACCAGTAACATATAAAAGGTACTGAACACTCTGGTGAAGCAGGATTTATCTCATGAACTTACGAATGGTTTAAGATATGAAGAACAACCTACATAGTATACCATACTTTTCTATTATTGATATTTATTAGCCATTAGAATATAGCATATCATATTCTAGAATTAATGACAAAAACCATATGATAATTTCAAGAAAAAGAAAAAAGCATTTGATAGGATTTGATAACCTTTCATGGTTTTAAATCCATTCTACAACCAGAAACAGAAAGGAATTTCTGCAACCTGATAAAGAGAACTGCATAAAACCCACAGCTAACAAAATATTTAATGGTAACTAAAAGACTAAAATCTTTTTTCATAATACCAGAAACAAGACATGATGTCTGCTCTTACTACTTCAGCATTGTACTAGAGGTTTTTCCAAGGCAATTAGTTAAGAAAAGGAAATAAAAGGCATGCAGATTAAAAGGAAGAAGTAAAACTATTTCTATTAGCATATGATGTAATTTTGTATATATAAAATTTAAGAAATTCACAAAACAATTAGAGATAGTAAATGGTTTAAGTAAGTTTGAAGGATACAAAGTCAATGTACAAAGAATTTATTGTATTTCTATAAACTGGCAGTTCAGTGGAGGAAAGAATAGTCTTTATAAAACACAGTGCTGGGATGAATAAATGTCCAAATGTAAAAGAATAAAGTCAGACTCCTACCTCTCACCACATTAAAAAATTAACTCAAAGTGGATCATAGACCTAAATGTAAAAGCTAAAACTGTAAAACTCTTAGACTAAAGATAGGAGTAACTTTTGTGACCTTGGATTAGGTAGTGTTTCTTACATATGACATGAAATGTATAAGTAACAAACAAAAAATAGACAATTGGACCACAAGAAAACTACTTTTATGTTTCAAATGATAAAATCAAGAAAATGAAAAGACAAGAATGGGAAAAGTATTTGTAAATCAAATCTAAGAAGGGACTTGTGTCTCGAATATGTAGAGAACGCTTACAACTCAGCAATAAAAACACAATTAAAAATGAGCAAAAGATCTGAATAGACATTTCTCCAAATATAAGATGTATAGATGACCAACAAGCACATGAAAAGATACTCAACATATCAAAAGCCATCAGGGAATTTTAAACCAAAATCATAATGAGAAGCCACTTCACATACTGGTATGTATATAATAGAAAGGATGGAGAGTAGCAAGGATTGATGAGGTCATGGGGACATGGGGAAATGGGCATGATGTGGTTGAAATGGCATTGTCCTAAGTAGATCTTGTTACAGGGGTTTGTATTGAAAAATACAACTGCTGGGAACTTCCTGGTGGTGCAACAGTGAAGTCTCAGCACTACAAAGCTATTGGCAACCACTGGAGTATGAGTTCAACCTCTACAGCATGAGTTAGATCCTGGCCAGGGAGATTCCCACATGGCGCAGCAGACCTCTGTTGCCTCACCAGCTGCTCCCCTCAGCAGTGTACTTCAATAGATCCGCCTGTTCTTCTCCCTAGTCTGTCTCTGGTGAATCCTCTCACCACCCCACATCTCTGGCCTGCACCCCAGTTCTTGTATGCATAAATAAATAAATCTTTTTAAAAAATGAAAACTATAACTGCTTTCCCACAATTTAAATTGGCTGTTATTTGAAATTATCAATAAATTTAAAGCTTAAATGACATTACAATTAAATTATACATATACTTGAGACATTGATCTTTGTCAATATCTCTTATCTATGAGTAACAGTTTACTTTAAAATTGAAAATATTCTTAAATGAAAACTTTTCTGAGCATGTTAGTAACCATATGTGTAATTCTTAAATACTAAAATTTAGCAACTATTTGAAAAGGTGTTTAGTATTTTCTTATGTTAAAAAAATCAATTTCTAATGTTCGAGCATTCCCTAAGTAGTCAGTTTTGTTTTGTTTTTAAGGCAGGAGAGGTCTGCCGCACCATGTGGGAATCTCCCCAGCCCGGTGTCGAACTCGCCTAACCACTGCACCACCAGGGAGGCCCTAAGTAGTCGGTTTTTAAGGATTCTTCACTCTTTCTTCACTGATAGCTGGGCTACACAAAATAAAATTCAGAGAATAATGAATTTCTGGGAATTCTACGTTTGATCAGTATTTAACCCATGGTGAAACAATTAAATAAGGATTTCCAAGTTATGTTATTTCCATATCTTAGTTTTTTTCAATGAATTTTTAAAATGTCTCAAGGTTGCCTAAGTATGAATATTAATATACAGAAGGCTGTGGGCCTCAGTAAAAAAATTAAGAATTTTTCATTTTTCCTTCCTTCATACATTCTGTATAGAGGAGATTCCTCAGGAGTCCAATTCATTTGCAATTCTTATGCAGTATATGCCTGTATCAGAAAGACCAAGCTCATGTGGTTACTGAAGTTGATTAAATGTTTGTGTTATATAATTATGTACAATGATATTAGTGTGAGATTAATGACACAAGAAACTATATTAAGTTCTTAAAAAGAGCAAATAGATACCAGGGGGCTTTATCTTCTAAAGTTGGATTGTATTATAGGTAGGGTTGCCAAATTTAGTAAATACAGATTTAAAAATACAGGATACCCAATTCAATTTGAATTTCAGATACACTACAAATAATCAATTGTAAGTATATCCCAAATATTAGATGGGATATACTTAAACTAATAATGATTCCCTGTTTATCTGAAACTCATATCAAACTGGCTCTCTTGGATTTTATCTGGCAATCGTAATTAAGGAAAAAAGGAGGGACTTTATGTACTCCTTACAAAAAGCTATCCAGAGTAAGAGTAAGATATAAACAGGCTCAGTGGTACTACATTTTTATCCTAGCTGATCAATGAACAGTTAAGGAAATTTCCAGCAAAGTCCTAGAATTGGATTGGCATGTGACCAGATCCTGGCCTATTTTTAGGGTGAGGTAAATGGGACAGTTCATTCCAGGATTAGGGGAAAGTGAGTCACATTTAAAGTTGTGCTTAAGAGGGGAAAAGAGGGTGGGTCACATATATATTATCACAAGGCCACTTCAACCACATCATGACTGTGCCCATCTTCCCCATCCCAGGCAAATAAGTACTTACAATGGGTGTCCTATTAATTGGAAGGAGCCAGAAACTCTCTTTTTTGAATGTGTGGACTAAGTAAAGTAAAGGAACAGTGAGAGAAGCAAATGGACGGAAGTTGTTACCCTTGGAATAAAATAAAGATACCTCAAACTCAATGCATAAAAAAAATTCCTCCATACTTCCTAAGTTCATTCTTGTATTCAACAAATATTTGAATGGCCTGGACATATATTCACAAGCAGGACAGACATCGTCCCTGCTCTCTAAGAGCTTATAGCAGAGTGGGGGGACACTATGCATATAAGCATGAAACTAAATGTTAACTTATGCATTATGATATTGCTATGAAGAAAAAGCTGTTGGGTGCTAAAAATCATTAATCAAGTTGGCATGCTACTATGATCTTTACAGGGCTATTATAATGAACAAACCCTCTGAAGCGTCCTGAGAAAAATATTTTTTTTAAAAAGACTTATTTAAAAGAGGTGGGAGATAGAACTCGTGCTACAGTGTCTGCAATAGCTTCATAGTGCTGACACTTAACCCCTTGCGCCACCAAGGAGTCCCCTGAGAATAAAACTTTTTAAAAGGAAACTTACAGTTTCCTTTTAGGGGAACAATATTTAATAGAACAATATTCTATTAAAACTACAATTTCTGGAATTGGTGAATTTCCATTAAATTCAGCAAAAGTTTTACAATCTTGACTTTTTAATTAGACTCACTTGATTATTTGTTACTAGCGTGATTAGTCTTATCAAGATTTGCTTGATGCATGTGAATGTCCTTCATGTTCATGCATAGGTGCCATCTCTGGTGCAGAGGGTGCAATTCCGCTAAATTGAAAGGACAAAACTGACATACCTGGCTATTCCGATGGCTTATTACAGTTTAATGGCAGGGGATATTGTCGAGGAAAAGTACACTTTTAAAAGGGGACTTTCTATTGTTAGCTGATGGAATTTCAAAGCATTTAACACCCACTCTCTTCACTGGGGTCAACTGGAGGGTCCCACCAAAGTGAAGTGCAGTTGCTGGCTAACAGCTGTATAGCCTCTTAAGCTCCATACTCAAGAACTTGAAGAGGAGCTCATTGCACAATTAAATAACAAATATTGCTATTTTCAAATAATGCTTCTTGTGTCTTGCAAATGTACCTGGAACTAATGGACCGAAGTACTTCCTGCGTCTCAGAGTTTTCTTAACGCGATTTTGGCAGTTTTCTCACTTAAGAATCTGTCTCCCTCTCTCTTTTCCCCATAAACCACACTATTATCTACTAGAGGAACAATTTCGCTTTTTCCACTTAAGGATTGGAGAAAGGGAGACAGAACTCAATTTTGGAGGGGGGAGCGGGGGTAGCGCTATCAACTTCTGGGGGGCTGGGGAGGACGGTCGAGCATACTGATAAAATCCCCAAGCAACCTCCCAGCACTGTGCAGCCTGCACTCCAACATCCCTTCGCTTAGGTGCTGCAGGATGCGGCGAACACAGGACTACTCCCTACCTCTTTACCACCTCGGGCCGCATTTTCCCGTCTGAAGGGGGGTGGGGGGGTGGAGAACCGAACCCGCGCCGGCACTGGGCGGGGTGAGGAGGGCAAGCCCGCAGCCCCGCCGCCACTTTGATTGTTACGCGTTATCAACTTCAGAGTGCGGCGCTCAGGGGGCGCCGCGGGTCTCGGTCCAGCGCGACCAGGGTCCCGAGCGCCGAGGAGCTGCGGCCGGAAAGCCGAGCCGCTGCCCGCGGTCTCCTGGCCTGCCGCCCGCGAAGGGGGAGGGGCAGCCGCCGCCCGCGTTCTCCGGGCTCAGCGGCCGGCGGAAGGGCCGCGCGGCGCGGAAGCGCGGCCGCAGCTGAGGATCAGCTGCTGGAGGAGGCGGAGGAGGGGAGGGAGGAGCCTGGGGGGGGCGGTAGAGGGAGGCGACCGTCAGGAAGCCGCGAACGCCACCGAGTGTCTGCACACCTCGCTCTGTCTGCCATGGCTGGTTAAAGAACCGTCCGGATCGCCGCGCGGGGGGAGGGCCGGGTGGGGGGAGCGCGGCGGCCGCGCGTGAGGCCGAGGGAGGGGCGGCGGCGCGAACGGCTGCGGCGGCGGTTCCAGCATGAAGAGGAGAGCTGGCCTGGGGGGCAGCATGAGGTCAGTGGTGGGCTTCTTGTCCCAGCGGGGCTTGCATGGGGACCCCCTGCTCACTCAGGACTTTCAGAGGAGACGCCTGCGGGGCTGCAGAAACCTCTACAAGAAGGACCTCCTCGGCCACTTCGGCTGTGTCAATGCCATTGAATTCTCCAACAATGGAGGCCAGTGGCTGGTCTCAGGTAAATCAACCTCCTTCCCCTCCCCGCGCCCCCCGCCCACCTCCCCTTTTCGCTGCCCTCGCCACCCTCTTCCTCCCCTCCGTCCCCACCCCCTCCCTTCTGAACCCCCCTTCTGCGGTGGGAAGATTTGGTGTCAAATTAAAGCCCTGGCGGGGGGAGGGAGAGAGGGGAAGGAGAGGATGTCTTCTATAAAAAAGACCTAAAATGGTTGACAGGTCCTTAATTCGCTTTATCCCAAGTGGAAAGTGATCTCTCCAGATGACTGCCCAGAAAGTGTGGGTTGGGGAGGGGGGCGAGGTTACCGCCCGGCAAAGTTTGATGGGAAACTCTTCCTCCGCGTACTTTAAAAGGGTGCGGGGGGCACTTGGGGGATTTGGAGAATGAGGAGGCCGAGCGCGTCGCTGGTTCAGGGAACTCTAGCCCCTGTCGCGGGCGTCCTGGTCTAGGGGCCTCGGGGCTAGGCGGTGACAGGGCTGGACGCCGGAGGGTCGGGGCTGCGACCCGTGTCGCCGGGGGCGGTGGAGGGGAGGTGACTGGCGGGCGGGTGGAGGTCGGTCGCCCGGCTCAGCGCCCTGAGGGGCCCAGCTCCATCTAGGGTGGTGCTGTGGAGGCCTCTTCCGCGTCCTGTTGTTATTATGGACTCGAGAATGCCGAGGGCTCTGGGGACTAATGGGCGCCGGTCTGAACTTGAATGCGCAACTTGCGAGGCAGGGGGTGGGTGGGCGACCTCGGGAGGCGCGTTGGCAGGAGCCCGGGGCACGCACCGCCTTTCCCTGCGGCTACTGTTGCAGGTGGTCTGGGTGCCTCCTCCCTCCCGCCTAGCTGGGCTCTCTTGCCCCCGGGTACCCCCTCCGGTGTGGGGAAAGTGGCGAAATCGAGGCCGGGGCTCCGGCCGGGCTGTGTAGGCCTCGCTCTCCCGGGGCTCCTAGCGACAGGCAGCTGAATCGATAGCCTATTGCTCCCGGGGAGGCCCGGGCCGGGCGGGCCGCGGCAACAGCTGCCCCCGGGGAGGTGCTCCTGCCGCCGTTGGGGGCGCTCGTCGAGGGGGTCGCGGGCCCAAGGCTGGGCGAGTACGCTAGGGGCTGGTCCCCAAAACTGGACTAAGGAGTGGAGGGCGAAGACCCGTGATCCGGCGTTCCAGCTCGCCTTCTGCCCTACCGGGTCCCATTTCCTACACTGAGAGGGAGGAAGGGGCATTCCAGCGCTGGACGTGGCGCTTCGCTGCACCGTGGCGGGTCCCCGAACAGTTTTCTATTTTACGTCAATGGGCAACTTGCCAGAAACTTCTGGGATCGCTGCAGAGCATCCGTCTTCTTCGCGAGAAGCAGTCGGAAATGACACGGGGCAAGCTGTTCAATTTGGGATTAGCAGAGATAAGATGTGTGTGATCATATCACGATAAACCGTTTGGGCTTTCTTCGGAACTGACTTTTCCACCCCAGATCATTTTCTGTTTGATAGGTAGATTTTGGCCCTCGGTCATCCCCTGAAGAAACCTGATATTTTACTTGAAGGCATACCTCAAACAAATGCTTCCTCCCCCCACACCGCCCAAAATTCCAAGTGCAAAAATGGAGGATGATCTCTTAAAGAACTCCCAGTCCCCCTTAGCACCCCACCCCCATTGCTTCTTCTGTTTTCATAATATTCCTGTCTCCTTCCCAGACTGATATATTCCAACAGAGGTGTTTCCAGACACGAGTAAACTCACCCTAGTGGGTGAGGAAATTTGGAGGGGTACTCTTTTAAACACACCGAACTAATACTGTTTATTAAATCGTAAGTACAGTCATATACTGTCCGGTTTACTATACTGTTAATAAACAACAGCTTTATTAAGATAGTCACACACCGCATAATTCACTCATTTAAATTTAACACTTTAAAAAAAAAACACACATTAAAAAGTTTTCCTCCATCTGTACCAGTTACCCTTGTGTAGGATCTTCCCTATGTCTCAAATGAACTCCATTTTTCTTGCCCAGTTTATCTCCTTTAGTTTAAATCTAGTCTGTAGAAGAGGAGGGTCCTTTCCATAGGACAGTCTCTGGCAAACCTATGGTCCTGGGAATTAATTTTCTTCCTTTCCTAGTTGTAAGAAAAGTAAGCCGTGAGTTTAGTTGTGTATCTCCAGCAGTGCTTTGTTGGCCTAGCCTCCTTTGCCACTTACTCCTGCTTCCCGTACACTTCCTCCTGCTCAGTTTTTCCTGTTTCCTTTTTACCTACTCCTGCCCTTGTTCCTTCCTTCTACTTTTCCACTCCCCCTTCCCCTTTAGATAGTCTGATAGATTTAGTTTACTTGTTCCTTGAACCAAGAGTTTTGTTTAAAATCCTTTTTACTAGTCACCTTCCATTATGAATACAGTTTATGCTAACTTGAAGTTCCCCCTGTTTGCTTCAGATAAGGAAGCCCACCCCCACGGGGAGTCATAAATACACTTTAGCTTGTTAAAGCTAATTAAATTTTGTTCTGGGAAGTTCTTCCCAAATTTAAAACTAAAGTGGTGTGATTACATTTTCTCTTTTTCTATCACTGTCTTTCTTGAGCAGTTAATACCTGAGGGGAGGGGCACATAGTATTTTGAAGCTAACTATTTTCAACTTTTCACAGTTATGAGTGGGATGGTAATAAGATTACTTTTTTTTTATTTTGACACTGAAATACATTTTATTAATAGAGTGCTGATATGATATGCCAATTTAAATAAAAAATATTTTTTTAAATTGACACAAACAGATTTGACAATAAGATTACTTTTATGCATCTTGTATTTTGTTGGGATTGGTTAAAATCCTCAGGAATTGGTGATTAAAAGGATTGATTTTTTTCATAGTTTATTCACTGTTTTCACTTCTTAATTGTTTGGGCAGGCAGGCTCACATTTCTTGTGGCACATACAATTTGATATAATTAAGACCTAGGGCAAAAACAATAGTTAAGTGGCCTTATAAATGTTATTTGTTAAAGAGGCCATGGATTATTTTGTGCAAACAGCTTGCCCCTTTTCCAGGGCTAATGCCAGCAGATATTAAGATAAAATCAGGAAGAAAAGGTGCTCTAATGTGAAGTTTGTGACAGCAACAAGTGGGAGAAGGGTTTTTTGTTATTTTAAAACATTAAAATACTGTAATCTAAAAAGTAGTTTTCTTTATTACTGATTAGAAAAAGGGCATTACTGTGATATCATATAAGGCTGTGTGGTATAGCAAACACATGATTAAAATCACTGCTCTGTCACTTAATGGGTAGTCCTTAGTCAAGTTGCTCCTGTTCAGTCTATTTCCTGATATATGCAATAGGAATACCAGTACCTACCTGAAAGGCTATTGTGAGAACTCCATTAGGCAAAGTATAGGCTGGGAGCCTCTCAAAAAATGCTGTTTGTTTTCTTTTCATTTTGTAGTTATTACATTAATAGCTGACACTTGTTCTTACAGTATTGCTAATGGACCTGTGCAAATGGGGCAGACAGGGTAGTTTTGTAACTTTCTGTTGTGGAATGCGGAGGCACAATGTGGTGTGGAAAGAGCCTGGGATTTGGTTTCACATGATTTGATTTGGAGGCTCTACCAGTCACAAATTGTATTAATTTAGGTAAGTCCTTTCGTTCCTCACCTGTAAAATGGGGTAACAAAATGCCCTCATTACCTAATACCTGTGGTAGTCGATGAAATGTTATGTGTGAAAGTGCTCTGTAAACTATATGGGTTTTAGTAAACATTACTTTTTATGACTACCAGCTTATGCTTCGTGATTGCAATCTTTTAGAATTTTTATGTGTGTTAGTCCTTTGAGGGTTGAGGAGTGATACTGTATGTTGAAGTGCTACTTACCAAAGATCCTATCAGCATCAAGGAGGTTATGCTAGTATACATATTTAGGGGATATCTTGAATTTACTTTTTATGTTTTTGGTTGCATCTAGTACTTTAAATTGCCTCCATTACCTTCTCTTATGCTTTTCCTTTTCCCTAGAATGTATTCCTTAGTCTTGTCTTTTCTTCTTTGGGAGGAAGAGGAACATCTTCTGGGGATCTGATTAGAAAGCCACTCAGAATGTAGCTCTGTGTATGTCTAACTTGGGTTGTACCTCTGCCTTCTAATATCTTGTAGATGGTTTGTGCAGTAAACAAACATTCAGCACTTTGGGGATGAGAGCTCCTGGCATATTGTTTCCTCAGAATTGGTATTAAAAGCACTGGAACCTGTAGAGCTAGCAGATTAGTGGCTTATAAGTATGAAGTTTTGAGTTACAGTGAAAGATTGTGATCTCTTTAAAAGCTTATGACTAAATGTAGGAAAAACATCTTCAGAAGTTTTTCAAATAACATCAGCAACTATACAGTTTCAAAGTGTTCATTAAGTAGGAGTTGTGAATGGGGAGCGGCATTTAATCACTTGGTCATAATATCTATAACTCAGATAATTATTCCTATTTCTGTTGGTCGTTATACTACCAACTTATTTTACATATATATGGTGAGTGGGAGAAGTCAGAAGTCAGAAGAACTTCTGCTTTAAAATGACCTAGTGAGGTTTAATTGATGATCATCAGTCTCATTAAGCATTGTTAACATGTCAAAAAATAGTCTTGTGTTCACTAGTGTTCAAAGGATGTTTACTGACTTCACTACTCCATATATATATATATATATATATATATATATATGGAGAGAGGGAGAGAGATTTAGAACATGAGTCTAGAATCCAGTCAGGCTGCCTGGGGGTGAATACCAACTCAACTATTTGCTAACATTGACAAATCACTTATCTTGTTTCCTCATTCATGTAATATGGACAATAATGCCGCACATGGTTGTGGTGAGCTTGAATGAAATAACAGGTGTAAATTTCTTAGTATCAGGGCCTTGCTGTTGGCTCTGCTTGCTGCTTCTGCTGTAACTCTTGTTGCTGTTTTTGTTTCACTTGAACCTCATAAAAAGCATTTAGGAGATTGATACCTTCAACATCTAGCATTCATTACACTTCGTACATACAGTAGTATATTGTGAAAAATTGAGAAAGTTCTCAATGTTAAAAATGCTTTTTGAATAAGTGTGACCTCAGTCACACTTTATTTTAATATAAAACTTTTTTGCATGAAATAATAGCTATGATAATAACTATATGCTTAATTTAAACCCATTGATTACCAGTCATTTTCTGTCACCAAATCTATCACCTAATACTATTTGTATTACATTTATGGAGCCTTCTTTTTAAAATAAATTTATCTAAGAGCATATTACTTACAAATGAAATGTTTTACTTTAGCCAGAAAATACTTTAAATGACTATTAAGACGTCCCATGTGTTTAATTAGAATGAATTTTTTTTCTTTTTTTTAAAAGATTTATTTATTTATACATGCAAGTACTGGGGTGTAGACCAGAGGTGTGGGGTGGTGAGAGTATTCACCAGAGACAGAGTGGGGAGCAGAACAGGCGGATCTACTGAAGTACACTGCTGAGGGGAGCAGCAGGTAAGGCAGGAGAGGTCAGCTGCGCCATGTGGGAATCTCCCTGGCCTAAGATCGAACTCGTGCTGCAGTGGCTGTGATAGCTTCATAGGCTGAGACTTACCCCATTGCACCACCAGGGAGGCCCTAGAATGAGTTTCTTGGTCTAGCTGTTTATCAGGACAAATATAGCCAGTGGTACAGCAGATGTCTGACTTTGAAAAACTTTCATAGCGCATACATTTGACAAGGTGATGAAGGAATCAATTTCTGGGTTTTCTGAGCTTTCTGTTTACTGATAATCCATTGTTGTGAAGGTGTTTAATTTTATTCTTTGGTCCGGTTACTAGTCCAACAAATAGTTATTGAGTGCATACTATTTATAAGACAGAAACTGTAAGAACAGAGATGATGAATCAGATATAAATCATGTTCTCAAAAAGCTTGCATTAAAGAGTGTTTACTTGTCTGTAACACTATGTGATCCTTTTTAACTTTTTCCTCTGCTTCATGATACTTTGATATTCAATCTCCTTTGTTTTGCAGTACTTAACACAGAAAGAATCCTCTTGCCTTTGAGCTTTAGTAGTAAAGAAAGCTTATAGAGATGGCCTTGTAGCACATTGTTATGATAATTATAAAGATCATATCAAAAGGATAAAGTAATATGGATATACACAGTTTCCCCACTAACTCAGTTAATGAATTGGTCCCTATCAAAGATTGCCAAATTTAGGGGTCTCTGTGGTGGCACAGGGGTTAAAGTCTCAGTGCTATCAAGCTAACACTAGCCACTGTGGCATGAGTTTCATCCCCAGCCAGGGAGCTAACCCCACACGGCACAGCAGACCTCTCCTGTCTTGCCCACTGCTTCCCTCAGCAGTGTATTTCAGTAGATCTGCCTTTTCTGTTCCCACTCTTTCTCTGGTGAATCCTCTCATTCCCCCACACCTCTGGCTTACACCCCAGTTCTTGAATGCATAAATAAAGTAAATCTTAAAAAAATTGCCAAATTTAGAAGTATGCCTTGGTGTGTTACTTCTGCTTTAAAATGACCTAGTGAGGTTTAATGAGGTTAATCCTAGTGTTCAAAGGATGTTCACTGACTTCACTTAGGCCAATGCATTTTTGATTACTAAGAGTTCCTTAGAAGAGCAGTGGCCCTCAGTTATGTATCCTGGCCACTACATTGAAAGGAGAAGGTGTTAGTTAGCCCAGGTACAAATGTGTGCTTGTGTACTGATTAGTGATAGATTTCATAGTAAAGTACGGTGAATTATTTATTTATTTATTTATTTTTCAAAGACCCATTTTCTATTTATACATACAAGCTGGGGTACAGGCCAGAGGCGTGGGGTGGCGAGAGGGTTCACCAGAGACAGAGCGGGTAGCAGAACAAGCAGATCAGAAATACACTGCTGAGGGGAGCAGCGGGCGAGGCAGGAGAGGTCTGCTGCGCCATGCCGGATTCTCCCTGGCCAGGCGTCGAACCTGCATCGCCGCTGCTGACAGCTCCACAGCACAGTGCCCAACCGCTGCGCCACCGGGGAGGCCCCAAGTACGGTGAATTATTTAGATTGGGAACTTTATTAACCAGTGAAATTTAAGACACAGATAGAGGTTGCTTTGCAAAGTTCCAGGTTTAGGAAGTGTTTTTTTTTTTTTTTTTTTTTGCTCATGCATCCAGAAAGGCAAAAAGAGCATGCTTATAACAGCATTTTTATAGCTAATAGTGTTTCATTTTATTATTTTTTCTTTTTCATGATGTCAAGAAAGTTGATTTCAAGAAGAATTGATTTTAGATACTGAGGATAGACTTTAAACCTTTTCAGGCAAAATAAACTAAAATCTTCATTTAAATGAGGATTATGTAGGTTAGAAAGGGATCAATTCTGTTTTCAATTTTTGGTGTCATTTATATAAAAAACCATTATCTCATAATTAAAGAGCTAACCATTAACCTGTAATTAAAGAACTAACCGTTAGCCTGTTAGGATTAACCCTTGGATTATTATGAGACTATGAAATTGCCTTTCTTTTCTACTCAATTCTCTGTCCTTTAGAAGTTTATTATTTTAGTTTATAAGGAGTAGGTTATTGTCATAGTGTAAGGTGCTTTTTAGGTGATCTTTGAATGATATTTAAAATTTAATAGTATGTTTATTTTTAGACATTTTAGAAACTTTAGCAGGTATAAAATATTTTAAATGTATTTCTTGCTTAAGGTGACTACATTTTTAAAAGTCAGTTTTAAAACAAAGAAAACTGGTGAATTTTTTTTTTAAAGATTTATTTATTTATACATACAAGCTGGGGTACAGGCCAGAGCTGTGGGGCGGCGAGAGGGTTCACCAGAGACAGAGTGGGGAGCAGAACAGGCAGATCAAAAGTACACTGCTGAGGGGAGCAGCGGGTGAGGCAGGAGAGGTCTGCCCCACCATGTGGGACTCTCCCTGGCCGGGCGTCGAACTCACGTCGCCGCTGCCGACAGCTCCACAGCGCAGCGCTCAACCGCTGCGCCACTGGGGAGGCCCTAAAACTGGTGAATTTTTAAAAAAGATTTATTTATGGATACAAGAGTTGGGGTATAGGCCAAAGGTGGGGGGGGATGTCTGGGGGTGGATAAGAGGATTCACAAGAGACAAAGTGAGGCGCAGAACAGGCAGATTGACTGAAATACATTGCTGAGGGGAGCAGTGGGTGGGACAGGAGAGGTCTGCTGTGCCATGTGGGAATCTCCCTGGTTGGGGATTGAACTCCTGCAGCGGGGGCCGATAGCTTCATAGTGCTGAGACCTAACCCGTTGCGCCACCAGGGAGAATATTTTATGTGGATATGGCCAAAATCAAAAGGTGAAGCAGTCTTTCATGAGCATCAATCCATATTTTTATTTTATGTAAGAGATAGTGGAGATACAGAGATGTGAATTGTTCAGAGTGGCCCCATTAGTCCTTGGCAATCAGGACTCTGGACTCATTGCTCCCAGGCAGCTCCAGCTTCTAAGTTGTCTCTTTATATTTTCCTTTCCCTTTTCTTACAGGGCAGGTAACTTTTTCTGGATCTCTTTTAATGGATTGTTCTACGTTTCCTAGCACATGTACAACTCTAGTTGCTCTTCTTAGATAATCAATTGTATTTGTGTTTTGCTGTAAATAAAGTTAACTTGCATCACACAGGTATCTTGTGCTTATTTATTCATTAAAAATATTTAATGATGGGGCCTCCCTGGTGGCTCAGCAGTTGAGTGCTGCGCTGTGGAGCTGTTGGCAGCAGCGATGCGAGTTCGACACCCGGCCAGGGAGATTCCCACATGGCACAGCAGACCTCTCCTGCCTCGCCGGCTGCTCCCTTCAGCAGTGTGTTTCTCTCGATCTGCCTGTTCTGTTCCCCACTCTGCCTCTGGTGAACCCTCTCGCTGCCCCACACCTCTGGCCTGTACCCCAGCTTGGATGCATAAATAAATCTTTAAAAAAATATTTAATGAGAACACACTAAATGTGTTTCTTTAGTTTTATTAATAATTATAATAATTATTTAAAAACATTTAGCATGTGCTAGGCCCTTCCTTAAACACTTTGTGTTATTTTCCGCTTGGAAAATAGCTAGTGTTACTTATAGTCTAAAAAGATAAGGGAATTTGGGCCTCCCTGGTGGTGCAGCGGTTGGGCGCTGCGCTGTGGAGCTGTCGGCAGTGGCAACACGAGTTCAACGCCCGGCCAGGGAGAATCCCACATGGCGCGGCAGACCTCTCCTGCCTCGCCCGCTGCTCCCCTCAGCAGTGTATTTCTGATCTGCTTGTTCTGCTACCCCCTCTGTCTCTGGTGAACCCTCTCGCTGCCCCACGCCTCTGGCCTGTACCCCAGCTTGTATGTATAAATAAAAAATAAATCTTTTTTAAAAAAGATAAGGGAATTTGAAAGTTTTATATTATCATAACTAAATGTTAAGGAATCAAAAAAAAAAAGACACTGATAAGTGCTGAGGGTTCTATAATGCAGAGGAAAGGTAGGCCATTAGTGGAAAAAATAGATATTAGGATTAATTGTTTCTGGTTAAAATGAAGTGAAATATAATTTTAGAGATTTTTATTACCTAAAAGCAGATTTTTATTACCTAGGTCTTTGTAGAAAGTTTCTTTCCAATAGCTGCTTCCTAAGTTTTTCTTCTTTTTAGCTTTATTACTTATTAGTTGTCACTGCCTACATAAGCTTTCTGAAACTTGTTTCTCATCACACTACCCCTGTTGATCCTTCAAAACCTGTATTGTTCCCTAGTGTTTACAAAAATAAGAAGGCTTCTTGAGAATTCAACTGAGACAGTCCTGTTATAAAAAGTAATGCTTGTTAATAAAAATAGATATTTGAGTAAGTCATTTATCAGTTACTATTTGGGGAGGAGTATTTTACATATCCAGCACATTTATATACATGATCCCATTTAATACTTAAACTTTCCTAAGGTAGTGATTATACTATGATCCTTATTTTATATATGAGGAAACTGAGGCTTAGAAAAGTTAAAGTTTATGAAAGCTGTGGTGGAGCCGGGATTTCCAACCTGGGTCTGCATGAATGTGAGACAAGTTCCTAAATGCTCTGGAATTTTTAGAATGTGACATTTTAGAAGGATCTGACTTTCCCCCTACATACTCATCACTTAGGCTTTCGCTGTTGTTACTTTGCTGTTTTTGTTCTTTTATGTGTAAACAGAGAAAGGGGACTAAGACTGAGAGGATGGATGAAGCTGTGGACTTGGGAGTCAGGAAGCATAGTTCTGGTCACAGCTGTAGTGTTTACCCCTTAAGCAGCTCTGTCTTGTTGCTAGAAATTACTTCACCTGAATTTTGGTCTTGGCAGTCGTTTAAAGTCTCCTTCCTTAAACTTTGTTTTTTCAGGTTTGTTTTCATAATCTACATGACTAACTTCACCCTGGATTGAACTCACTTTAGTCTAATTAGCAATAGGTATAGTCTGGTTACCAAGTTGATATCTCTTCTCTGTTAGCCCAACCGAATGTATGTATTTACTGAGTCTGCAATTTGAATTTGGTATTTGCTGAAAGCATGCTGATTGAATGCCTTTGACTGAGTATCAACAGAAACAGGTATCTTTCTTTATGATTACATATGGGGAGAAAAGGTCTATGCCTGGGACATAAATGTGCTTCAGAATTAAGTGCTTTAAAAAAATTTTTTTTTAATTTTTGCATAGAAGAACTGAGGTGTAGGCCAGCGGTGGGGAGGAGAGGTAAAAAGACTCACCAAGTAAAATTTACCTTTGTCACCAACAACTTCATTCTCATGCCTTCTGTGAAAAAGAAGATATGTCCTTTCCAAGGTTATTAACTGGTTGGGTGAGCAGGGAGGGTTGCTCTGTAGGTTCTGTGTTGGATTCCATTTGCTTTTCACATCAATTTTCCTAAGTCAGGAGTTTAAGGAAAGACATGACAATAATAGTTTGTCACTTTAGTTATATGCTCTTCCCATGTTTTCATGTTCATACTTGTTACATTATTTGCTCCTTGCACCTTGCAGTGTTGAATACCTGAGAAAATATCTTGTACCTTGGGGCCTCCCTGGTGGCGCAGTGGTTGGGCGCTGCGCTGTGGAGCTGTTGGCAGCTGTGACATGAGTTCGACGCCCGGCCAGGGAGATTCCCACATGGCGCGGCAGACCTCTCCTGCCTCGCCCTCTGCTCCCCTCAGCTCCCCTCAGCAGTGTGTTTCCGTCGATCTGCCTGTTCTGCTCCCCACTCTGTCTCTAGCGAGCCCTCTCGCCGCCCCATGCCTCTGGCCTGTGCCCCAGCTTGTATGCATAAATAAATCTTAAAAAAAAATATCTGTACCTCTCAGGACACAGAGTTGGTAGGCGTTGGAGATCAAAATCCATATGCTCTTGAGTACTATTTTCCCATTAGTACCAATTTTAAAAGAGAAATTATATTAGAGAGGGCTGGGTTTGTAGGAATCAGTGAGGAATAGCCTCTGAGGAAATTGGCTGGTTTATAATAGATCCAAGTAGTGGAAATGTTGGCAGACAGACTGATTCCAGTATTTACCCTTTATTTCTGCTGGGGTCCTGCTGTTTGATTATGTGAGATAAGATTACCTTATATCATTGATTAGGTAATTCTGTAGTTCCCCTGCCTGTCTTGCTGTCTGCAGGGGTCCTTTATGACTCAGGTGACTATATATAGTTTATTTGGGATTATCCCAATTTCCCCATTATCCTGGTACAATATGAGTGCTCTTTTCATTCTTGAAAAGGTTCTAGTTTGGATTATAAATTATATGGCTGTCACTCATAATTATCTTGAGTTTTTTGGTACTCTGCTAAAATGGAAGACCTCCTCTCTTTAACTTCTCCCATTCACCATTAAATGCCTGTGGTGGAAAAGCCTCCAAACCTCCATTCTTTCCATGCCAGGTCTTTCAGCTGACATTTTTATGGTACTGGATTTTTCCAGAAAGGCAAAATGGTTGGTAAATTATTTGTCTTGTCCTACTAGAAAGGAAAAATTTTAAAAGGCTAGAACCATTATGAAAATGTTAAGTTGAAAGGCTAATAAACTATGTCCTTTCTGTATACATTCTCTTAATAGTTCTTATTCTACTGCTTACTTGACATTTAAATTTTTTTTTAAATCTCCCTGTGTGTTGTTGGTTTTTTGCAGAGTTAAGTTTGAAGAATGATTTTTTATCAAATTGGGATATTTTTCCTGAGGTTATATCTCTGTGTCCTCTCAGGACACAGAGTAGGTATGCAATATCATAAAAAGTGAATATGATATTGATTTTAAAATCATGGTGCTGGGGCCTCCCTGGTGGCACAAAGGGTTAAATGCAGCGCTGTGGAGCTGTTGGCTGCTGCAGCAGGAGGGCGAGTTCGATGCCCAGCCTCAGCAGACCTCTCCTCTCTCGCCCACTGCTCCCCTCAGCAGTGTATTTTGGTCGATCTGCCTGTTCTGCTTCCCACTCTGTCTCTGGTGAATCCTCTCACCGCCCTAGACCTCTGGCCTGCACCCCAGCTTGTATGCAAAAATAAAAATAAATAAATCTTTTTAAAATCATGGTACAGGCTTAGTTTTGCAGAGTATTGATTCTGTACCAGAGTTCATTTGCAGTAAAAGTTTGCTCTCTCAAGTGTATAAATTGACCCTGAGAAGGGTTTTCAATAAGTCTCGTTTTTCAGGTGTATGACCATTTGACTGTAGAATGTCTTTATTGTTGTGGAATGTCATCAGTAAAGTTTAAAAGGTTTGGATTAGTGGCCTAATTTTACTTGTATCACTTAAGATTTTATGCTACTGATGTTCTCTGTGGGGTAATAAAATTTCATTTCTGAAAAGGACTAGTGATCATAAAGCCTTTAAAAGGACACAAAGGGCCTCCCTGGTGGCGTAAGGGGTTAAAGTCTAAGCACTATGAAGCTATGGGAAGCCACTGCAGCAATTCCATCCCCATCCAGGGAGCTTTCCACATGGCACAATAGACCCCTCCTTGTCTGGCTTGCTGCTCCCCTCAGCAGTGTAGTTCAGTCAGTCTGCCTGTTCTGGCTCCCCACTCTGCCTTTGGTGAATCCTCTCACTACCATCCCCTCCCACCCCCACACCTCTGGCCTACACCCTAGCTCTTGTATGCATAAATAAAGTAAATCTTAAAAAAAAAAAAAGACACAGAGAAGCAGAGATAAAGTGATATGTCAATAACTCACAACTAGGAAGTTGTTAAATCAGGATTAAAAACTGGATTTTCTTCCAGTCAAAAAATGGGCAGAAGAACTTAAAAGACATTTCTCCAAAGGAGAAGTGCAAATGGCCAAAAGGCACATGAAAAAATGTTCAACATCCCTCATAATCAGGGAAATGCAAATAAAAACCACAATGAGATACCACCTTACACCATCAAGAATGGCACGTATTAAAAAAAACAGGGAACAACAAATGTTGGTGAGGGTGTGGAGAAAAAGGAACCCTCCTCCTACACTGCTGGTGGAAATGCAAACTGGTCCAACCACTATGGAAAACTGATGGCGGTTCCTCAAATTACTAAAAATGGAGCTACCATATGACCCAGTAATACCACTTCTGGGAATCTACTCAAAGGACACAAAAACATTAATCCAAAAAGATACATGCACCCGTATGTTTATTGCAGCGTTGTTCACAATAGCTAAGATATGGAAACAACCCAGATGCCCAAAAATAGATGATTGGATTAAGACGATGTGGTACATATACACAATGGAATACTATTCAGCATTCAAAAAAGATAAATGCATGCAATTTGCAGTAACATGGATGGAGCTAGAAGGGGTCATGCTCAGTGAAATAAGCCAGAAAGAAAGAGAAAAATATCTAATGGTTTCACTTATAACAGGAATATAGGAGAATCAAATAAGAAAGAGATATTCAGCAAGGGAGGGGAAGGGAAAGGGCTCAAAATGGGGGAGAAAAGAGCACAAGGGACTATGGTTGTGGTTCACAGGTAAATTGGTGGTGGGTAATCTATGGGGAATACACAATAATGTAAAAGATATGAATAATAATAAATGCTATATATAAAACAAAACAAAAAAACAAAACTGGATTTTCTCACCTGGTCTCCCTGGTGGGGAAAGACTTGAGGTTCTGCATTTATAAAGGACTTACTGAAGTGAAGTGTTAAACTCTTTAAGTGCTTTGCTCTTTCAGGATACTTTATCTGGAGTTTCATTGTCTCTGTATATGGCTGTTTTGATTAAGTTGGTGGTGCCCCATTATTTTACAGATGACTAAGTAGAGATTTTAATTCTTAGCCTGTTGAGCTATATAGTTCTTTACTTTGGGAAGTTTGTTTCCATCTAAGAACATTACTTAGGAGGAGGATTTTTTATTTTGCAAATTCAGATATCCGCCAAAGTCTTATTAGACAAATTTCCCTCATTCTGAATTTTCCTTTAATTCTTGTGTCTAAGTTCCTTTGTAACTTTCTTAGTATTAACACTTTTGTTACTGAATAGTTTTCAAAGCAGGTTTTTTTTCAATCTTGACAGTATTGCCGTTTTAGGCCGGATAATTCTTTGTTGTGAGGGTTGATCCTCTGTGTCGTAGGACATTTAGCAACATCCTGGCCTTTAGCCCATGTGTGCCAGTAGCATCTCCCCAATGTGACAACCAGCAAAGTCTCCAGACATTGCCAAATGCTCCCGGGAGGGTGGGGGGTGTTCCCTAGCTGAGAACTGTTTTTCTACAGCAAAAATTCTCATGTACTTTGGTCTAAAGACCTCTTTACACTCTTAAAAATCATTGAAGACGTCAAAGAAATTCAGTTTGTGTGGGTCACATACCAGTTTTAATTGTGCTGGAATTTAAAGCTGAGAAAGTTAAAAATTGATTTATTTGAAATTAATAAACTAACAATAACTTAATAAAACATAACTATATTTTTCTAAAATAGTAAGAGAAGTAGCATTATAAAATACTTCCAAATCTCTTTAATGTTATAATAGACAGTATGAAGCCACTTAATCTTTTGTGAAATATTAGTTTAACTGAAATACTTGAAGAAAATTCAGCCTTATACAGGTAAATAACTAGAAAAGGGGAGAAGTATTTTAACGCCTTATTCTTTGATATTCTATTGAAACTTTGACAAATGGAAATTTCTAAGATAAGTTGCTGTATAGTATCTGAAACCATATCAGAGAACTTTTCACAGTCTGTTACATTAAAATCCATTAATATACCTTCCCCTCAGGTTGCTGGTTTCTTCTTGAAAACTTGGAAGATAGTGCATCCTTAAGCCTGCATTCCTCTAAGGCTGTAGCTGGTTGAGTAATGGCTTGTCCTTTAAAAAAGGGTTATGTATATCATCATATAGAGTACTAAGATATCTACTCTGATTGTAATTTGATAGATAAAGTTGTTTTAACTGCTTCATCAAGGCTATTTTAAAGTGAAGCTGCCATGTTTTTACTACCATGTATAGCAGTTAAGAATACACTCATGACTAGCACGGTCCTTACCTTTCTGAGTCACCAATAGTTTTGCCCACCATTGCCCAGTACCATCAATACAATGTTAACACAATGAAAAAAGCATATAGCATTAAGTGTTATTGTGAAGATAGTTTGATTCTGCATACCTACTGGGGCTCATGGAACACACTTTGAGAACTGTTCTAAAGCATGCTATTAGCAACATTGTATGTATCCTGTCAAGGGCCTGATTCAGAATTTAACCAGTTCCCTCTTACTTGGTTTGCTTTTTACTTATATCACAATCCTTGTAGATAAGTCTTTGAAATTTTACTTTTTCCCTTGGAATAAAATTTTAGAAATGAAATTCTGGGTCAAAGGATCTGAATTTTTTTTTGTATTTACAAAATGCACTTGATGTATATTTGTCCTCTAATGTGGTTGAACTAATTTATTTCTACTTGTATCAGTGTATTATGTTTCCCACACATCATTTAATCTTTGCCAGTTCATTCAGTATATGAAAATTATATCATTGAAGCATATATTATTAAGTTCTCATATAACTGGCCGTAATAGTGAGGCAGATTTCACTTACCATAAGTTTTGACATCTTGTAGTCTTCCTTTAGGCTGATTACACTGGTCAACATTGAGATCGTTACTGATTTAAAAAGGCCCTAATCTGGGCCTCCCCGGTGGCGCAGCGGTTAAGTGCTGCGCTGTGGAGCTGTCGGCAGCGGCGACGCGAGTTCGACGCCAGGCCAGGGAGAATCCCACATGGTGCGGCAGACCTCTCCTGCCTCACCCGCTGCTCCCCTCAGCAGTGTACTTCTGATCTGCCTGTTCTGCTCCCCACTCTGTCTCTGGTGAACCCTCTCGCCGCCCCACGCCTCTGGCCTGTACCCAGCTTGTATGTATAAATAAAATAAAATCTTTAAAAAAAAAAAAAAAAAAAAAAAAAAAAAAAAAAAAAAAAAAAAAAAAAAAAAAAAAAAGGCCCTAATCTGTAGTATCTTGGTGTGCTGAACATGAATGTAACCCTGAAAATTTTTTATTAGCTCTCGTTTTGAAGATACTTCATATAAATTCATTTTGTATGTTTCACCTTGTAAAATTATCTAGTACGACTGCAACAACATCCTAAATCAGCCTAGAATGATGTAATATTGCATCGCATTGCATAATACCATCATGGCACACATCATCCAGAGTTGATTGCATCATTTTCTGATGCAGTGCAATACTACTGCCAGGCAGCTGCTGAAGTAAACTGACGTCAGCAGTGCACTATAGAAAGCCCTGTCGGAAAGGTTGAGCATTGAAAATATTTCAGACTTTGTGCGAGACAGTTTAAGCTACTGTTCCATAGAACTGTTACTATTTTTATCAATTTAGGCACAATACAGAACAGTAATGCCTCGAAAGTGCATTAATAGCATGTTTAGAATAGAAAAGAACACAAGGGACCATGGAGATGGATCACGGGTGAATTGGTGGTGGGCTACCCTAGGGGAATGCAAAATGTAAAAGACATAAATAACAATAAAAATATATAAAAAAAAATAGCATGTTTAGTGTGCAACTTTCTTTGTTGAAATACTCACATTCTCCTAATACCTTTCAAGATCCCTAATTACCTTATTTGCATTTGGATGTCAAATTGAAGCCTCAGATTTAGAGACCCCTCTGTTAAGGAGATGTAAAGATGTTTGGCATATTCTCTAAATTTTGGAAGTCTAAGCTAAACCTCATTTTTTTAAAAGATTTATTTATGCATATAAGAATTGGGGTGTAGGCCAGAGGTGGGGCAGGGGGTGAGAGGATTCACCAAGGGAGCAGAACAGGCAGATTTACTGAAATACACTGCTAAGGGGAGCAGTGGGTGAGACAGGAGAGGTCTGCTGTGCCATGTGGGTTTTCCCTGTCCTGGGATCAATCTCACGGGATTGAGGATCAAACTCGGGATCAAACTCAAATGGCAGTGACTGTAGATAGCTTGATAGCTGGAGACTTAACCCCTGCTTCACCAGGGAGGCCCCTAAACTAAACCTTTCTGACTTTAGTCATATTTGAAGTTTCATCTGTGCTGTTACTTCATCTTTTTCTAAATTAGTTCCTCTTAAAACAATATTTGAAAGGAAACTTTTAATAGTTTCTATAAAACTATTCTATGGTTTCTATAAAACCATCGATTTTATATGCAGTTTCCCTCCTACTACACATTAAAGTATATAATTACTAAAATAATTTCTCTGACATCATTCAGTGGCTTCACACTTTAGAAAGAGCAGGGGCTTTGGAATCAGAAATTTTAGATTTTAATACCATTCTGTTCTAACTGGTCTTGTGCGCTTGGATAGCTGAGTTTGATCTGTACTTGATATGTGCTTCAGTTTCTTCACTGGCAAAATGGGAATGTTGGAGAAGATTTCAGGTGTTTTCCAACTTTATGATTCTGATGTAAGATATTTATGGATTTTTTTATTTCTGATTAGGAATTTAGAGACATTATCTAGGGATTGATGTGCTCACTTGGGATTTAAAAACCCTAACTCTGTTAAACTCTTGCTGCTAATCCTCTGATTTTAAAGGCACGCTTTCATTTCATGGAGTGTCCTAACTGTCTAGTTGGAATATTGCTGTTACTTGAATTCTTTTTTTTTTAAAGATTTACTTATTTTTGCATACAAGCTGGGGTGCAGGCCAGAGGTGTGGGGCAGTGAGAGGGTTCACCAGAGAGAGAGCGGGGAACAGAACAGGCAGATCAACTGAAATACACTGCTGAGGGGAGCAGCAGGAGAGGCAGGAGAGGTCTGCTGCGCCATGTGGGAATCTCCCCAGCTGGGTATTGAACTCTTGCTGCAGCCACTGACAGCTCCACAGCGCTGTGCTTAACCCATTGCGCCACCAGGGAAGCCCTGCTACTTGAATTCTTGCTCCCCACTTAAAGTGCCTCAAGGTAGGAGTTAAAGCATATTCATCATTGAGGCAAGCCACTGCCTCACTTTTCACATCTTTAAAATGGGAATAGTAAGTTTCTGCTCTACTTACTAATTGAATATGTGGAAAAATGAGATATAGGCCGATAGAGGGACTCAGCTTTCAGAATAAGAGTACTGTATAGGGCAGGGTAATGGATGCCTGTAGATATTATCCCTCCTGTGACTAATTCTGTGGTGAATAGCAAAATTCACATGATACCAACTCCTTATCGTTCCATACCCACCTACTATTTGATTTTTTTCTCCTGACTTAAATATCATCGGACCCCGTTTTGTGATCTTGAGTTAATTACTCTACTTTAACTTTTCCATGTGCCAAATGTTAGCCTGCACTGATGCTTACATAAAGCAAAACTCAGGTTGCTGACTTCTCAAAAACTTGGAAGATCTGGCAACTCTTGAGTCTGCATTCCTCTATGACAATAACTGACTAGAGCCGAGTAGTGCCTTGTCCTTTAAAAAGCGTTGAATGTCTTTTAGTCTCCAATTAATCTGGCAGGTTTCACTTCGATGCCTGGCCCCTGTTGGAGTTGAGAGGACTTTTATTGTTGAGAGGGACTTGGTCTCTGGAGTCAGATTACCTGGATTCAGATCCCAAATCCCACTCTTGGTAGCTATGTGCCTTCAGATTTTATGTAGCTTTTCTGTAGTTTCATCTGGTAAGTAAGGACAATATCTACTTCATAGGATTGTGAAAAGAACTAGAAGAACCACTACATGTAAAACCTTTAGGATGGTCCCTGACTCAGAGTAAATTTAGCTGATGTTAGCTAGTGCTTTTGAAGTTCCAATAGCAGAATAACTAGCTAACGTTTATCTAGCTCCTACTGTGTATCAAGCAATGGGCGAACTTTACACATTTCTCATTTATCTTAACATAACACTATAAAATAGCTATAGTCTAATTTTGCAGATGAGAGGATACAATTTAGAGTGATTAAGTAACCTGCCTAAAGGCAAATAGCTAGAACAAGTGATAGAAACATTGAGAGTGGAACCTATGCATGAGTATACTAAATCTTTGTTGTTGTTTTTTAAAATGTGTTAAGCACAACACTTTTTTTTTAAGATTTAATTATTTTTGCATACAAGCTGGGGTGTAGGCCAGAGGTATGGGGCAGTGAAAGGATTCACCAGAGACAGAGTGGGGAGCAGAACAGGCAGATAGATCAAAATACACTGCTGAGGGGGGCACCGGGCAAAGTAGAAGTCTGCTGAGCAATGTGGGAATCTCCCCGACTGGGCATCAAACTCGCACCACAGTCACCTACAGCTCCACAGTGCTGCACTTAACCGGTTGTGCCACCAGGGAGGCCCAAAACACTCCACTTTTTTAAAAAACAAATCTTTGGTTTTGATTGTTGTGATGCCTCATGCCATATCCATTTCTAAAATAAGTCTAATTGCCGACATGGTAGGTTGGATAAATGAAGATTGTGCTCTTAATGTTTTTGTAAGTGATCTGAGGAGAGAATGTATATAAATACTCCAAATTTATATATATTAGTTTCTTCAGGTAGTGAAATGTTAAACTAATGAGGATAAACTGTAGGCAACTCTGGGTAGAGTAAGTAAGCAGAAAAGTGGAAATAAATTTCAGGACAGATAAGTATAAAATAATAAAGAAAAATAATAAACTGCATATAGAATGATGTACTCCTAGATATTCAATAAGGCCTTGAGAGTCCTCTTAGGTTATTGTTTGAATGTCAGAAAGACCAGCAAGCATTTGGCATCCCACTGGGATAGCTATTGTCAAAGAAAACCCAGAAAGCAACAAGTGTTAGTGAGGATTGTTGACAGATTGGAATATTGTTTATTATAGGTAGGAATGTGAATTGTATAATATATCCACAGTGAAAAACAATGTGGCAGTTTTTCTCAGAAATTAAATATAAAGTTACAATATGGTACCATTTCAATTCTGGGTATAGACCAAAAGAATTGAAAGCAGGCAATCAAACATAGCTAGACCCATGTTACCAATGGCATTAAGCATGATAGCCAAAAAGTGGGAGCAATCTAAGTGTCCATAAACAGATGAATAGGCGAAATGTGACTTACCTCAGAATAGAATATTATTCAGCCTTAAAAAAGAATGAAATTCAGACACAGGCTACACCATGGATGACCCTTAAAGACATGCTAAATGAAATAAGCCAGTTATAAGAGGACAAATATTATATGAGTCCATTTATTAGAGTAGACAAATTCAGAGACAGAAATACCTCTCTAAAGGTAGAATGGTGATTGCCAGGGAGAGTTGTTCAGTGGGTACGTATTTTCAGTTTAGGAAGATAAGAAGGTTCTGTAGATGGATAGTGGTGATGGTTTACAACATTGTGAAGGGCATGTACTCAATGCCACCAAACTTTATACTTTAAAATGATTTAAAAAAAAAAATCACCAAAATGCTAAGCATCCCCAGGAACAAAAAAATGGAAGACATGAAAAATGCTGCGTAAAACGATGGAACATCCTCACTTTGAATTTAGTGTTCTGGCTTCTGCACTTTGGTAGAAAGGACACACACAATTTGGTTTTAGGCTCGAGGCCTAGCTCCTTGGATTATTAACAAGTTATTTTGTTTCTCTGATTCTCATTTGGAAAAATGGTCCGTATATAATCTTATTGCACAGTGAAGATGTATGTGCATAAACTTCTATATAAATGTTAATTTCAATTTTGAAAAAATAGCAAAACTTATCTTCCATTCTAATGTGGCTGGGCTGTGTGACACATAAGCTATTCCTTTACATCTTTTTGCAGCCTTATAAAACTCAGGAGAGGAATGGTCAAAAGATTTGGCTTCACAGACTGTCAATTATATGTGTGTGTGTGTGTGTACATGTAACTGTTTGTGTGTGTGTGTGTGTGTGTGTGTGTGTGTACGTAGGGGAAGTAGGGAGGAGAAGGAATAAATAGATTGAGAAGAAAGCCAGGCTGAAAGATTTTCCTTTGGTTTTTGCAGATTGAAAAAAACCTGTGCCAATAAAAATGGTATTAAGTAAAATGCTATACCCAAGATGTAACCTAACCTCTGTTTGCATCTGCCTTTCCATGTACAAATTTGTGTATAGCTTTATCTTATTAAAAATATGCTCTTGGGCCTCCCTGGTGGTGCAACAGGTTAAGCACAGCACTATGAAGCTGTCCAGAGCCACTGCAGCATGAGTTCAATACCCAGCCAGGGAGATTCCCACATGGTGCAGCAGACCTCTTCTGCCTTGCCTGCTGCTCCCCTCAGCAGTGTACTTCAGTGGATCTGCCTGTTCTGCCCCCCAACTTTGTCTCCTCTTACCACCCCACACCTCTGGTCTGCACCCCCGCTTGTTTGCATTAGTAAATCTTTAAAAAATATATTACACTCTTCATACCCTTAAGCTATCTAAACAAGAATTTGAAAGATGAGGACAAATTCATGGGTGATATTTATTTAGAAACGGATGTTTTGAGGTGTGTGTCTAATACATAACACACTGGGCTAATGCTTTTACATATGTTATCTCAATGTACATAGTAACCCTGGGAGACAGTTGGTATTTTACTCATTTTGCAGTCTTAAAATTGAGGCTAGAGAAGTAGAATAACTCACCCAGACACACCAGATGGGTTGGTGAAACTAGGATTTGAATCTAGATAATTCTATTCCAGAGCTTGTACTTTCTGTACCCTTTTATAGCATGACCTTTGCTGCCTATCAAAGATGATACCCCAAACCACTCATTGTGCTGTTTTTAAAAAAGAAGTAATGTTTTGAATAGTAAATACAATCACTACACTTTATATCTTAGTGATTATTCCACATCAGTACAGATAGAATCTGCTTCATGCTTTTTTATTTTGAGTAGATGGAATAGTATAACACATAGTACATTTTCCTATTTTGGTAAAAATATAATAAAAGTTATGGTTTTTATATTTTTAAATGAACTGTCCATTGGCATTTCATTCATCCATATTGTTGTGTAATGTTACCACCGTCCTTCTCCAGAACTACTTCATCTTGCAAATTATTAATCCACCTCTCCTCCTTTTATCTTGAAATAGTAAATGGAAATTCTAGACTTACACCATTTCACCTAATTCAATATCCATCCCTAACTGATAAGGATTATTTTCTTTTTTAACGTTACCACAATGCATTATTATCCTTAAGAAATGTTACAATACTTCCTTAATATCATGAAATATTTAAACATGAAAAAGATATCAATCAGATTTGATAGAATATTGGTAATTGATTACATTTCTTCTAGTCTTTTTTTTAAAGAAAACTTTACAGACAGCATTGTTTATAAATATGGTATTGTTTTGTATTTATTATTTATTACTGGTGAAGTATATACTTAATGTCATCCTTTACATATCCATCTAAAACTTGCTTTTTAAACTTATCATTAAATTTTCAAGGCTTGTTCATGTTGATTCAACTGCTATACAGTATTCTATTGGGTGTAGATTTCATTTGTGGTGTTGTAAAGTATTATATTGTGTAGGTTCGTTAAAGGAATCCACTAATTTGTGTATTGATGGCTACTTATGTTGTCCGCAGTCTTTGTTTTCTATTATGAACAGTGATACAGTGAACACTCAACACATTTCCTTGTGACACTGTAAGAGTATATCTAAATTATTAAATTGTGTTTTCTTAATTATTGCAGACATTGAGAACCTCTGTATTGGCTATTTGGGTTTCTGCTTCTGTTTGTCTCATTTCATATTGTTTTTAAAAACTGATTTTTATCCAAACTACAATGATATACCACTTCACACCTTGAGAATGACACATGTCAGAAAGACCAGAAGTCAGATTGGCATGGATGTAGAGAAAGTAATCCTCATACACTGCTGGTGGGAATATAGACTGCTCCAGACCCTGTGGAAAAGAGCAGGGAGGTTTCTCAAAATATTACAAACAGATCTATCATGTGACCTAGCAACTCTGCCCAAAGAATAGGGAAAAAACTAATTTGAAAGGGATAGATGCACTTCTGTGTGTTGTAGCACTGTTTACAATAGCCAATTTTTGGAAACACTGTAAAGACAGAGGAATGGGTAAAGAAGGTGTGGTATATATGTACAATGGAATAACACTCAGCTACAAAAAAAGGTGAAAATCTGCCATTTGCAATAACATGGTTGGAACTGGAGGGGATTATATCAAGCAAAGTAAGTCAGAAGGATAAAGACAAATACCAGATGATTTCACTCATGTGGACTAAAAAGAAAAAAGCAACGACAAAGGAACAGACAAAACAGAAAAACATACCCTAGAAATTCTCACTGCTACCAGAAGGGGAGGGTGGGGCTGGGGAAATTGAGCCCAGTGGTCTATGGTGGAGGATTATGGGTGCTTTGATAGTGGATATGGTGTGGTAGCATACATCTGAAGAGGTATGAACCTGTACCCCTAAAACATGCACTGTTGTAAACCATTGTTAATGCAACAAAAATAATACAAAAAATTTTGCAGGGATTCTTTGTATACGCCAAATAAATAATAAACAATTATCAGTTTTGTGCATTGCTAGAATCTTTATAATTTTGGGCAGTCCTTTACTGGTCTCTGTCCTGGTTCCTCCGTTTACTATAGTTAGGTTTTCATTTGTTTTTATTCCTTTGCTTCCTTATTTTCTTACCTATACTCTTTTGAGTTATTCTACCAAGGCAGAAAATCCTTTCAGTTGTCCGTCAGGTGAATTTGCTTTGTCTTTTGTGGTTCGTTTCTTGGGTTATGTAAGGCAGGCTATCTAGACAGTGGTTAAGAGTGGAGGGGGGGGTATACTGTGAACTGCTCATATTTGAAGTTTAGCTCAACCACTTTACTTACTCTGTGACCTTGGCAAGTCACTTAAACTTTCATACCTGGTTTTATATTGTATAAAACCCATGAGAGTAGAACTATTAAGATCCCCATTTTATTTTTTAAATACTCTTTGAGAATGAATGACAGTTTCTTTCTTAGAAATATTTTCCATGCTTATAAATGCAGCTGCTTGGTAATTTACCTATTTCAGTTTCTTTGAGTATGTTTCCTGGAGTGATTCCTTTACCTGAAGAACTTGTTAAAAGGGAGATGTGAAGCCCCAGGCAAAATCTCCTGAATTGGTAGATAAAGTTTATAACTAGCCATGGTACCCTAGAATCTTGTCCTTTTTTTTTTTTTGTATACAAGCTGGGGTGCAGGCCAGAGGTATGGGGTGGTGAGAATGTTCACCAGAGACAGAGTGGGGAGCAGAACAGGAAGATGGACCGAAATATACTGCTGAGGGGAGCAGTGGGCGAGGCAGGAGAGGTCTGCTGTGCCATGTGGGAATCTCCCAGGCCGGGCATCAAACTCGCACCACAGCTGCCAACAGCCGCGCTTAACCCATTGCGCCACCAGCGAGGCCCCAATCTTGTCTTTTTTAAATAACCTGCTTCTTTCCTTAGTAAAATTTAAGAATCCCTTTTCTTGCTCCTTGTCATAAATGGGGTTCTCCAGCTCAAGCGTGGACACAAGTAAGCTGCAGTCTCTTTGGGTGAAATGTTTTACCTCTCCCTCCGGTCTCCCTTCCCAAACCACCCATGCCCATACTCCATCTGATTCCCTCCCCATCTCCTCTACCCTTTCCCCTATCTCCTGTGGTAACCATTATCTTCTTTTTGCTAAGTTTGCTTTATTCCTTTTCTTTGTGTATAATTGGGTTTTTTTGGTATTTATATTCCACAGATGAGTGAAACTACACAGACTCTGTCTCATTTTTTGACTGATTTCATGCAACATAATCACCTTGAGGTTCATCCATTTTCCTCCAGATGCCACCATTTCATCTTTTTCATAGCTGTGTAATATTCCATTGACTATTTTTTTTTATCCACTCATCTGTTGAAGAGCACCTGGGTTGGTTCCATGACTTGGCACTTTCAAACCGTGCTGCTATGATGGTTACTAGGGTCTGTGGGGTAGGGTGTTATTTTCATTTGGTACAGAGTTTGAATTTGGGATAATATAAAAGTTCTGGAGATATGGTGATGATTGTACAACAGTGCAAGTATACTTAATGCTACCAAGTTATATACTTAAGGTGCTTAAAATAGTAAATTTCATGTTATTTATATTTTATAATAAAGTCTCCAAACCCTATATTAGAAGGTGGTATCCATTATGAATAACTTCTTTTATATCTTTCTAGGTACACAAATTTAAGCATAGATATGCAAATATAAACATTCATTCAGTGCTTACTTTTGGGACCACTCAGGTACTGGGGAGTTCCTCATTAAACAAAATTAACAGGAGTCTTTGCTGTCTTTGAATATTGTTTTACACAAATGGATGTTGGTACACATACTGTTTTACATCTCATTTTACTACTTAACGAAGACCTTTGAACATCTTTCTGAGTTATTCTTATAGGTCTACTGATTTAGTGGCTCCATGGTATGCGCTTGTATAGATGTGCTGTAATTTGTGGCTCTTGCATTGAATGGCGAAAAAGGAGGCAGAGGTACAGAGCTTACTATGTTTTGTTGCCGGTGCTTGCTCCTATTGCAACTTAAGTTTTTATTAGGAATGTAATATTGGTAGACTTGTTAATAAAAGTCAAGCAGTGCCAAATGTATAAAGTAAAATTAAACCCTCTGGTATGTCTTTTACTACTCTCAATACTATTCCCTACAAATAGTATATCCATCGTTAACAGTGTTTATCCTGCCATTTTTTTAAAGCATCTGCAAATATGAAGAATATGTATAACATACATATTTAATTATAGGAGCTGACACATGTAGTGGATTGTAATATTGCCTAGACTATTAAGGGTAGTTATACAGGGGAAAGCACTGGACTGAGCTTCATGAGAGTAGGGTTTGTCTAGATCTTGCTACTGTGACAGGCAGATCCTTAGTTGTCATTTGTACAGTGTCCCACATTTAGTGAAAGTGCGTTGAAAACTAGTATTCCATCCAAGTATTAAAAAGATAAAATCTTGCTATTTGCAACAACATGGCTGAAACTGGAGTAGATTATTTATGCTTAGCAAAATAAATCAGAAGGAACAAGACAAATAGTGGATGATTTTGCTTATATGTGATCTATAAAGAAACAAAGCAAAGGTACAGACGAGACTAAACCAAAACAAGCACTGGAAATCTACCTGCAGAACTGAGATTACCAGAGGGGAGGAGAGTGGAAGCAAAGGATGGAGGGGGCCCCATGTGGTAGAGGGTTGTAGGTACTTTGAGGGTAGGCATGGTATGGTAACATACATTTGACGAGGTTTGAACACATACTCGTAAAATACACAGTGCCATAAACCAACTTAACCGCAATTAAAAAAAAAACACTAGTATTCTAGCAATATTGCTTTAGAATTCTTTAGTTATAAGCGCTTGGAAACCAAATAAGTTTCTATTAATTGGGGGGAAAAGGGCAGGTTGAGACATGACTGATTAGTGAAAGGACTTTAGGGAACAAATGAATAGTTAAATAACTAGATCTCTGGAAATTTAGGAACAGGGTAGCTTTGAGTGTTTCTGTATCACTGCTTATCCCATTCCATTTTGGTATGTCTATTTAAAATTTAATTCCTGTAGAAAAGTGAGTGACTTAGAGACCATGTATCTACTGATGGATAAAGGGGTGGAACCTGCGGTTTATGTACCTTGAGAATCTCATGAAGTTGGTGAGATGCAGTTTTAAAAAGGATGGGATTCAAGGCTGACAAAACTAAACGTCAGCTGTTTTAACTTTAAATTCTTATTTCTTTCTCAAGGAGGAGATGATCGCCGGGTTCTGTTATGGCACATGGAACAAGCTATCCACTCTAGAGTCAAACCCATACAATTGAAGGGAGAGCATCATTCTAATATTTTTTGCCTGGCTTTCAACAGTGGAAACACCAAAGTATTCTCTGGAGGTGAGAAGAAGGGAGATTTCCACCTTGGGAAATTCACATGGCTGGGATTTTAAAGGAGTTCCAAAATAATTCCCTTGTTTTTTTCTTTTTTCTCTTTGAGCTGTGGAATACTGATTTCCCATAGTTTGTATCTCTGTATTATAGCAATTTAGATACATATATTAAATTTCCTCTCTTTCTCCCTTCCGCCCTCCCTTCCTCCCCCCTCCTCCCCACCTTCCTTCGCTTTCTCCCTACCTTCCTTCGATTCTTTCACTCCACTCTTTCTCTTTCATTTCTTGGTATAAAACTTCATATTGCAATCTGATACTCAGGAACACACATTTTTTTTTTAAAGATTTATTTATTTATGCATACAAGCTGGGGTACAGACCAGAGGCGTGGGGTGGCAAGAGCGTTCACCAGAGACAGAGTGGGGAGCAGAACAGGCAGATCGACCACGGAAACCCACTGCTGAGGGGAGCAGCAGGCTGAGGCAGGAGAGATCTGCTGCTCCATGTGGGAATCTCCCCGGCTGGGCGTCAAACTCGAGTCACTGCTGCCAACAGCTCCACAGTGCAGCTTCTAACCAGTGGCCACCGGGGAAGCCCAGGAACACACATTTAAAATAGTCTCTGGGGGCCTCCCTGGTGGCGCAGCGGTTAATTAAGTGCTGTGCTGTGGAGCAGTTTGACACCACCTGGGGAGATTCCCACATGGCGCAGCAGACCTCTCCTGCTTCGCCCCCTGCTCCCCTCAGCAGTATATTTCCATCGATCTGCCTGTTCTGCTCCCCATTCTGTCTCTGGTGAACCCTCTCGCCACCCCATGCCTCTGGCCTGTACCCCAGCTTGTATACATAAATTGAATCTTTAAAAAATAAACAAATAAATAAATAGTCTCTAACCGAAGCAAGTGTGGTATACCCTGGTTTTCTTTTTTAATTCTATTTAATTTTTATAGATTTTAAAGCTTATGACTCAAATTGATGTCATGACTCCTAATGACTCCCATTTGAAAAACATTGTGTTAGGGCCCAGTTGGAATGACTTGTGCTCCAGCCAGTCTCTTGGAAATAGAGTTCATCAACTATCCTTTCTGACCACAATCTATCTAGCCCTGATTTTTATACTGCCCTGCAGATTTCGTTCCACTGAATATCGATGTCTGTGTTCGAAAAGCAATTTAAATGCAACAGATCTAAAATCAAGATTATTGGTCCTCTCCCTGCACAAAAATTTCCTCTTGTTCTCTGGATTTCCTTTCTTAGTTTAACCATTCACTCAGTTATTTAAGCTTATTAGGTTTAACTTTAAGAAACTACTGACACTTCAACTTATGAAAATGACAGTTTTACTTCGTTTGATCTAATAGAAATCTCAGTTATCCTCAAACCTGCTTTTCTTTCGTGTACTCATCTTTCTACTCACCAAGTGGACTGTCAGGTCTATCTTGAAAACCTCTCTGTTCTCTATTTTATCCACTACTCTGATTCAGGTCTGTCCTTTGGCACAAACTGTTGGAATGACTTGCTGTGATTTCTGCTACTGGTCTCTAGCCATCCTTCTAATTTATTACTTCTATCAGTTTTCCCTAGATTCAACCATGTGAATCTCTGCCTGGTAGTGCCCAGAGGATAGAGTCTAAAGCCCAGTTTACCTCTCTGGCCTCATCTTTCTTCCTCTGAGTCTTAGACTCTAGCCCATTAAAACACTGCCATCTTAGGTGCACTGTGCCTTTTGTGCATGCTATTCCTCCTTGGGTCATGATAAGTTTTTTACTCCTCTAATCTTCCATTGGTAAGTTTTGAATTATTTGAGTTTCTGTTCAAATGTTTCCTTCCCCATGAAAACATTCTCCCCTTCTGCCACATGGTTACTCCTTTACCAGTGTCCCCATTGCTATAGAATAACTGATCTTGTTGCTATTAATTATGCAGTTGGTCTGTGAATTCTTCAAAGAAACTTAGAAACCCTGTACCTCATACTGTGCCTGTTACCTAGTAGGTAGGTACTAGTAGAGGTATATGCTTGGTATGTACCCATGACAGAACTTACTCATTTAGTTAGTTTATATTTAAAAAATGTAGATTAGGAAAAGGAGAAAGAAAAAGAGAGGCACCTATATAGTCACAAGTAGGCAGGTGAACTCCACAGTTTATAGCCAGGGCTTTAAGATATCCTGGGCTACATCCTTACTGATTACTTTAACTTTCTATTTAAGTGACCATTGGCTGTATTTTCAGCACAGTGCAAAGTTTTTTACTTTTTGTTTTCTCATATTCAGGCTTTTATTTTTTTACTATATAAACCATTTGAAAGTAGAACTGGACATACCATGAATGTAGTATTTTGGGCCTCCCTGGTGGCGCAGTGGGATAAGCGCAGCACTATGAAGCTATCCAGAGCCACTGCAGCATGAGTTCGATCCCCAACCAGGGAGATTCCCTCATGGCGCAGAAGACCTCTCCTGCCTCTCCTGCTGCTCCCCTCAGCAGTGTACTTCAGTGGAGCTGCCTGTTCTGCTCCCCACTCTGTCTCTGATGAATCATCTCACCACTCTGGGCTGCATCCCAGCTCTTGTATGCATAAATAAATCTTTAAAAAAAAAAAAAGAATGTAGTATTTTTAGGTTCCTTGATGAAATAAAGGGAAATGCAAAAGAAAAAAGTTGTGGATAAAAACTTCCCTGCCATTTAGAATTACATTTTAGTGTTTTAAGAGATGATGAGGATGTGAATAATAATTTATTGGGGGATTACAAAGTGGTTAGCCTTATTCTGATTGTAGTTGATTTTCACAGTAACTTTGAAAAGTAGGTACCCAGATAAAAAATGAGACATAAAGGGCCTCCCTGGGTGCAAGGGATTAAGTCTCAGCACTATTAGTTATCCGCAGCCACTGAAGCACAAGTTTGATCCCCGACCAGGGAGCTGACTCATATAGTGCAGTAGACCTCTTTTGTCTCACCCACTGCTCTGCTCAGCAGTGTTTCTATCAGTCAGTCCACCTGTTCTGCTCCCCACTCTGTCTCTGGTGAATCCTCTCACCCCGCTACCCCACACCTCTGGCCTATGGCCTACACACCAGCTCTTGTATGCATACATAAAATAAATCTTTAAAAAAAAGAGAGAGATAGAAAATATACCGATTTTATTCCAGGTCTTAGAGTTAATGAGCATTTTGCTAAAAAAAAAAAAAAAAAAAAAGAACTATCTTATATGAATGAATTGATTTGCCTATGATCATTTATCTTTTCCTTAATGGTCAGGGATGGTTTTTTCCACATCATCCACTGGATAATATATTTTTTGAAACCTACTATGTTATATACCTAGTTGCTGTCTTGCTTCTTAAAATTCTCTGTAGGAATGTTCTATCCTCAAATTATTTTTATAAACCTTTTTTCTAATTAACACTGTTAATTTGTATTAACATTCTTTTCATATGTTTTCCCTGAAGTCTTTAAACTATTAAATTGTTTTGTGGGTAGGAGCTACTTTGAAGGAATTATTACATGTCTGCTTGTTTTTTCCTTACAGGAAATGATGAGCAAGTTATCCTCCATGATGTTGAAAGGTAAATAACTTGTTGGTATATGAAGGTGATTGACCATTTTTCAGATGAAGAGAGGCAAATATCTCTAAAACAAAATCATTTTGAAGAAAATAGCACAAACCAGCTGTTCTTTTTCAAAATAAGAGCCCTATAATAGTTTTGAAATAAAATTTTGATTAAAAAAAGAAAAATAAAAAGTTGGCATGAAATTATAGCTTTCAGGTAGTTGAAAATTTGAAGGGAGAGGTTAGAAGGAAGGAAATATAATGAAAATACCTATAATAATGATGATGATGATGATGGTAGCTATTATTTTTTTAGTTCTTTCTATGTGCCAGGCACTGTTATAAGTGCGCTCTGTGTTAATTCATTTAACCCTCACAGTTTTATTAAGAGTTACCATTATAGGGCCTCCCTGGTTGCTCAGGGGTTAAGTCTCAGCTCAGTCAAGCTATTGCCAGCTACTCCAGCACGAGTTCCATCTCTGGCCAGGGAGATAACCCATGTGGCGTAGCAGACCTCTCCTGCCTCGCCCGCTGCTCCCTTCAGCAGTGTATTTAATTGTATTTCAGTGGATCTGCCTATTCTGCTCCCTGTTCTGTGTCTGGTGTATCCTCTCACCTCTGACCTATACCTCAGTTCTTGTATGTATAAATAAAATAAATAAATAAAAAAGAGAGAGATAGCATTATAATCTCACAGGTGTGGAGACTGAAGCATAGATTATTAGGTAACTTAAGATCACGTAGTGCTAGTATCTGAACTCAAGCAGTATGGTCTCTTACTCATCATGCCCGATGAATAGGAGATGCCTCTTCTACCTCTGCTGGCATCAAATTTGACTGCTTTAAACCTTTTCTTGTTAGAGTTCAAGTGCCGCACCAAATCTATACACAAGCAAATGCATTCTGTAGTAAATGAAAACATGAAACTCATCTATTGTGTCACTCTTGAATATGCTTGTTCAGGCAAAAAGTAAGCTTACTGTGAAGTCTATAAAAAGCTTATCAGAACTTTCTTTTACCTGAAAGTTGAATACCTATTTTTTAATACATATAATATCCTTTGGATTTAGCTAGATTGACTTTCCCCTAGAAATGAAAGAGAGCTCCAGACTAGAAACTAGAGGACTGGGACTCTGCTCTATGCGTGTGTGCCTTTTTCTGCTCTCTCTGTCAGCAGTGAGACCTTGGATGTGTTTGCTCATGAAGATGCGGTGTATGGCTTGTCAGTGAGCCCAGTAAATGACAACATTTTTGCCAGCTCCTCCGATGATGGCCGAGTTCTCATCTGGGACATCCGGGAGTCTCCTCATGGAGGTAGGGTTACTGCAAAAGGTTGTTGAATTTTATTGAAGAGTTTATTGAAGTTCACTGCATACTCAGTTTATGACCTGAATAACCTGGGTAGAAGTGATACAAAGGGAAAGTAAACTCACATGGGGGCATAGATATATGTCTTTGGAGGCCCCATCTTTCTCCTAATTTATCTGAAATGAGGCATCTTTGCCAGTCTTTCTCCAGCCACATGTGAATCTCCACCAACCCTGCGCATGTAGTAAATGCCCAGAATCTTTCTCTATGCCCATCTTAAGAAGCAGAAGATGCAATGCCGCTTTACAGAGGGGAGTCACCAGCAGTCAGCTCTGGGCATGGTGCTGGCACACACATACTCTTCATTAATTACAGAGAATGAGGGAGTTAGAGACACTTTTTGTATCCTAGTTTCAGCTTTGTTATTTTACTGAAATAACCACCATTTTAACTGTGTATAGAAACTTAAGTGATGGCAAATACCCTGTATTTAAGAGGGTGAGTTTCTGTCCAAATGCCATTCACTTTTGAGTATAAAATGAAAAACTTGTTTTGTTGAATTTCTCTGAAGTTCTCCAGGAAATGCGTCTTTTTAACCCATTTCCTGTAGAGAGATCTCTTTCTGTAGTTCTGCCTGTCTTCAAAGACACTTTCCTCTCTTGCTACTCTCAGTGGCACCTGCACCAGCTCCCTGGGGGCAGCTTTGTCATGATCATACTTGCATACATAGAATTACTCTCCTGCCTGCATTGTCTGGCAGGATCAGGGTCTTTATATTATTTTATATTCTGAGCATTTAACATCCTGGACTGTGTTCATTACTGAGGTTAAAGTTCTAAGAGCAGCTTGTTCTTAGGTCTGTTAGATAAGGTAGCTATAAGTAGTGCTTGGTAACTGAAATTCTCCTTTGTCTGAAATGCCCAATGGTGGAGAGGACCGAGAGCCCCCTGCCCTGAGACCTATGAAGTATTTTGTATGGAAATCATAGACAGGAGAGTGTTTTCTGACTGTAACAACTTCCACTGACATATATCTTCCCAGGTAGCAAAGTGATTCCTTTCTCACCTGGAGCCAGCTAATAAATCTAAAGGATTTAGATCTATTCCAATATTGGGAGTGAAATAATAAAATTCTGGACTGAGGTCATTTTCTTTTCAAGTTAGGGAACTATGTGTACCAAAAAGGGAAACTGCTGTACTATTATTTTATTTTTTCTATTTTGTCTCCCAAAGTGGTATTAGAACTTCACATCTCAATATGTGTATATGCTTTACTCACCTACCACCAGACTGTCTTCATTTTTTGTCATTGGTTTACTTTGTCTTCGTGTAGTTTTAATTTTTAAAATTAATGCATTTGAATTAAGGTATAATAATTTTACCAGTAATTGGTCATACCTTTTTTCAGCTCATGTGGAATTCATTTTTACTTTCTGTAAAACAGCTTGCTTTCCATCTGCAGTGACCATTTCTATTTCTTCACAGGATCTGAGTAGGTACTCTATATATATACTTCTGAGTGTTATAGTTTAAATTTTGTTTAAATTGTGATTTTCAGGCTTTTTGTGTGCAGAAAATGTGTCCTAGGACTTACGTGGATCTTGTGTAAGGATGACTGCCAGGATAACATACTACTCAGCCCTTTGGGTAGTCATTAAAGGGTGTGCTTCTACTTGCTTTCACATTCCTGCTGTTTGCCTGCCATTGGCTTGAAATGAACTGACATAATTTCTCTCTTCACAGAGCCCTTCTGTCTGGCAAACTATCCATCCGCCTTTCACAGTGTCATGTTTAATCCTGTGGAGCCCAGGTTATTGGCCACAGCCAATTCTAAGGAAGGAGTGGGACTCTGGGATATTCGAAAACCTCAGAGGTGAGCCCCTTTATTCTTAAGGTATTAAAATTGGCCACCACTCTCAGGTAATGTGGTCAGCCAGCAAAAGTTGTGTTATGAGATCCTGTTCATCAGTTAATATCAATTGGATGTCTCCTGACATGTATTGATATCTCTGAAGCCAATGGGCAGGCAGTGTGAAAAATCCACATTGATGCTGAGGACTGAATTCTAGACAGGAGCAAATATGGGCAACTTATAGTGAGAGCCTTCTTTCAGTACTGCCTCCTATATTTAGGCCCAGGGTTCCCCAGATGCAGGTAGGGATGGTCTGGGAGAGAGAGATGTCAAACTCCTAGTTGTTAAACCAGGGATTCTGAATTTATAGACTGCGGGGTTCCTTAGATGGTCTTTAGGAAAACTGTAACACCCACATCCCCAAATTGCATGGAAATTATATAGTGTACTCATTTTCCTGAGAAGGGAGGATGCTTTTTTCAAATTCTACAAAGGACCAGTGACTACAACAGTAGAAGTTCAGAGCCATTGTATGACAGTGGTAGGGACCTAATTTGTTTCTCCTCCTGTTTACTTTTTTAAAAACAATATAGTTAGGGCCATCCTGAACTGACAGTACGGATCATACTAATGGGGGTATTTCAGGCATCGTTAAGGAAAATGTGTGAAGAGGGCTCTTTTGTGTTCCTTAAATTCATAAAGTAAGAACAATTTTCTATGGTACCTGTACATAAAACTAGCCTTGCTTTATAGCCAACTTAATGCATCGCCACCTCCTCGGGAAACTTGATGTGTAGGTGACTTCCAAGTTTGTAAAATAATATTGCAGAATCATATGAAAAGTAAGTGAAGTTATGATTTAATTCATGGGACTCATATGAGAAGGACAATGAATTATGGATGATTATCTTCCTAGGTGATTTTTAATGCTGACTAATTCTTTACATGAAGTAGTCAGAGTTGATTAGAATTATTGCAGCAGATCTGAGAGCCCAGAGGGTGTTCCTAGTGTTGAGTAGGGTTTCTTGAGGCTCTGTAGGGCAGCAGAAATTTCTTTTGCCCTCTCTTCTCCAGTATACTGGCTCTCGCTTTTCTATGCTGCTGAAATGCTTATGCTTAGGGAAGCTTGTTTTCTGCTAGGAAGACAATATCCTGTGTTGAGCTCTCCACTTGAGGCTCTTTATGAACAACCATTCTGCCATATCCAGTTATAAAAGGCAAGATTTGGACTAGTTACATCAGCCTTCTCTCAACTTACTGTCTCCCATACTTATAATTATAATGAATAGCTGGCAACTGGAGTGGGGCCCTGAGCTATTCATTCCCAGTGGAAAGCTTGAGTAGTTCATGATGTCAGCAATGTCTTCAGAGAAGAGGGGGTTGCTGAGTGTTCTAATTCTTCTGCTGTTTTTCCCCAGCCTCCACCAGTTTCCTAAGGTGCATTGTATTTGGGTCCTTGTCTTCTCACTAACTATGGCTTCTTTCTTTTTAAAAAAGCGTAAGTGAGACTGTTGTTTTATTTTTATAGTAACATTTATTAGAATTAGGGTTTACATCCATAGAAGTGTAATGAAAACAAAAAAAGAATATCACATGTCAAGATTATCGTTGTTATTTTTTTCCTATTTTTTAAATGTATATCAGTGTGGTGGTTCTTCCTGGTCTCTAGTCACCCTCTCCAAAGTTAACTACAGTAAATGATTTCTTATATGTTTTCAGGACATAATTTAATGCATATAGTGGCATGTGTATATATCCTTTAAAAATTTCAACTAAAGGAACCTTTTAGTAATACCCACTGTCTTGGAGTTTTTTTCACAGCAGCACTTAAGATCTAGCACATTTTTTGTAATGACTGCATATTCCATTTATATGATATACTTAACAACCAGGATTTCTTGTTTCTAGTTTGGGCCATTATAAACAATGCTGCATTGAACCAAATTCACATATATCTTGCTGACTTTTGCAAAAATATTTGAAGGTAATTTTTATATCAGTGGGTATATTTTTATATTTTTGATGATGTCACATTGTCCTACCATCACCAAAGGCTGCACTGATTTGCAAACCTCCAGTTGCACAAAACACTACATGTTTCTCCAGACTCTAATGTTTCAAATGTTTCTGGGCTCGTGGAGGGAAATATCTCCTTGTTTAGATTACTTCTTCAATTATGGATGAGGTTGTGTGGTTTCTTTGGTAACCTATAGTTTTAAAAGCCCATATGGGAGAATAGTCATCTAAGAAGACTAATTGGCAATCTTGACTAATTCCTTTCCTGAAATAAAAAGAGGAGCACAGTACCATGAGAACTAGGATGTTTTTACCTGTTTCTTTCAACTTTTATAAGGTTTTATGGGTAAGGCAGAAAAGGGGCATGATATATTGTTAGAGTCCTGTTCTTTGATCCACTGATGTTTGTGGATTAAATTACAGAACTTTTTTGTTCAGATTCCCTTAGTATAAATTGGTATGGGGGAGGAATAGAGAGCCCTCTTGTCTTTTTCCATGTAGGATTAATTATGCTGAGTTGTAATAGATCATTTTTCTCCTGAACACAGCTGCCTAGAAAAACTGATTCAGATATTGGGACAATTCTGAGTCCTCTGGGAGGCTAAGTCTGGAACAGTATAGATCTAAAGTCTAGGGGAAGACTAAGGGATCTGTGAACGCTTTATAATTGCAGGTAAAATTGTAATTGCTTGTGTATCTGAGTGAACACACAAGGCATTTTTTGTAAGGGTAGGGAGAGAGCTTTTACCAGGTTCTCAATGAGACCCTTGGCCCCAGGAGGATAGGAGCAATTAGGTGTTCTAAAGATTCTTGATTTAGGGCCTCCCTGGTGGTGCAGTGGATAAGCGCTGTGCTGTGGAGCTTTCAGCAGTGGCGATGGGAGTTCAATGCCCGTCCGGGGAGATTCCCACATGGTGAGGCAGACCTCTCCTGCCTCGCCCGCTGCTCCTCTCAGCAGTGTATTTCGGTCCATCTGCCTGTTCTGCTCCCCACTCTGTCTCTGGTGAACCCTCTCGCCGCCTCATGCCTCTGGCCTGTACCCCAGCTTGTATGCATAAATAAATAAATCTTTAAAAAAAAAAGATTCTTTATTTAGAACCCTATTGTGATCCCTTACCAGCTTATAAGTGACTTCCAACTCATAATAGCTTAGGCAACTGAGTGACTTCTGGGCCTATTTAGGAAACCCCATCCTAGGAAAAATATATAATCTCCCTGGAACAAAAAGGAGACCTCACATGAACCCCTTCCTAGCTTACCATGATTTATTCCATGCTGGAATGACTTCTGTGGCCTATCACAAACCTAAGCTTGGCCTACATGATACAATGGTATTTGGAAAATTCCACATATTAAAAAACAATTTTTCTATGGCACATATTAAAAAAACTAGCAAGAACAAATGTTGGCAAGGATGTGGTAAAAATGGAACTCTCCTACACTGCTGGTAGAAATGAATGCAAACTGGTCCAACCACTATGGAAAGCTGTGTGAAGGTTCTTTAGACTACTATTAATGGAACCCGCATATGACCCAGCAATTCTACTCCTAGGGATCTACCCAAAGGACACAAAAACATTAGTTCAAAAGGATACTTGCACCCCTGTGTTTATTGCAGCATTATTTATATAATCGGTAAGATTTGGAAACAACCCAAATGTCCAAAAATAGATGATTGGATCAAGAAGATGTGGTATATATATATACATAAGGGAATGCTATTCAGCAGTCAAAAAAGATAAACTAATGCCATTCACAGCAATGTGAATGGAGCTTGAAGGGATTGTGCTCAGTGAAATAAGTCAGAAGGAAAAAGAAAAATATTGGATGGTTTCACTTGTAGGAGGAATATAGGGGAACCAAATAAGGGATCGGGGGGGGGAGGATAATAATAATAATAAACAAAACAAAAATAAACAGGCAACTATAAATCAGAGACATTTTGCGGGGTAGGGGGAGAAAGAGGGATCAAAACAAGGGCAAGAAGAGCACAAGGGACTACGGTGATGGTGCACGGGTGAATTGGTGGTGGAAATTCTATGGGGACTACACCTGAGAAAAGAAAGCAAGCGTTGTACAAAAATGAACAGTGTTGTAATAATAAATATAAATAAATTGATTTTTTTAAAAAAAGAAAAATCACAATTTCTAGTATCTCTTGAGAAAGTCAGAAGATCTGATACCATTCAACCTTTATTTCTATATGACGGCGGTTAGTCAGACCTGAGTTATGTTCCTTTTTAAACCTTTAGAATGTGTTAAGGGTTCTGCTACTCTTTGATGTCTTTTTTTTTTAATTTTCAAACTTTTATTTTCTTCCATCATGGTTCATTTTTGTACAGTATTTGTACTTTTGGATGTCTTAATCCAGGTGTACTCCATTCATTTATGTTACTTGCTGGTTGTGTAGTCATTGGAGTTTGAAAGGTCTGCTTTGGGGATTTTAGTGGTAATGAGTGGGCTATAGGGTGGAAATTTGAGTATAAGAGACTGGAGAAGAGAGAATGACATCACATATACAAGTATACACTTCATGTTTGGACAAAGTTTCTTTTACTTCATTTAGATTATGTCTACTGATATCTTTTCACAACCATCATCTCAGTTGTCACTGCCAACATCTCTCAACCAGGTCTTACTTGCACTTTTGCAGAAGTCTGAACAGTTTGCAGCCTGAGATCCTTTAATGTCTAGAGAGTTGAGGAAAAATAGTTTCCCCTGCTTGTTTTACCCTTTTTATTGGCTGCTTTAGCTGTCTGCCCACTTAATATCTCTCTCCCTTCTCATATTCTTAGTTTCTGTCAGTTTCTGACAGGAACTGTTAGTTCTGTGACAGGTAATAGTGCCTTGCTTTGACATGGGTAATAGAGTAATTCTTTCCAACTCAATAACAAAACTAGGACAAGCCAAAAATTCTTGTAAGACTTGCCTTATGAGATGTTGTTTTTACATGTTGTGTAAATGATACATGTGAAAATGGGCAATCAGTACAAATTCCTACTATTAGAAAGAAATTGTTCTGAGGACCTCACTTGACTTGAGGAACTTCTAGGCTAAATGTCTGTCCTGTGAGGCCAGTGCCAATCCCATAGAGACAAATATGTGTACTCATTGCCTTTTGAACAAGCCAGACAATCTCTGCCACATTGCATTTGAGGGTTTCTCATGATGAGGGTAAATACAGAGCCCAGTGGTTCACTTTCAAAGGCTAGAAATGACAATCATGCACTGATGTTTGTTGAAAAGTGAAATGAAAAAAAATTTAAATGAAAGTTTAAATAATGAGTCTCTCTGGACCTTGACCTCTCTTCCCAGAAAACAAGGCCACCAGGGTAGAGAAATATTATACAAAAGGTATTATTCATGAAAAAGTAAAAAAGTATACATGAAAGAAAAAAGGTTGATGATTTGGATTTCATTAAAACTGAGAGCTTTTGTTCATTAAAATGTCTATTAAGGCAAAACATAAGCCAAAGGACAAGCCATCAGTCTGGGAAGAAATACTCATAACACATTTATTGAGCAAGTATTCATATTCAGAATGTAAAAAGAAATACAAATCAAGTGAAAAAAAAAAAACCTCAAAATGTTGAACATGAACTCCCCAAAAGATGATATCCAAATAATCCATAGACATTGGAAAGGTTTTCAGCTTTATACTTAATGGGGGAAGTGGAAAACAAGACCACAGTGCATCATCACTAATGCACACTGAATGGTTAAAATTAAAGAGACTGGGCGGAGCAGGCACCTCTCCTGTCTCGCCCACTGCTCTCCTTAGCAGTGTACTTCAGTCGATCTGCCTGTCCTGCTCCCTGCTCTGTCTCTTGTGAATCCTCTCACCACCCCACATCTCTGGCCTACACCCCAGTTCTTGTGTGCATAAATTAATAAATCTTTTTTAAAAAATTAAACTGACGATATCAAGCGTATGGGAGCAACTGAAACTATTATACATTTCAGGTGAGTGTAAATTGGTACAGACCACTTGAGAAAATTTTCTGTCAGTGGCTACTAAAACTAAACTTATGATTTCATAATTCAGTAGCCTCACTTTTAGGTATATCTAAGAAAAATATTTCCACTAAAGACATGTCCAAGAATATTCATGGCTGCTTTATTCATAACAGCCAAAGGCTGAAAACAATACTAGTGTTTATCAAAGGAGAATGGATAAATAGCTGCACAGTAGTCATAAAAATAGAATATTGCACAGACATGAAAAAGGATGGGCTATAGATATACACATTAACATGGATGAGCCTCACAGCCATAATATTGAATGAAAGAAGCCAGATAATCATATTAATACGTATGCTGTATGATTCCAGTTATTTGCTTTATTTTCAAGAATAAACAGGTTATGGAAGTCAAAATAGTGGTTACCTCAGGATAGGGAAATTTGAGGGGTTCTATGTCTTTATCTGGATGGTAGTTTCAGGATGTATACTTACATAAAAATTTATTGAGCTGTGTGTTTAGAGTTAGTGCATTTTATGATGTTGTTATATCTTAAAGTAAATTTTTAAAAAATGAATAGAGACACTATTGTCTTCAAGTGGGTATTTACCTTCTTCCCTATGATTCCAATGGTGGTCGCAATATCACCAGCTCTTTTTTTTTTTATTTCAATTAAAAAAAATTTTTTATTGTGTTTATGTCTTTTACATTTTGTATTTCCCTTGGGTAACCCACCACCAATTCACCCGTGATCCATCTCCGTGGTCCCTTGTGTTCTTTTCTACTCCATTTTGTGCCCTTATCCTGCCCTCCCCCCTGCTGAGTGTCTCTCTTCTATTTGGTTTCCTTATAGTCCTGTTGTAAGTGAAACCATTCGATATTTTTCTTCTTTCTGGCTTATTTCACTGAGTATGATCCCCTCTAATTCCATCCATGTTGCTGAAAATTGCATGTGTTTATCTTCTTTGAATGTTGAATAGTACTCCATTGTGTATATGTACCACATCTTCTTGATCCAATCATCTATTTTTGGACATCTGGGTTGCTTCCATACCTTTGCTATTGTGAACAGTGCCACAATGAACATACGGTTGCATGTATCCTTTTGAATTAGTGTTTTTGTGTCCTTTGGGTAGATTCCAAAAAGTGGTATTGCTGGGTCATATGGAAGTTCCATTTTCAGCAGTTTGAGGAACCACCATACAGCGTTCCATAGTGGTTGGACCATTTCGCATTCCCACCAGCAGTGTAGAAGAGTTCTTTTTTCTCCACATCCTTTCCAGCATTTGTTGTTGCCTTTATTTTTAATGTGTCCCATCCTCACAGGTGTGAGGTGGTATCTCATTGTGGTTTTGATTTGCATTTCCTTGATTATAAGTGATGTTGAACAATTTTTCATGTATCTGTTGGCCATTTGCTTTTCTTCTTTGGAGAAGTGCCTTTTGAGCTCTTCTGCCCATTTTTTGACTGGGTTATTGGCTTTGTTTTTGTTGAGTTGTGTGAGTTCCTTGTAAATTTTTTGTTATCAGTCCTTTATTGGTTGTGTTGTGTGCAAAGATCTTTTCCCAGTTGGTAAGGTGTCTGTTAGTTTTCGTTAATGTCCCTTTTGCTGTGCAGAAGCTTTTTATTTTGATGTAATCCCATCTGTTTCTCTTGTCCTTCACTTCCTTTGCTTTGAGGGATGTGTCTTTCAAGATTTTGCTGAGATGTATGTCGTGTAGAGTTTTGCCTATATTTTCTTCTATAAATTTTATGGTTTCAGGTCTGACGTCCAGGTCTTTTATCCATTTTGAGTTGGCTTTTGTGCAGGGTGTGAGGTAGTAGTCTAGCTTCATTTTTTTGCATCTGGCTGTCCAGTTTTCCCAGCACCATATATTGAATAGACTGTCCTTGTTCCACTGTATTTTCTTTGCTCCTTTGTCAAAGATTAGTTGTTCATAGATATGTGGCTTTAATTCTGGGTATTCTGTTTGGTTCCATTGGTCTTTGTGTCTGTTTTTGTTCCAGTACCATGCTGTTTTAATTATTATGGCTTTGTAGTATAGTTTGAAATCAGGGAGTGAAATACCTCCGTTTTCTTTCTTTTTAGTCAGGAGGGCTTTAGCTATGCGAGGTTTTTAGTGGTTCCATATGAATTTCATCAGTATTCGATTTATTTCTTTGAAGAATGTCATTGAGATTTTTATTGGAATTGTGTTGAATCTGTAAATTGCTTTTGGTAGGATTGCCATTTTGATAATGTTAATTCTTCCAATCCATGAGCAAGGGATGCCTTTCCATTTTCTTATGTCTTCTTCTATTTCTTTCAACAGTGTTTTATAGTTTTCTTTTTTATGTCTTTTGTTAGATTTATTCCCAGATATTTGACTTTTTTGGTTTTGATTTTGAAGGGGATGGATCTCTTAATTTCTTCTTCTTCAGATTGGGTGTTTGCATATAGGAAGGCTACTGATTTTTGTGCGTTGATTTTGTATCCTGCTACTTTACTGAACTGGTCTATGAGTTTGAGTAGTTTTTCTATGGAGTTTTTAGGGTTTTATATGTATATATTATCATATCGTCTGCAAATACAGACTGTTTAAATTCTTCTTTTCCTATTTGGATCCCTTGAATGTCTTTCTCTTGTCTAATTGTTCCGGCTAGGACTTCCAGTTTTATATTGAAAAGCAATGGTGAGAGTGGACATCCTTGCCTTGTTTCTGGTCTTAGTGGAAACGCCTTCAGCTTCTCACCATTGAGGATAATATTGGATGTAGGTTTGTCATATATAGCTTTTATTATGTTGAGGTATGTTCTTTCTATCCCAAGGATTTCAAGGGCTTTTATCATAAATGGGTGTTGCACTTTGTCAAATGCTTTCTCAGCGTCTATTGATATGATCATATGGTCTTTATTTTTCTTTTTGTTGATGCGTTGGATTACATTGATTGATTTGGATTACATTGATTGATTTTCAGATGTTGAACCATCCTTGTGTCCCTGGAATAAATCCCACTTGGTCATGGTGTATTATCTTTTGAATGCATTGTTTGATCCTGTTGGCCAAGATTTTGTTAAATATTTTTGCATCAGTATTCATTTAGGGAGATTGGTCTGTAGTTTTCTTTTTTTGTGTTGTATTTGTCTGGTTTTGGTATTAGAGTAGTAGTTGCTTTATAGAATGTGTTTGGTAGTACTCCTTCCTTCTTGATTTTTTGAAAGAGTTTGTGTAATATAGGGACTATTTCATTTTGAATGTTTGGTAGAATTCGTTTGTGAAACCATCTGGTCTTGGGCTTTTGTTTTGGGGGAGGTTTTTAATTACGGTTTCAATTTCACTGCTTGTGATTGGTCTGTTTAGGTGTTCTATATCTTCTTTGTCTAGTTTTGGGTGATTGTATAGTTCTAGGAATTTGTCCATTTCCTCTAGGTTGTTGTACTTGTTTCCATATAGCTGTTCATAGTAATCTCTGATTATTCTTTTGATTTTTGCTGTGTCCGTTGTGATTTCTTCTCTTTTATATATGATCCTATTTATTTGTGTTTTCTCTCGTTTTTTTCTTTGTGAGCCTGGCTAGTGGTTTGTCTATTTTGTTTATTTTTTCAAAGAACCAGCTTTTGGTTTCATTGATCTTCTGGATTGTTTTTTCCTTTAATTTCCATTTCATTTATTTCTGCTTTGATTTTTATTATTTCCTTTCTTAAACTGACTTTTGGGTTTTTTTGTTGTTCATTTTCTAGTTCTTTGAGATGTGAGATTAAATTGTTTCTTTGAGCTGTTTCTTGTTTCTTGATGTGGGCTTGTAATGCTATATATTTTCCTCTTATTACTGCTTTTGCTGTGTCCTAGACGTTCTAGAAAGTTGTATCACCAGCTCTTTAGGGAGCTGACTTGAAGAGAAAAAAAGGAGAGATAAGAGTGAGTTTAGGGGGCCTCCCTGGTGGCACAGCAGTTAAGCGCTGCGCTGTGGAGCTGTTGGCAGTGGCGATATGAGTTCAACGCCCAGCCAGGGTGAATCCCACATGATGCAGCAGACCTCTCCTGCCTTGCCCGCTGCTCCCCTCAGCAGTGTATTTCTGATCTGCCTGTTCTGCTCCCCACTCTGCCTCTGGTGAACCCTCTCACCCTCTCGCCACCCCACACCTCTGGCCTGTACCCCAGCTTGTGTGTATAAATAAATAAATATTTAAAAAAAAAAGAGTGAGTTAGATGGTATTATAGAAAACTGCAACTTTTGAAAGACTTGGAATTGTTGGAGTTTAGGTATCAGCATGATTAGCTCTAATCAGGAGACATGCTTTCTGATAAACCACTCCTATCTTCTCTCCCCTTCCCTCCCCTCTCCCTTTTCTCCCTCTCTCTGTATGTGAGTTGCTTCGGGAAGTGTTCCATCCACTAAAACCTGTTATAAGTTTGTGTTCTCTTTAGAACTGTATCCTTTTCTTCTTTGTTTTTTGTTAATGTCATTACTGCTCTTATAATCATTCTGACTGAAAACTCTATTTGACTTTTCAGTCTCTATCCCTTTGCCATAACCAGCCTTGCTCTGTGTTAGTGCCTGGCCATTATTTTGATTTCTTAAAGCTCCTTCCCTGTTTCAGGCCCGTATCATTCTTACCAGAAGGTACTCAACACACTAGCTTTTTAACTTCCCTCTTGTTATTGACATATAGAACATATCCTTAAATATCACTTTTGCCATTCCCCCACCCAATTTTAGTGGCTTCTCATTGTCTTTGTTCATGGTCATATCCCCAGATCACAATGTGGGGTACTCTAAGAAAAAAAATTTTTTTTTAATGAATAATGACCTACTTTACTGGATAAAAGAGAAACTCCTTGAGCAAGCAAATCTGTGCCTTCTCTTGTGCCAGCATCCTTTCTCCCTATGTACTCCTCCTCCACAAAGACACACATACAGAAGAGAATTTCTTTTTTCTTGATTTTTTTCCTTACCTGTTCAGGTCCTAGTTATCCTTCAAGGTTCAAGGTCAAATGGCAGCCCATCAGGGAAAACGTCCTTGCTAAATCTCCCTGTTACCCACTCTTAAAACTTCCTTTCATTTACTCATTGTGACCCCAAAACCCAGCACAGCTTTGGCATAGAGTATGTAAAAAAGCTTTCCTTTTCTTCTGGAGGAAGAGATTGGCCTATTCAGAGCCTTATTAAAACTTACAGTTTGTAGCATTCATGTTACATGTCTCAGCTGATGCTTTTACTATCTTTGGTTATCATTTTTTTTAAGATCTATTTATTTATGCATACAAGAGCTGGGGTACAGGCTAGAAATGTGGGGCAGTGAGAGGATTCACCAGAGACAGAGTGGCGAGCAGAACAGGCAGATCCACTGAAATACACTGATGAGGGGAGCAGTGGGCGAGGTAGGAAAGGTCTGCTGCACCATGTGGGAATCTCCCCGGCTGGGCATCGAACTCAGCCACAGCTGCGGTCAGCTCCACAGTGCTGCGCTTAACCCATTGTGCCACCAGGGAGACCCCCACTTTGGTTATCTTTTAATATAACTGTATTATCTCTCCAGCAAATCAGTATTAGGTGTTTGATTTCCTTCCCGGTGCCTAGCTTCAGAAAAGGAGGCATTTGCCCTAAGCTGTGTTACTACTTTTCATGTTTTTCTGAGGATTTTTAAGGAGAGAGTCACATTTCATTCATATTTAACCTCTACTGCCAAACATGGTGCTTAGGATGTTATGGAATCAATATAAATATTGAATGTATGCAGTGTTAATACTCATCCCCAAATAGTCTTGTTATTTTCCAACCTAGTTTTCTATAATGTTTCTGGAAGTGTTTATTCCCTGAGTGCTCTGGCATGAATCAAAACTTTGTCTCTAAGGAGTAAATCCTTAGAGAAGGTTTTAAGTGTTACTGGCTTTGAATACCTGTCAGTTATGTGAGGTGAACGGGGGATTCTGCCAAAGTTACTTTTGAGCTTTGTGGCCACAAGGTGGAGCCCTAGAGCCAGCTTCATCTGCTGGGCCCTAGTCAGCTTGTCAAACTTTAGAGAGCATCAGAATCATTTAGGGATCTCTTAAAATGCTCCATCCACCATTGAATTGTTGGTCTGGAGTGTGACATATGAGTCTGACATTTTAAAACAAATGACCCAAATGATTTTGCAACTTTGTTTATCCTGCAAAACAGAAACTGGTTATTAAGAGGTCCTGTTGAATTTGCTGTGTTCACTAGGATCCAGGCTCTGGGCTTTATGTCAGAGCTTATCTGTGTCCTTTCCTTCTCACCAAGCACAAATGTACTTTTTATAACAAGGGACTTAACTTCAGATCAGAGCATCTGGGGAATGTCTGGTGAATGGATGGATGGGAGTTCTGGAAGCATGAGATATTTAATGCTCCCCAAATCTAGTCAGGGGGAGGCAATATCAAAACCCTTATTCAAGTGACCTTTCTTATTTTAAAACTTTTGACTTCTTTCTTTTTAATGAACTAGAGATAATCATACCTGAAAGTATAACCTTGACCTTTCCCTTAAAATTTTTTGTGATAAAATAATTCCACAATTAAATAAAAATAGAATAGTAAGATGAACACCACTGTACCATAACCCAACTTCCATAATTGTCAACCATTGACAGTCTTGTTTCATTTGATCCTCATCTATAACATTCTTACTCAATTACCTTGAATTAATTTCCAAATAACATCCTACTGCTTCCTCTGTGAAGACTTTGAATGTATGTATCTCTAAATCCCTAAAAGATAATCTTTAAATTGAGGCAAAATTCACATAACATCAAATTAACCATTTTAAAATGAAAATTTCAGTGGCATTTAGTACATTCAGAATATTGTGCAACAACCACTTCCGTGTAGTTCCAAAATGTTTGCATCATCCCTTCAAAAAACCATTAAGCAGCTCTTTTTTTTTTTTAAGATTTAATTATTTATGCATAAAAACTGGGGTACAGGCCAGAGGCATGGGGCAGTGAGAGGATTCACCAGAGACAGAGTAGGGAGCAGAACAGGCAGGTCAACTGAAATACAGTGCTGAGGGGAGCAGCGGGGCGAGGCAGGAGAGGTCTGCCTTGCCATGTGGGAATCTCCCCTGCTGGGCGTCGAACTCCTGTCGCTGCTGCTGACAGCTCCACAGTGCAGCACTTAACCACTGCGCCACCAGGAAGACCCCCGCCCCCCAAAAAAAACCATTAAGCAGTTCTATTTCTCTTTCACATTACTTTTCCAGTTCTCTTAGCTTCTGGGTACCACTGATCTGCTTTATCTTTGGAGTTACCAGTTCTGGGTATTTCATACATCATATAACCTTTTGTCCAACTTCTTTTATTTAGCATAATGTTGTGGAGATTCATTCACATGGTAGCATGTATCGGCACTTTCTTCCTTTTTTATGACTGAATAATATTCAGTCATATCTTTTTTGGATATATACACCACATTTTGTTTATCTCTTTACCCATTGATAGATATTTGAGTTATTTCTGCCTTTTGGGTCTTGTGATTAATGCTGCTATCGCAGCATTTGTTTGAGTACCCAAGTATTTTTTGAGCACCTATTTTCAGTTCTTTTGGGCATATACCTCGGAGTAAAATTATTGGGTCATATGGTCATTCTCTGTTGAATGTTTTGAGGAGCTACCAAATTACTTCCCATACAAAAATAATTTTTAAAAAATCTGGAGTTTTCAATTATAGCTTTTGTAACTGAGCCTTGTGCAAGGCCAACAAAAGCAAGAGAAACAAAAAGCCTAGGGTTGCTCCTTACTGGGTTATTCTTATTGGGTTTGATGACAAGGCCTTCCCCCTTCCTTAAAGAAAGTGGGGTTTTTTGCCCTGGGGCATCAGCACAGGTCCCTGTTGCTAAGCACCAGAATTAGATATGAACAAAGAAACCAGCCTTGAAATGTTTAAGTATCTTTGCATATTCCCTTAACTCATAGACTCCCAACTGCATAGGTTTTCCTTTTAAGTGCCATTAGCACAAGCCTAAGCAGATTGGTGGAGAAGAGTTTCTTCCTCTTCTGAAGATAATTCCTTTTAAAAATACAGCTACTGGCCTCCCTGGTGGTGCAATGGGTTAATGCAGCACTATGAAGCTGTCAGCAGCCACTGCAGCACGAGTTTGATAACCAGTCAGGGAGTTCCCCACATGGCGCAGAAGACCTCTCCTGCCTCGTCCACTGCTCCCCCCAACAGTGTACTTCAGTTGATCTGCCTGTTCTGCTCCCCACTCTGTCTCTGGTGAATCCTCTCACCACCCCACAACTCTGGCCTACACCCCAGCTTGTATGCATAAACAAATAAATCTTGAGATATATATAAATATATATAATACATCATATATGTTTTGTATATTATATATATATTATATAATATTATATATTACATATATTACATGTTTTGTGTTTTATATATTGCATGTTTTACATATGTTATATTACATATGTTTTATATGTTTTTGTATGTTATATATAATGTATATGATATATAATATTATATATATATATATATATATATATATATATATATATATATATATATATATATATATATATATATATATATATATATATATATAAATAACTACTACTGGGGCCTCCCTGGTGGCCTAGGGGTTAAATCTCAGTGCTACCACCACAACTGCCTGAGTTTGATCCCCAGCCAGGGAACTAACCCACATATGGCACAACAGACCTCGCCTGTCTCGCCTGCTATCCCCCTCAGCAGTGTATTTCAATAAATCTGCCTGTTCTGCTCCCCACTCTATCTCTGGTGAATCCTCTCACCCCCCACTCCTCTGGCCTACCCCCAATTCTTCTATGCATAAATAAATAAGTAAATCTTTTTTTAAATAGTAAAGATGTGAAAAATAAATTTATATTTAAAAAATATAACTATAATATTATCATCACATCTAAAAAATCAACAATAATTCCTTAATAGCATTACATATAATTAATGTTTGCATTCTTTAATTGCCTTATAAATGTTATGTTATAGTTTTTGAATCAGTATTCAAATAAGCTCCCTACAAAGCAATTAATTCATAATGACTTCTGAGTCACTTAATCTATAAGTACCACTGCCTAATCTTTTTTCTTAGTTTTATTTGTTGAAGAAACTGAATTATTTATCTCATTAAATTCATCACATTTTAGATTATATTGATAATATTCTTGTACTGTCATTTAGCATGTTACTCTCTAACTATAGTTTTACCCCATACATTGATACTAGATATTAGGGACTGGAACAGATTTAGATTTTATTTTTCGGGGAGAGTGGGAAATTATTTCATGCCTGGTGTTATATACATCCAGAAGAAAGATACAAATAACTAGTTTTGTCTTACTTTGTTTTAAAATATGTTGACTAACTTCTTAGTTTAGTTTTTTTAAAATACAAGTTATGCTGTGATGATATGGAAAAATTGGATAACGAATACATTGCTGGTAGGGATATAGAATAGTATAGCTTCTCTGGGAAAGAGTTTGGTCGTTACTTTATAAATTAAAAATGAACAAATCATGTGACCCAGAAGTTTCACGCTTGGGCATTTATCTAAGAAAGATGAAAACTTTTTTCACACAGAAAACTTTACATAGCATCTTTATAATAGCCCCGGATTGGCAACTACCTAACTGTGGTTAGTAAGTTAAACTACAGTGCATTCATTCTATAATATACTACTTGGTGATAAAAACAAATGAACTATTAATATACCCAACAATTTGATAGAACCTGAAGAGAATCATGCTTTGTGAAAAAGCTAGTCTCAAAAGGATACATACTGAATGATTCCATTTATATAACATGAAATAACATAATTATTAGATGGGAAACAGATTAGTGGTTGCCTGGTGTTAGAAATGGGGTAGAGGGAGTGGCTGTGGTTATAAAAAGGTAATAGGAGTGAGTTTTGTAGTGATGGTACAGATAAAATACCTTAATTGTGGTAGAAGTTACAAAAAACTACACACGTGCAAGCATGCACATGCACATACATAACTTAAAAAACCTGGTGCATAGAAGTTTCTTTGCAACTTTCTCTGAATCTGTAACCATTTCAAAATTAAAAAACAAACAAACAAGTAATATATAGCATTGACCTTTTAAAAGAGTCAATAAACCTAAAATCCTTTCTGTATATTTCTCCAGTCCTGGTCCCTCCCCTGGGGATATGAAATGTTAGAAATTTGTAGTAATGTTTCCAGAACTTTTTTTTTATATGCTTACACAGGTACTGATAGGTAATATATGATATTGTGTCTACATGTATGTGTGGTTTTCACACAAATGACATGCCACTATATGATCATTCTATAACTATGCTCTTTTACTCATCAGAATGTATTGGGAATTTGTCCACATATTAACATATCCAGATTTATTTTGTTTCATTTGTGAGTTAACTATTCAGGACAACTCTCCTTACATTCTGGTCAGAGGCAGGTTAAATTTTTCTTCTAGGAAGTCTTTTGTGACAACTTATACACCTGTCTCTCTAGTGAAAGGTATGTCTCTCATAGCATATATTCCCCTTATTACAATACTGTTGGTTTTCTTGTTCCTCATGAGTTCTTGACAGAGTCTTATGCATGTTATTTCATCTTTTAATATAATCTGTCTACCTAATATAGTGCCTAAAATAGTTATCAGGTATTCAGAAATGTTTAAATGAATGTATGCGTGAATAAATGAGTGACCAAATTACAGGGAAGAATACAAAGTGGATAACTTAGATGAATCCTTCTAGACCTAATGCATATCAGTCAGAGCTGTTACTTTGTTGGGCAGAATAATCTATATCCACAGTGTATTTTCTGAAATATTACTGGCCCAAGTGCCAGGAAAAATCTTTCTTATCCTATTTCTATAATTTATCTATTATGTGGTTGGGGCCAAGTAAATAACTCCCAGCACTTTGGTTTCCTACAGTGTGAGATGAAAATAATGTTACCCCTACTGTCTATCCTATAGAATTAGTGTACACATTATACACAAAGACATTTGGGAAATTAAATTTAATGAAAAACTTGCTTCTTCTAGGGTTTTTATATTGGTGTAATTCTTCAGTATATTCATACTTTGAACTTTTTATTTTTGGTTACAGGTTTAGCCACTTATATTTTTATCTGTTATGAGTCATATACTTTAGATAGGGACTTCTTAGTACACTTTCAGTAATCTTGGCTTTATCTATGACAATATGTGTGTGTGGAAGATTTTGCCAAGAGCATTGCTGATGTTTCTGGAATCTGCATAAAATACCATGTTTTGATTTTATTTTCTGTTCCATTTTTTATGGACTTTTGGGAAGTAGAATGGCAGATTTAACAGAAATAAATCAAAATGAGTGCAATTTTAGATCTAACATGGTGACTGTGTCCAGTGCTAACCAGAGGAGACTTGTTAATACCTAGAAACCTATCAAAAGAGGGATATTATTTGCCTTTATTGAGAAAGATGGTGAGGGACTCTAAAATTTTCAGAATTATTTGAAAATTTTTGTTTGGCTATATAAACAAAAATTATATGAATTTAAAATAGTGACTTAAATTTAAACTAAGCATCTGTACCAGAATCACATGAAACAGAATATTTGAAATTTCTATTAAGAGGCTATTTAAATTCCCCACTCTTACACTTTTCTCAAAGTTGTCTTCTATGATTCTCTTTTTTTTTTTTTTAAGATTTATTTTTTATTTATACATACAAGCTGGGTTATAGGCCAGAGGTGTGGGGCGGCGAGAGGGTTCACCAGAGACAGAGCGGGGAGCAGAACAGGCTGATCAGAAATACACTGCTGAGGGGAGCAGCGGGTGAGGCAGGAGAGGTCTGCTGCACCATGTGGGATTCTCCCTGGCTGGGTGTCGAACTCGCGTTGCCGCTGCCGACAGCTCCACAGCGCAGCGCTTAACTGCTGTGCCACCGGGGAGGCCCCTGTGATTCTCTTATTAAAGGGAGTATGTGTCAGAAAACATTTTAAAATATCTTATTTTCCCCCTGATAAGACAAAAAATTATGTTCATTAGAAAAAAAATTGAAAAATAAAATGAAAGGTATAAAAAGTAAAAATTGCTTTTTGGGTCTGCATTTGGGGTTTCCTAAGTTGCAATATAGAGCCGAGCAACAGGACACTAAAGACAAATGGGGGAGGAAGGTAAGTAAATTTCCTTGCTTTTGATTTTCCTGATGTAATATGAGAACACAAAGCAGAGACCTCAAAAATTAGGGATGATGCTTGGAAAAGGCAACCACAGTGCTGAATTTGGGAATCTTACGTTTTTAGTGAAGTCACCTTAAAGAAATTCAAAGAAGTGGGAGAGAAACAAAAACTGATCAAATATATACAAGAAAACTCAGAAAAACAAATGAATGCCCTGGGAAATATAATCAATGAACAGAAGATTGAAACTGAAGTTTTAAATAAGAAAATAACAGAGGTGCATGCAGGATGTAAAAAAATCAGTAGAGGAAATGAAAATTTCTGGAGTAAGCTATGGTAGTAGATCTAATCAGTGACTTTGAAGATAAGAATTTACAAAGAATCTAGGTGGAGGAAGAGAGAGGCAAAAAATAATGAAGAAACACTTAAATAATTACCCAGCTTCATAAGGAAAGGCAATATAAGAATAATGGGTATCCCAGAAAGGGAGAAGGAATCAAGAGGAAACAAAGTACTTAAATAATAGAGGAAAGTTTACTGAACCTGGAGAAGAAACTAAGCATACAAGTCTATGATGCTAAAAGAAGACCAGAATACCCAAACAAAATGAGACTTATGCCAAGACACATAGTAGTGAAACTTCCAAAAGTTCAAGACAAAGAATATTGAAGTTGGTTAGGAGGAAGAAGCAGATAACCTATGAAGAAATCCTAGTTGGGCTAAGATCAGACTTCTCTGCAGAAACACTGTGAGCAAGAAGAGAATTATAACAACATGATCAACATACTTAAAGGTAGAACTGCCAGCCAGGATTATTCTGCAATGCTCTCTTTCAGTTATGAGAAAGAAATAAAAGCTTTCCCAAACAATACAACCTCACACCAGTGAGAACAGTGCACATTAGAAAAACAGGCAACAACAAATGCTGGCGAGGATGTGGTGAAAAAGGAAATCTCATACCCTGCTGGTGGGAATGGAAACTGGTCCAACCACTATGGAAAGCCATATGGCATGTCCTCAAACTGCTGAAAATGGAGTTTCCATATGGCCCAGCAATACCACTTTTGGGAATCTACCCACAGGACACAGAAACCTTAATCCAAAAGGATACATGCTCTCCCATGTTTATCACAGCACTGTTCACAATAGCTAAGACATGGAAACAACCCAGATGCCCAAAAATAGATGACTGGATCAAGAAGATTTTGTACATATACACGATGGAATACTATTCAGCAATCAAAAAAGAAACACATGGCAGTTCGCAGAAACATGGATGGGGAGCTAGAAGGGCTCATGCTCAACGAAATAAGCCAAAAGTAAAAAGAAAAATATTGAATGGTTTCACTTATAGCAGGAATATAGGGGAACGAAATAAAAGAGAGACATTCAATGAGGGGAGGGGAGGATAAGGGCTCAAAATGGGGGAGAAAAGAGCACAAAGGACTATGGTAACAGTTCACAGGTGAATTGGTGGTGAGAAACCTACAGGGAATACACAATAATGTAAAGGACATAAATAATAATAACAATCAATTTTTTTTAAAAAGAAATAAAGGTCTCAAACAAACAGAAGCTGAAGGAGTTTGCAAACGCTAGACACTCACTCCAAGAAATGTTGAAAGGAGCTCTTGTATTGAATTTGGAGAAGAACAGCCACAAAGAATCAGACCAAGAAATAGAACCACAAAATTAGGACAAAAATGGCAGCAACAGACTGAACTAACCAATTAAAAGGCACAGCATGTCTGATTAGACGAGAAAACAAAACTCAACTTTCTGCTATTTCCATGAAATACACCTGAGCAACAGAGGTTAACAGAGGACCACAGTAGATATTGGAAAACAATCTTACAAGTGAATGGGACCCAAAGGAAGGTGGAAACAGCCATATTTATCAGAATAGATTTTCAGCTAAAAAAACATAACGAGACAGGGATGGACACTATGTAATAATTAAGGGAGCAATATACATCAGGAAGACATAACAGGTAGCATACTAATCAATGTATGCTCACCAAATGAAGAAACATCAAAATATATAAGGCAAATACTCTTACCTATGAAAACAGACATTGGGGAAAACATACATGATAGGGGGCTTCAATATGTTGCTTTCACCCATGGAGAGAGCAGCTAAACAGAAATAAGGTCACAGTAGCCTTTAAACAAAGAATTAGGCCATGTGGGCTTAAAAAGACATTTATACCCCCCAAAATCTGAATGCACAGTTTTCACAAGTACACATGAAACATTCTCCAGGATTGACCAGGATTGATCACAAGGCAAGTAGCAACAAATTCATGAAGACTGAAAGCATACCAAGTATCTTCTCTGACCATAAAGGTATCAAACTAGACCTCAACCACAAAAAGAGAGCAGGAAAACCTCTAATATGTGGAATACCTTGAGACTGAGAAGGAGAAAGGCAAATAGTGGATGGTGTTACTTATATGTTGAATATGAGAAACCAAACAAAGGGGTCGCTAAAACCAAACAAAGAATGAACTCTAAAAAACTGGCTATAGAACTGAAGTTACCAGATGGGGAGTGGGAATGGAGGGGTGAAAGCAAAATGAGGAGGAAGCACAATGCACTATGCTGGTAACTACAGTTCTTATAGGATCTCCTCACATTGTTCTAAGTTAGGGTTTTTTTAATTGCTGCTTCATGATCCATTAGATCATTTCTTCAACAAATGTTTATCGAATGTTTGTTATATATCTGGCACTGTTTAAAGCACCGGTGATAAACAAGGAAAAGATATAAAAATAGGAAAGGACAAATAAGAAACAGAATAAATACATAAAGATTATGTAGTATGTAAATGATTATTCATGACTTAGAGAAAAATATAGCAGACCAGGAAGACAGCATTGGGGAAGTTGCAGTTTTACAAAGGATGTCAGGAAAGGTCCAGTTGAGGAATATATTTAAATAGGCAAGTGAATTAACCATGCGCAGATCTGGGGATTAATATTCTGGACTGCTGGATTTGCAAGTGCAAAGGCCCTGAAACATATGAGTTGTTCTGGGAACAGTGAAGAAGCATCATGTGGTTGGAGAAAGGAAAGAATAGTGATAGGTGGGGTCAGGGATATAAGGATTGAGAAGAGGTGTATTGTCTAAGGTCTTGTTGGCATTGTAAAGAATTTGTTTTCCCTGTGATAGAAATGGAGGATTTTTAGCAAAAGAATGACATGATCTGATTTATGGCTCAGGATCCTTCTGGCTGCTTTGTTCAGGATAAACTGAAGCATAGGTCAAGAGTGGAAACTAGGAAACAAGGTAGGAAGCTCTTTCAATAATCCAGTATGTCATGAAATTAATTTCAATGGTCACAAGTATTTATTCTATAAAGCAATCAGGAGTAGAAAACCAGTGCATTACATACAGTAAGTGGTATATATTGTTTAATGAATTTGATTCAACATAAAATATACTTACAAAAGGTTACTGTAAAAAAAGTTTGAAAGCTATTCTAAGATTTTTTCTATTACTGCCAAGTAGAGGTGACTTTTGAGTTTTGAACGCATTCTCAGTGAGTGGCTCTGTATGAAACAGACTGTCTTCCTGTAATGGTATCTCGTCAGCAATTTGGCCTTTTCTCCCATTTCCTTTTTTATTCTCTTTTTTTGAACTCTTTGCCTAAGATTTTATTAAAAGTTATCTAATTGTGATTTTTGTTTTCACACCATCTTGACTTGGGATATTTCCCATAATTGACTTTCCTCCTTAAAATTCCTCTAGTTTGTGGCCTTGTAACCTAACAGTCAGTGCACCCACCAGTTTCTTCTCCTGCCATCTCGAACTGCCTGTTTACCTGCATATCTATCTTCCTACCCTCTCCTCCTGCAATGTGATGGTTGCTATAGTAACTGCCATTTCAATCTCCCTCTTTCCCCTGTTTTTTTTTTTTCTTCCACCTACCAACCAAAGTTTTACATACTACATGATCAGGACTGCTGCTACGTAATATTTGTCAGAAAGTAGGACCAGGAATAGTTTTCAGATAAAGACACCTGAGCTAAGACACCTGTTATGAAACACCTCTCTATTTCCTGCAGCTTGGTGTGAAGGGGAAGATTTGAATAAGCCACACCATTTGGATGAACTGAGATGACTTAAATGTTAAGTCCCTAATTCTATGGAAAAGTTATGAGTATCCAAGAACAAACCTGTTATGACACTGTCCCTTTATTCATTTTAACATCTTGGTTGGTTTTGTGCAATTTTGGGATCTCTGAGCCAAAGGTAAAAACTTGGGCTCTAGATCTCTTCAGCTCTGGTCATGTCCCTGTTCTGGAAGATGATTAGAAACAATACAATGCCTGCCATTCATGTTTGCTTCTTGGAGGGATCGGATATGCCATTTGACTATCTAAAGATGTCTTTATCAGAAATTTAGTCATTGCCTGTTGTTGACCTCAAACTAAAATTTTCTGGTTATTCAAAAAGGGAAGAAAATTTTATCGTATACACTGAACGTGTATCTATAGTTCAAGCTAGGAGATTTGTAGGGAATCATGTTCTGAATAACATAACTCTGTTCAGTCACAGATCACAAGGTGTATTTCTCAGACTGGTTGTTCAACAGTTCTCTAGAGTTCCCTCTAGAGAAGTCTTAATCTTGCAACTAAGGGTTGTATTAGGAAAACAAAACAAAACAAACAAACAAACAAAAAAACCCAAAAGAACTCCCAGGTCCTTCTCCTTTACACCACTTTATAAAAATGGTTAAGAGATTTTTGGAGTGCTGAACACATTTGAATGGGACTTTTGTGACTCCCTGAACTGATTCACTTTTTGCCTAATTCTGTTTATCTGGTAGGATCTGTAGTAGTCTTTGGGTTATGTTATAGGAAGTACAAAATGTCCCATATTCTTGGGTCATCCTGTAAAGCAGAAGCTGTCCTAAAGCAGAAATGGAGGGGGAGGGGGAAACCTACAGGACCTCACTTTGGCCTCTCTGGTTTCATATACCAGCTGTAATGTCTGTAAGTTGGAATGACAGTGCCTTGATTCCAGGTATTTTGCAGGTTTAGACCCCTTTAGAGTGATCAGATTGCCACGGTAGATCAAGAAGCTTGGGTGGAGATGGGGTAGACCCCTATAGGCCTGACTAGAACAGCAGAGGAAGTTCCTTTAACAGATGGGAAGGGCTTTTGCCAGAGGCCCCAGCTTTCCTATCAGGGATGCCTGAGTTGATGCAAACCCCTGCTGCTATGGCTGGTGGGACTGGCTAAGTTTCTTTTTATTGAGTCTTATTTTCACCCTGCATTCCCCTTCAGTTCTACAGATGCTAGTTTATTTCCACACTCCATACTGATCATGAATTGAAAACCTCTTGTTGTTTTTGAGCTTAATGTTTAGATAATGCCATATGATGCCTGTGGCAGCTAGGGTATTCTGTAAAGGAACTGCATGGGCTCATAAAGACACAGGCATTTATTTTCTGTGTGTGAGTGACTGTGGCCTGTGTTTAGGACCATTATAAGAACATAGTTCCCTGCAGGGATTGTCATTTGGGGCCTCTAGGAGTACCAGTTTTTTCCTTGATTCTTGGCATTCTAGGGACTGTTTTCTAAGTCTCTTCTCTTTTTCCTTCCATTTTAATCATGAGGGGATTAAATTCTGTTTTGCCAAAGCCTTGTTTCCACACGTAGCTGCAGTAGCAGAGCATTCCTCCTCGGAAGACTGCTTTGAGGGACACAGGACTAACTAGCTAGTGGTGACCAGGTTGGCATCTGCCTTTGCACTGTGCTTTCGGGGGTTCCTTTTTCCATTAGATATCTATTTTTCATTTATCTTCCCATCTTCCCCATCACTTTTCTCCCCCCCATCCATGTGTTATCTCCATTCAATATTATGGCTTTTCTGACAGCATGTAGCTCTTTTAAGTTTTCATCTGGTAAAACTTCTTCCTTAAAAATGTTTCAGATCTGCTAGGCTCATTTAATTTTACAGGTATCTTGAGACCCTTTCCAGCATTGGGATTCCCTAGCATTTATAGACTTTTTCCCCTAAAGCTATAGGAACACTTCCTTTTCATAACAAGTGACTGTGTGAGGCAGAGTGAGTGAGTAGATCTGATGAGGCACTCATTACTTCAGCATCCCCAATGCTTAATCTTACTTTCCTGTCAGTATTTCAGTGCTCTAAGAATTAAAGACAGTTTGTTTATGATACTGGCAGTGAGCAGCCGTCCCTCCATCATAAAATATTGTCCAGGTAATCCAGGATACTGACACTAGAAAGACAAAACACACATGCTCTTTGTTACTTAGCACTATATAATTGTTAATGTTCATGGCCATCCCAGTTCACTCTAAAATTGAAAGTATCTTCTGAGTCATGAGAAGAAATTGTTCGGAACCATATGTGTGACTTAAAAAAAATATATTATGAATATAATGAAATTAACGGAAAAATACTAGGTGAGCCAGAACGTACAGCTCCCTCGTGAAGGTAGATAAATGAATTATAAATATTAAAGCCATTTCTATCCTCATTATTATCTTCTAGCACACTGTCAAAATGCCTTTCTGCCAGAGTTCAATGTACAAGCCTGACAAGAGCTCCTGTGCACATGTTGAGAAGAAATAAATGCAGTATGTTTTGTAGACTCTGTCCAGCCTCATGCCAGTCTGTGTGCTTTCTGCCTTTCAGTTCTCTCCTGCGCTATGGTGGCAACCTGTCCCTCCAAAGTGCCATGAGTGTGCGATTCAACAGCAATGGGACCCAGCTCCTAGCCCTGAGGCGTCGCCTGCCCCCTGTGCTCTATGATATCCACTCCCGTCTGCCTGTGTTCCAGTTTGACAATCAGGGTTACTTCAACTCTTGCACCATGAAAAGCTGCTGCTTTGCGGGAGATCGTGACCAGGTAAAGTGCACTCTGCCTACTGCATCCCACACTCTTACTTTTCTCTTGTATTCTATACTGGTCTTTATTTCTCTGTAGCATCATGTCAGGTTGGAACAATTGAGTGTAAATGGTGTCTGTGGATGTTCTGGCTTAACAGCTTCTTTTTCATAGCTGTCTTTGGGTAATATGGGGCACATACCATAAATCAAGGCAGGTTACAAATGGGTTCTGAACAACCTGGTTCTGCCATGTTTGTGAATAGATTTTAAGATTCAAGGAATGTGTCATTTCCAAACAAAGGAGGCAGTCTGTGGAAAACAAGTGTGTCAGTGAGAGAGCTTTTTTTTTTTTCCCCAACAAAACATAGTGATGAATATAAACACCTTAAATATCATCCAAGAGACACGTATCCTAAATGGCCCTTTGGGGTGACATCTTTTTCTGGGAGGGAGTCGGCTGAGCAGCTTTATTTGAGAGGCAGCCAAATGCTGACTCTTTTCTTTTTAGTGCCAGCATCAACCAATCTATGAGTATCCAGTCTCTTCACAGTCTCACTGGGAATTGAGATACTGATGTTGACTTAAAGCTGACAGTTTAATCATAGTTGGTGTTTTGCACTTGCCTGTCTTGACCACAGAATTTCACTGGGTGTCAGTGTTTGGAGTAATCAAGCTAAGATTTATATTTGCCTTTACAACTCTAAAGAAAGATTGATCAAATAAGTAAATTTGCTCTTCTTATACACAATAAGTGTTATTACTACTTCATATCTAGACTAGACATAAAGAAACCTTCATCTCTTGTTAATATTCAGTGTTTTCTTTGAGTAATCAGCTGTATCAAATTTTGATAGCCACCTCTCACCTATTTAAAGTTATTTGTGGACATGAGCCATAAACAAAATGGCTCTTTGACAACCTGTGAAGACCTGCCTTTTGAAGACAAAAACTAGGGTATTTTTCCCTGGGTAAGGTTAGATGAGACTTCCAGTTATCATAGCTTAAAGATTAGTATATGTAGTAGAAACACAATAAATGCTTGTTGAATTGAATATCACATAAACTGATATATTCTTTTAAGTTTTCCTGGCTAGGATTTTTTTTTTTTTGTAAATAGAGGATATCAAAATTCAGAATTTATATTCAAATTGGAGTGTAGGGCCTGCTAGCTGCAATCCAGAATGAAAACCACTAGGTGGCCTCAATTATATAAGTGATGTCTCTTTGGAGAGGGCACAGGGCCTGAATGACTTCATTTTTTCCAGCCAATTTGTTTCCTTGGTGGGAAGAAGCAGTTTTTGAGATGATCAGATTCGTAATAGGTAATTGTCTGGTATGAAATAAACGTGAATCTATGAGCTATGGAAATGACAACCAAGCTCTTCCCACCCTTTCACTTTTCCTTTCTTGCTTTTGTTGATTTTTCCACCTTTCATTGAACAATAAAGAACAGGTATTAAATGTAATGACTTATTAGCTTTTATTGCCAGAAAGACAGGAACTGAGGGAAAAGTGAGAAAGGTATAGCAGAATGGAGATTTTGTTTTCTTTCATTTCCTATATTAGCAGCCAGAGCTTATCTGCATGAAGTACTTAAAAGACCCAGAACGGAGTCCTCTAGCCAATATATAGAGCCATGGTGTTTGGCCTTGGCACTATTAACATTTTGGTCAGACAATTCTTCTTTGTTATGCGGGGATGCCTTGTGCATTACAGGATGGTCAGTAGCATCCTTGGCCTCTCCCCACTAGATATTTCCTCTACAGTTTTTCCCCAGAACCAAAAATGTCTCCAGAAATTGCCACATATTCAGGAAGGGAGGGGATCGCCTCTGGTTACGAACCTATGACTTTGATGATAATTACCCATTTGCCTAGATATTGCCATGGGCAAAACCACAGCAAGGTATTTTGCAGTGGTCCTGAGTATGCATATTGGTTTTGTCTTTTGAGGTATATATAATGATTACAAAAATTTTTTTAAACGGTTTGATTTTTTCTTTATCCAAATTTGACAGCTTTTTTTGTGTGTGTGTGGTTTGTGTCTTATGGGAAGAATTTATGGGTACTGTATCCTCTCTGACAAACTGGACTGCTTTATGCTTGAGATAAGTAGTTTTCCTTGGAAGGAGAGGATACAAAATTATTGAATCTAACTTTGGACCAATTTCAGAATTAATGTTTTTAGTCTGTTCATATTACCCATATAACTTAGGGAAAAGGAAGTGCAGAAATTTAGTTTTGACTGTTTTGTTCTTTCCTTTGGGACTAAAAAATGTTGTCAATCCATTGTTGTCTTGTCTCCAATTCCTGGTGCACAGTGAGAACGCAATAAATATTTGTTGAAGCAATATTGAGAACTTTGTTCACTGTGTGGTTTTTAGCTTTCTGAACCGGAGTTTCTCTAACTGAAAGCAGTGTTGATAAATACCATTTTTCCTGTTCAAGTTCTAGGAGCTTTGGGAAGATGAAACTAATCTACTGAATTTACAGCTTTCTAGTGTTGCATGGGAGCTAAACTTGTCTTATTCCTAGAACATGTTTCTCACAGGTGATTTATAGACTCTGGCTTTCCACACTCAGGGTTAAAGCAGCTGCTGTTATGGTTTACAGCATGATCTTTAGGACTGACTTGCATACTTTGACTAGTTCAGACAGTATCTTTTTTTCTGCTTTCAAATTCCAAGACCTATCCTTTCTTTACATTAGTCTTTATTTTTTAACTTGTTCTTGTGTACTTTGAGAATAACCACAGTCAGAGGCTCTGTGCTCTGGAACTCTTCATTTAGTCATAGCTTGGGTAACCATCCCAGAGAGGAATCTGAGAATTTCCATAATAGGAATGACTGTGGTCAAGAAAGGCAGTAAGTGACTTGTCTTTAATTGCAATGAGGTTAGTCACTCCATACAAATGGATCCAAATATCATGCCTGAGAGCCTGTATATCTTTTTAGATTATCCTAGGTAATTCCTTTTACCTCAAAATGAAATGAACATTGGAAAAATTTGACTCAGGGAATGAAGTATGAAATAGGCCCATCCTATTTTGTATCTCCCCCATACTCATTGCCACCATTGTAGATTAATTAGAATTGCAGAACTATTAGAGATCATTTTATATAGATCTTCTTCTGATAGATGAGAAAGCAGAGACTCAGAGTTTCAGTATATAAGTCAAGACATATACAAACGTGTAGCTTAACTATTGTAGGATTGGAAACCAGATTTTTGAACTCCCAGTAGAGATCTCTTCACGTTGCAAATGGCATCTTGATGCCAACAGAGTAAAGAAAGTAGCAAAAACAAGTGGATTGGGCTAGAAGTAAAATGGGGAGTGGTGGGGACAGTGACAAACTAGAGAATCTAAATCTAAATCCAAATAAAGCTTTGAATCAGTTTCAGTCCACAATGGCCTCTGATTTAAAAAAAAAAAAAAAAAAAAAAGACTTTTTTTGTGAAGTCTCCTGTTTTTTAGATATTATAACAAATCCATACTTTATTGTGTGGATAAAACAAATCTGTGCAACATACCTATTCTTCTTTAGAGCCACCAGTTTAAAATCTCTGCTTCAACAGGATGTTTTTGTTTCATGTTTTCTTAGATGGTCTATCAACTAATTCCTCAGTGAGTAGAGACTTTTTCTTTCTTCATGCCTCCTTTGTACTCTCCCCCACCATCTTTTAAAATAAGAAGGCAGCTATTTTGTGAGCATCTACTGTATGTCAGGCACTGTGGTAGACACAGACACATGACTGCCAGATGGTACTCTCTTTTGAGATTTTCATTCAAAGCCCTATATACAGTCTGACTTCCCTTTCATTTAAGTATAATCTTTTAATTATTTAATTGTAATCACTTCTATTACACTGGTCACAGCCTTACGACTCAGTTTCAAAGAGTCTAGAAACAATCTCCATTCTGTGGGTCATGAGTGATTTCTAAGGCATTCATGAGACCCTCAATATCGGAACAGAATACCAGAGTACTTTCCTTTCTGAAGAAAGACTCCGACTCCTGATGGCACTTTCGATAGAAAGTAATTGTGACTTCTTCTAGAAGATGCCATTGTTGGAGTCTTGATTCTAGCAATTCTGCCTTGTTCTTGGATAAGTCCAAATCACGAACCAGGTCATTTCATTCTTCCTGTGTTAGTCTGTGTGGGGTTGATGATGCACCACAGGGAAAATCTGGATCACTGCATGCTGATGGAACAGGAGAAGAACAGGTCGGCTCACCCTTGTCCTCATCAGATGAATCAAGAGAATATTCTGCTGGAGGTTCTGGGATAGGAAGTCCCTCACCATGTGGAACTGGTCTCAATGCACATGGAATGTTTGGGTAGACTATTCTCGACTTCTTTTGCTTCATTATTCTGCCGAGAAGAGGAAGAATCAAGCAGAAGTTACAGTCTTTTTTATGGTTGCTTGGCTCTCTCCACACCATGGAGACTGCAAACTGCATTGATGGTCTTTTGCCATTTAACCACTGTGAAAGCTGTGTTGTCCATGTAGCACAGCATATATGCAGGGCCCAAGGCTTGTCTTGGTAGCTAACCTTGCATCAAAAGTAAAGATGATCAGCCTTCTTCACTTGAGAAGTGATACTTTTCTTCTGGTTGGCAAATGTTACTTCCCCACAAATAGAACAGAAATTGTTTATTAACACACTTTTGAGGCATTACTGTTCTGTATTGTGCCTAAATGGATAAAATAATAACAGTTCTATGGAACAGTAGCTTAAACTGTCTCGCACAAAGTCAGAAATATTTTCAATTCTCAACCTTTCCAACCAGGCTTCCTATAGTGCACTGCTAATGTCAGCTTACTTCAGCAGCTGCTTGGCAGTAGTATTGCATTGCATGAGAAAGTGATGCAATCAACTCTGGATGATGTGTACTTGATGGTATTATGCAATGCGATGCAATATTACATCATTCTAGGCTGATTTAGGATGTTGTTGCAGTCCTACTGGATATTTTTACACGGTGAAACATAAAATGAATTATGAAATATCTTCAAAATGATGGCTAATAAAAAATTTTCAGGGTTATATTCATGTTCAGCACACCAAGATACTACAGATTAGGGCCTTTTTAAGTCAGTAACAATCTCACTGCTGCAGGTAAGATGATGTAAGCGACAGATTGGACATCATCAGAAATAGCCCCAAATTAAGACTTTAACTTTTTTTTTAAGCCAATTCACCTTCTAGTCTTGCAGTATAGTAAGGAGGCCTACAGGAAAACAGCATTTCTTCCTCTGGAGGCTGCTTAAACCCTGGGTTCTTCTTGCTTTCATATTATACTTGGATTTTGTTGGTTTTTCTCTTTCTCCCTGAAGCCCTGAGTGTACCTGAGAGACAGGTACATTCTGTCTCCCAAGTTTCACACTTCCCTGTTTTCATTTCTGTGAGCCAGTCTCTTAATTGGGTTATAGAAGGCCAGTTTTCCACCTGCTAACTTTTCTGACACACAGTTGTAAGACAGCACTTGGCTTTTGTTCTCTGTCTTTCACAATTCCTTAAATGGCTCTTGCCCTAGATTATGAGTCCAGCAGAGAGTTCAGGCTTTTAGGAAGTAAGTCTCTCAGGCTAGTAGGCGTGTGTGGCCTGGAAATGGACAGTGTGATGATTTTTAAGTCTTTTTCTTGCTTTTGTCGCATCTAAAGCCTGACCTAAATGTCCCCATCTTGCTGAAAGTGGGATAGAGAAGGAAGGAGAAAGCATGTTTTCTTGAAAGGGCTGAGCACTGGGGTGTCTGAACCTGGGATCACTTATGTGAGTCTTTCTTTTGAACATGGTAGATGGCAGTGCTCCTAAAATCATGATAATGAAATCATCCAATCTCATCCCCTGGAGAAGAGAGTTGACTTGTACCCTGTGACTTCAACAAAGTGGCCTTGAGTACATGGCCTTGCCTCAGACATTACATTACCACTTAACTTCTCTATGTTGACATTGTATGGGTATAACAGAGGTGTAGGAATTAGCCTGTATGAGTGCTCCAAGCCAGTGAATCACCCTGTAAAGTTATGACTTTGCTTTTGTACCACCCTGCTAAGCTCACTTGGGGAGCTGGCATGCCGTATGTTCTCCTCTCCCTGAAATAAAAGCAAACTTTTAATAAGGGGAGATTCAACTCTTGGGTTCCATCCTTTACTTGCCTTGTGACTGTAGGCTAATGTATTCTTCTCTTTGCCTTTCTTTTTTGCATTAAATTTATTTAACTCTTTATAGCTTCTAAAGCACTTTAATCTCATATTGAATCCTCCCAGTGACCTTTGCGTATGATTGGGTAAGTCTCATCCATAAGTGAAACTCAGACTTGGAGTAATTTGAAGTGGCAGATCTAATTAGTAGAAGACCCAGGACTAAACTCAGTCTCTTGCCTATGATTGCATTTACCCTCTCCCTCATGGCATACTGCCACCTGTTTTATGGAGATCAAGCGGCAATAGCGTCTTCCGTGGGCTGATGGAGGAAAAGCTAAATACAGAATGCTGTGGCAGAAGAACTTATTGTGTGTATTATTTAGGTGAATATTTTAGGAGATTTTTATTTTAGAAAGATAAGGTAATATGGAAATAATTTGTTTATTAACTCAGTCATTTAAACTCTTGAATCCTGAATCACCTTGAACATCTAAAAACCATGAATACTCATTTCAGAAAAATGTACATGTGCACATAGTTTTGCATATACTATTAAGGAATTTATGGAATTCCTGAAACCTAGGATTTTACCTATGGATAAGATCCAACATTTAGTCCATTTACTATGCAATTTTAGAATTTAGAAAGCGTAAAAGGATTTGGAGTGTATATGCTCCCCTGCTAGATAGATCTGGTTTACAATTGTTCAGCTGAAAAGGAACAATAGGTAACCTAATTTCTTAGGAATAAATGGAATGAATTTGGTGACAGAACATGGCAGTTCTCCTTTAATGTATAGTGCCTGGCTAATAGTCTGGGCTTTATTAGGAAATCCCTGGTAGATAATTAATGAAAGGAACAGAGTATAGTCTTTCCTGTTCCACCTGGCCCCTCCTCCAGAAAGTTACTCCTCCTGAAAGTTACTTTCAGTAGCTTTGCCTCTTTGGGGGGGTCTTCAAGTTTTGGAGAAAAAGGAAAAGTTATGTTCCTTCTTCTGAATTGTTGGAGACCTTTGGTAAGTGAAGAGTATAGCTGGCATAAGCAGACTGAAGTGAGTGATGCCATCTCTCTATTTTCCAGTCCTCACAGACAGAAACTAAAGGCCGCAGGGGAGATTGATTGCTAAATTCCTTTTGGTTGATGGCCCTTCATCTTGCCCAGGTTTCCAGGACCGTTTTGCCAAATAAAGATTCATATTTAACTAATACAGGCTCCTTTTTACAAGCAGGCATTGGAGAGTTAGAGCATTTTTTGTTTCTTCCCTACTGATTGTTTGACTATTATTAGCTGTCTCTATGGAACATTTCTTTATTAATAGAATTTTTCCTACTCAGAATCTATAAAGGTTAGTTATTTTAATAAAATGAAAATTCCAGCAGTCTAATGGAGCTGAAATGGCGAATGATCCGAAGAAGCAAGAATAGTGTAACTTCACATACAAAAAAATGGTATAATCTTATGACTATGCATTTTTGTGTGCTTTTATTGGGAGCCAATGGAATTCTGTTTCTCCTACTACAAATAAAATAAATCTATGACTTTGGCCATTTCCAAAGAAGGATTTCCCTGACTACTTTGGATGGTATTTTTGATCAAAGCTATATATCATTTACCAGTTGGCAAGCCTTTTTCTGAACATAGTCTTCCAGAGATTATTCAATCACAATTCTTCCCTTCTAACAGAAGGTCAGGGGATATGAGAGGTGTGTTTGATATGTAAGTGTTAAATAGTAGTCTGATGTTACTGATCTAGTCTAGAAAGCCAGAAAGCCCTCTGGTTTTTCTATCCTAGTCAGTACAGTTAATTAGACAGCTATGCCATTTACTGGAGAATGATTAATCAAGTGCTGTGGAAGAAGCATTGGTGAGAACTGTGTAAGTTGGTAAGTGCTTAGTGAATAGTAACTGATCGATGTGTTTCCTTTTCCATCAACAGTTGTTGGAGAATATCAAATGCTGTGTAAACACATATTCTTATACTGCATGCACACACACACACACACACACACATATATATATATACGTATACTTAGAATTGAGCAGAAAGAGATTTCTCTGTTAACAGATGGCCTGTTAAGAAATATTTGGGGGGACCTCCCAGGTGGCCTAGGGGTTAAGTTTCAGCACTATCACTACAATGGCCTGAGTTTGATCCCTGGCCAGGGAGCCACATGGCACAGCAGACCTCTCTTGTCTTGCCCGCCCACTCCTCCCCTTAGCAGTCAATTTCAATAAATCCACCTGTTCTTCCTGCTATGTCTCTGTGGAGAATCCTCAGAATCCTCTCACCCTTCTTCCCCCCGCACTCCCCCCCCACCCCGTGCAGTTCTTCTGTGCAAAAAGAAATAAATCCTAAATCCTTTTTTAAAAAAATAGTTTGGATTATTCTTGGAATATATCAGGTGGATAAATGGCCTGTCCCTCTTGCCTTGTAAAACACTTTCCTCTCTTCAATGTGGATTTTGAGTGGGTGAAGAGAGGGGAATTAAAAAAAAGTTATATCCATATTTATAAACCTTGTGAGGCCTTAGAATATAATTTACAGGCACTTAATCTGTATTCCATATTTGTCTCTTTATTTGTTTAAACATTAACACTTAAAAATGTTAGAGAGGGAGAAATATCAATAGTTGCTTTGCTTAAAAATGGCTAACAAATTTGTGAGTGTGATTTTTTTTTCCCCCCTGTAAGCTCCTACTCAGTAAGCAGCTTTCCTATGGTAGGCCACATTTAGATCCTTTGAACCTTCAATTATTAAAAATTTCTTGCTACTTGGTGACTATACAAAGGTTGTCTGTATATTTAGAGACCTGGGTTTTTCTTGACATTCAGCTATCTGAATGCCTCTGCAAATACAAGAAGACCTTTCTTGAGAGTATGTGTAATTTGAGAATGCTAAAAGGTGAAGAAAGGGGCAGGAATTCTTGTATTATAGCTGTGTACCAGAGTAGGAAAGGTTAGGTGAGTAACTTTTTATAAAGGGTTATGGGTCAGCAGAAGACTTGCGGTCAAATGACACTTGACAGAATGCTAATGTGGTTATCTTTTTTTAATGGTGGTGGTTCCTTCTGAAATCTGTTGAGAGCAGCAGTTGTTGCTCTCTGCCTATGCTTGAACAAGTTAATATCCCATACTGAGAGTAGATTAGATAAAATGCTAGCCTCAGGTTCACTCTACTTAAAGTGACAAGGCTGCATCAAGATCAATAAGCAGATGCCTCTTTGGACTAGAGAACGAATAAACAGTGAGATGCGTCAGCCTGTGGCCAAACTTAACCTTTGTGACCAACTGGGAGGGATTATGGACGCTGGATCCACACAACAATTTGTGCTTATTTTTGCTTCGGTATCACCTATTTTACCCACAAAACCCAAATTACTTAATTATGTCTTCCAGTCTTTGAAGTAGCCTATAGATCTCCCAACTCCTCCCCAACCCAGAATATTTTGGGAAGTAGACCTTCATTGCCTAGATAATGGGCTATCTAAACTGTCCCTCCTTTTTTGGAGCTTTTCATCTCAGTTAGGAAACAAGGTAAAAAGACTCACATGAAGTGAGATTTTAATTTGTCATTTACCCCTCACTGTTTAGAATGAGGTCAAAGACCTTAGAGAAGGTAGTGAACTCTTCATATTTATATCCCTACATGGCCATGAGCTTGATATCATCTTATTTAGTTTTTTCTTTTCTGAAACTGAACAGTAATTTTTAGGATTTTTCATGGTGATGTTTTAAATGTGAATGTTGGTTATAAAGTCTCACATCACAAAAAGGAATAGAAATGTTAAATAGAGAAATTTTGATTCACCTTCTTTTTGTTTTGTTTCTATGGCTTACCTATTTATAAAGGGCTGTCTGATGCCAAACCTTGCTGTTACCTAGGCAAGAAGTCTTTACTTTGGGTCAGCTTCAGACTTAACCCCAGATTCCCTATGCAGATACTATTTGAAAGTGGATAGTAAAATAAAAGGGAAAGTGGGAGAAACCTGTAACTTCAGTTTCATCACTTGAAGTTCAATTTTCCGATTACTTTGAATAATTACTGTGTTTCATAAGTTTGGAAGTAGCTATGGGTAGAGGTTTCTTTAGGTAGTGATTGGTGTTGGCACTATTTGGTTTTTGTTCTCTTGCTCATTCCTTGCATCCCACAACAAATGGCTAAATATTTGTGAGCTTGCCAATGAAAATTACCCACTAGCAGGCTACAACCTGAGTTTTGGGAGGAGATTAACCCTTCCAACACAGCTTTAGAAGAAAGGAATCCTTCCAACTGGTGTGATGATGTTAATTATATCTCTGCACTCAGCCAACTTGAAATTACCTTTATTTCTGCAAAAAAAAATTTTTAAAGAAAGACTATATAGTTCTTTTGGCTAGTGTGTGTGTGTAAAATTTTAAAAAGATTTATTTATTTATGAATACAAGAGCTGGGGTGTAGGCCAGAGGTGTGGTAGTGGATGCGAGGATTCAGCAGAGATAGAGTGGGGAGTAGAACAGGCAGATCTCATGAAATATGCTGCTGAGGGGAGTAACGGGCAAGACAGGAGAGGTCTGCTGTGCCATGTGCCATGTGCTAATGCACATGTGCTAATCCCCTGGCCGGGGATTGAACTCATGCTACAGTGGCTGCAGATAGCTCATAGTGCTAAGACTTAATCCCTTGCGCCACCAGGGAGGCTCTACCATATATTTTATTTTTTTTTTTAAAGATTTATTTTTTATTTATACATATAAGCTGGGGTACAAGCCAGAGGCATGGGGCAGCGAGAGGGTTCACCAGAGCCAGAGCGGGGAGCAGAACAGGCAGATCAGAAATACACTGCTGAGGGGAGCAGCGGGCGAGGCAGGAGAGGTCTGCTGCACCATGTGGGATTCTCCCCAGCCGGGCGTCGAACTCGCGTCGCCGCTCCCGACAGCTCCATAGCACAGTGCTTAACCACTGCGCCACCGGGGAGGCCCATCTACCATATATTTTAAAATAACCCAAAAACTCTGTCTTTTATCCTAGAATATTCTTCTCACGAATATCCATATAATTTGCTCCCTCAATTCCTCCAGGACTCTGCTCAAAATGCCACTTTATCAGAGAAGCCTTCTGTGACCTCTGTATATGAAATGGAAATTAGACACCCCCAGCACTCCCTAGATGTACTAACCTGCTTTTTATTTTTTCTCTTTAACATTTACTGGATACATTACATACACATATTCTTTTAATCTCTTTTTCCTTCCATCCAGTCTCACATTATATATGCATATGCTTTTCTTCTCCCCACCCAATAAAATTTAAGCTTCGCGAGGGCAGGGACGGGGTCTTTTTTGATCAGTTCTGTGTTCCTTTGCCGGGAACTGTGCCCCACACATAGTAGACATTCGATAAATATTTTCTTAATGAATAAAGGGATGAATTCAGTTTTATTTCAGTCTCCCACAGTCAGCAGTATCCTAGGCAGCCAACTTTCAATGTTGGAAGCAGCCCAGTAGACAACCATGAAATGCCATAAATGAATTCCTAAGGGAAGTTCTGTGATTTCTGTGTGTGTGAACTCTTAAATGGTCTGGCTAGACAGCAGCGGGTCTAGACCCCCCCCCCCCACTTTGGAAGCATTCCCAGTGGTGGTTCCAAAAGGAAGAGAGGGCCAGGAGTTGCCATCATCCCTTAGTGGAAGTCTGTGCATTGTACACATTTTCTACATATTTTAAGAACTGTCACATTAAATCCAAAAGGCTGTGAACTCTGTGGGAGTTATCTAAGGCATTCTCTCTGGGAGTCCCCGTTTACTTTCTCTTGGCTTTCCCTGGTGAATAGCTGAACAAATAAAAGAATACTGATCCTTTACAATGAAATAGTAAACTTCCGATAAGCCCAGCCTTGGTTCACTCTTCTTTAGTACTTTCTTTATTTAGTTCGTGGAAGATATGAGGGGGGAAGGGTAGCAAGAATTCTATACAATGTTTTATAGGCTCTTTTTAACACAACATGAAATGATGAGATGTTGGATAATAAGCAAGTTATATATCATTTATATATAAATTGCCAGTGGACAGTTTTTTCTTTTTCTTTGTTTCCTATTCATTACCCCCTCTATATGTCTTAATTTGGGTTTCACTTTCAGGTGTAAGTAGTTTATTTGGAAATGCAGGAAATAGTGAAGGAGTAGAGAAATGAGTTAGGGAGATGAAGGATGATTTAATGAACCAACTACAACTATGAACACTTGGAATTTGAACCTGAGGGAAAAGGCATAGAATACTTTTAAGACTTGTGGACTGGAAGCTGGGATATTGATACACCAATTCTCTGGAGTCATTGGTTGAACCTGCAGTCTCCTAGGCTTTGGAGAAAGCCTCAGACAGAGATATATGCCTGTGGCAATTGGAGATCAGGAAGTAAGACCTGAGGAATATGAACAGGGTGTCATGGACTGAGCTACTCCATGTCTCCCAAAAGCTATACACCATAGCTTTTTTTTTTTTCTCTTTTCTTTCACCTTTTTCACCACCTCTTTACCCAAAGTTGATTCAATGTTTGTCTTGCCTCATTGCAAATCACCAGGCACCTTATTTCTCATTATAGCATCTGGTGCTTTCTACTTCGTGGCATGGTAGTCGCATATACACATGAATATTTTCTACTAGATTTAAACCCTTGGAAACCCAGAATTTACCTAATGTATCTTTTTAAGTACCAGAGTGCCTGGTATGTAAGTGCTCCATTAGGATAGAATGAATAAATCTTTCCTCCTAACTAGTAGGTGGTTTTGCCAAACAAGCTGTGAGAGGAAAGCCCTTAGGTTCCTGAATTCCAACTTCCTAACTTCCACCAAGGTAGTTTCATAAACTTCAGGGAATTAGTGGATATCTAAAGGCAGGGCGACAAGGATTCCTCTTTTCTCTAGAAAATATTTTTTTAAATGTTGAGTGTCATAGTAAGTAATTAGTAAGTCCATTCACTTTGTTGTATAACCATCACCACCATCTACCCCCAGAAGTTTTCTATTTTGCAAAACCAAAACTTTGTACCCAGTATTCATCCTCTTCAACCCTTCGCAACTGCCATTCTACTTTTTGTCTCTCTGAATCCATTCTAGGTACCTCATAAATGGAATCATACAGTATTTGTTTTTTGTGACTGACTTATTTCACTCAATGTTCAAGATTCATCCTTGTAGTATGTCAGATTTTACACATATATATACATATATATACATAATACATATACATATGTACACACACATATATATACACATATACATATACATATATATATAGAGAGAGATATGTATCTATCCATATTTCTTTTTTGGAGAAATGTCTATTCAAGTCCTGTGTCCTTTTTAAAATCCAGTTCTTTGGTTTTTTGTTGGTGTTAAGGAAACTTTAAAATTGAAGTGTAATAGTATTAGTATTTTGAATTTCCTGTCCTTGAGCATGTTTATGTGTAGTGACTTGTCAAGTTCCAGTGACTTGGAAACTTAAAAACTTTAAACTTTGATTTGGCTTCCACCATTTTTTTTTTAAAGATTTATTTACTTATGCATACAAGCTAGGGTACCGGCCAGAGGCATGGGGCAGCGAGAGGGTTCACCAGAGACAGAGTGGGGAGCAGAACAGGCAGATCAACGGAAATACACTGCTGAGGGGAGCAGCGGGTGAGGCAGGAGAGGTCTGCCACGCCATGTGGGAATCTCCACACTGGGCTTGGAGCTCGCGTCGCCGCTGCTGACAGCTCCACAGCACGAAGCTTAACTGCTGCACCACCAGGGAGCCCCAGCTTCCACCATTCTTTCACAGAGTCATCATAGAATCTTAAAACTAGATGAGACTCAGAGAGTGTCTTAGTCCTTTCTGGCTGCTATGCAAAATACCACAGACTTCCGCTATGCCTTGAACCACATCATCTATTCCTTTTGGACAGTGTTTTCTTAATCTTTAAACATGCCCTTCTTTGCCTTCTTTCTCTTGTACCTACAAGATCTCAAGATTTGAAGGCTGGTAAATTGATTTTTAATGACTGCAAAGTAATTAGTAAAGTATTTACATTAGTCACAAGAGTGTGTGTACGTTGGACTACACTTTTTGAAATTGGTGTCATTTTTTTTTTTTTTAAGATTTATTTATACATTCAAGCTGGGGTACAGGCCAGAGGCGTGGGGCGGCGAGAGGGTTCACCAGAGACAGGGTGGGGAGCAGAACAGGCAGATCAGAAATACACTGCTGAGGGGAGCAGTGGGCAAGGCAGGAGAGGTCTGCCGCACCATGTGGGATTCTCCTCGGCTGGGCTTCGAACTCGTATCACACGCTCCCGACAGCTCCACAGCGCAGCGCTCAACCGCTGCGCCACCAGGGAGGCTCCCCTTTGCCCATTTTCAAATTAGATTGTTTTGCTACTGAGTTTTAACCAATGAGCCTTTTGATTTGCAAATACTTGTAAAAGGGTATTTTCTGTGTGTTGCCTTATAAATATATGTCCATTTATCCTAATTTTGAAAAATCTTTCCCTGTAAAGATACTCTCAATCAATACATAAATAATACACATGTATTTTTGTCTCAACAGTATATCCTTTCAGGCTCTGATGACTTCAACCTGTACATGTGGAGAATTCCTGCAGATCCTGAAGCAGGTGAGTATATGTGCGTGTGTGTGTGTGTGTGTGTGTGTGTGTGTGTGTGTGTGTGTGTGTGTACATATATATGTATATATCTATAGCCCTAGTATAAACCTGCTAATGTTGACTCTATTTACCTTTTTCATGCTGTACCCTGAAAGGACATATCTGTAGCAATAGAGGAAGATATTTCCCTGTTAACATAATAATGTTTATTGGAAAAGTGACTAAAGGAAATTTTAAAATAAAAATTAGAATCCAGATTTAATTTTACCTTCATACATATCCTTATCTAACATAATGATACTTAGATTTTCTTTTTTCTTCAAAGAGCCTTTCTTTAGACTTCATAGATCTCTTATATGTCCTTTTTTCTTTATTTCACACCTGGAATATTTCTGTCTTTTATATGCTTTTCCTTTATTATCCATCTCCACATTCCTGCTTATTACTCTACTGTTGTCAGGGCTTCTTTTCTTTGGCCTCCCTGAGGGTTAACTAAAGGGAGACTAACTTTGTTGACTACTTAGTGTACTCCTGGTGATTTAGCCCACTACAGACATCAGAGGAATTAGGAAGAAATATCTTGGATTTGTTCTAGATTTACTGTGAAAAAAGCCTGCAGCTTTTCTCAAATTTGAGACTTCAAACAACATAGATCATTCTTCATTTTTTATAATATCCTCACATGCTTAGTTGAGTGTTACATTAGGTTACTATCTACTGTTTTTTTTTTTAAGTGTATATTTTTATTTTAAGGACAGCATACTGCAGTGATGTGCTCCAGATGATACCTAGCATCAAGCTGGAACATGACCGCTGAGGAGAGTGATAGTGAACTTTTCTGAGAACTGATACAAAGTATGTCTAGTGTTTAAAGTTTAGGGAAGTTGTTGGCTTGCCTGTTGCTGAATTAGCAATATTGTTACCAAACATCTTCCTTTCAAAAACTTATCAAGCCCACTTTTGGTGTAACTAGCTTATTGTGTGGTCTGGTTACTAAAGAAGTTGCTAAAGGCCTTTTTTCCCCTTCTGGAGTTTGGAAAGCTTGAGTGAAGCTTACCTATGAAGCATACCAGATGAGAGAACAGTAGTGTGTCTGAATAAAAAATGATATTCCAGCACTAGAGGTCATTCTATATTAAGTCTCCGAACCCCATAAATCCTAGAGTGAGAATAATCTTTGCACTTATTTGTAACTTTTACCTCATGTTGAAAATTTTAAAATTATCAAGTGTGGTTTTTGAAATAAGAAAGTGGATCATTTTCATTCCCCCTCAAGACCGTTTTCCTCAGGAATCTTTTTCATGTTTATGTAAAGAGAGAAGAGGAAAGAATTAGCAGTGGTATTGTACTTTTTCCCTCTCTCTGCTGATTTCTGTACTAACTTAAGGTATGGGTACTAACTTAAGGACTGGCTTTGCAAGTAGGCAATTATGTAATATATGGGTTGGCAGGGAACTGATAGCTCATTTAGGATTGCAGTACTAAAATGTGGAAATAGGTACTCAGATTTCCAAGGGTAATATAGGCACAGATGGTTTAAAGAAATTCATTTCTAGATTTTTAAATTCCATATGTAATCTTTCATAATAAAAATATTCATAAGACGGTACCCATTCTCCTTTCCCACTCACCCCTGTTTTTGATGTGTTCTTTTTCCACTGCACCAAAAAAAAAAAAGGGGCAGAAAACCAAAGATACCCCAAAGGATTTCTGACCATTTGAAACCTAGCATGGTGTATTGCCCTGAGATATAAAAATCTTAACAGTGCTAAAAAATCTGAAGCATCCTTTAGGGCTATAACCCAACAAATCCCTATCTTCTCCTTCATCCTAAGCACTTAGAATAATTTTTTAAAAAGATTTAGTTATGTATTCATACAAGCTGGGGTGTAGGCCAGAGGTATTGTGGGGGGTTGGGGGGGGTCTGTTGAGAGGATTAACCAGAGACAGAGTCGGGAGCAGAACACCCTAGCCAGGGATAGAACTCATGCTTCAGTGGCTGCTGATAGTGTCATAGGCTGAAACTTAACCTGTTGTGTCACCAGGGAGGCCTGCACTTAGAATAAATTACTTCTCTTTATATGTAATAGGTTTTTATAATACATTAAATATGGGTCTCCCTGGTGGCCTAGGGGTTAGCCTCTGTGCTATCACTGCCACAGCCTGAGTTTGATCCCCGATCAGGGAGCGCACCCATATATGGTGCTGCAGACCTTTTCTGTCTCACCCATTGCTTCCCTTAGCAGTATATTTCAGTAAAATCTGCCCGTTCTGCTCCCCACTCTGTCTCTGGTGAATCCTCTCACCCCCTGCACCTCTATCCTTTACCTCAGTTCTTCTATCTGAAAATAAATAAAAATCTTGAAAAAAACATTAAAAGTATATTTTCATTAATAGCATTTCAGTAATAATTGTAATGGTAACATGAATCTAACACAGCAATATAATACTTAAAGTCTTATGATTATAGTATATAAAGAAAATTTTAGGGGCCTTCCTAGTGGCGCAGGAACTAAACTCTCAGCGCTGTCAAGCTATTGCAAGCCACTGTGGCATGAGTTTGATCCCTGGCCAGGGAGCTGACCCACATGGCGTAGCAGACCTCTCCTGTCTCGCCCTCTGCTCCCCTCAGTGGTTATTTTAGTAGATCCGCCTGTTCTGCTCCCCACTGAGTCTCTGATGAATCCTCTCACCCCCTGCACCTCTGCCCTACACCCCAGTTCTTCTATGCATAAATAAACAAATAAATCTTTTTTAAAAAGTAAATTTTAAATTTGTGTTTATATTTTTGTTGGTAAATTATTATAAAATTTTAATACCACTGTATTAGGCTGAACTTGGGGAAGAAGATAAAATGGAAATATCATGAGGGGGGAAAAAGATTTAAAATTTCTATTAAAAAACTAAAAAAGATAAAATTCCTATTAAATAACTTTTAGACTTCAGATTCCACTTAGAATGCAATAGCTTGCTCCCACTGCCATAACCACAAAAATCAAATTACAGAAACCATATTTTTAAAGATGTCAGAGAGCTGTGGTGAGAAAGTGTGCTTGAAGAACTAAATTCTAAAGAGGGAAGAGCTCTTCCTTGCTGAGCACAAGACGCTGACCATTTTCTTTCCTAGGGGAATTTATGTATAGGCTGTAGTTTGGGCATCCTAGACAAACTGGCGTCAAAGAAATTAATCTTTGAAGGTCATGTAGATTGGTAGGATTGATTGGAATCTAGAGGAACCCCAAACACCTGGCCAGTCTTCCTCATAGGAAGAACTTGTGTCACGCAGGTTGCTAGGTGACCAGACTGGAAAGGCAGAATGAAATTCTTGCAGCAATACAGTGCTTAGAAGGCAAGTCGACTGAGTGGGAGAGGCCTGCTTCACAAGGCATTTGCCAGATTTTGAACCTGTATGAGAAAGGAGGTTAAATATTTCAGCTTAAAATGACTAAAGGAGAGAAAGTAGAGGAGAACAGAGACTTGCCAGACTCTCCATCAAAAGCCCAAAAGGGCTGCACTTGCAGATGGGACTAGGCCAGAAAGCCTGAGTGAAATATCCTGCAATCTCCTGGTATTTAGGAGACAAACTGATTTGAGGAAGAGATCTGCAACAAGCAACCCCACAGTCTTGCCTTTGAGACCTTTACAACCAGAAGTAGACTTACTCTGATTAAAGAAGAACACTGACTTGACTCCTCCCGATTGGATCGAGGATGACCAGCCACTTGCCTTATTTTATCAAGAGAGGAACGGGTAAGCGCCATAAGATATAAGCTTTATTTTCTGTATTGGTCTGCTAGGACTACCATAACAAAATACTACAGACTGGGTGACTTAAACAACAGAAATTTATTTTTTCGCAGTTCAGGAGGCTGGAAGTCCAAGACCAAGGCGCTGGCAAGTTTGATTTCTCCTGAGGCCTCTCCTTTGATCACCTTCTCAAATGACCTTTTCTATGTGCATGCACATCCCTGGTGTCCCTTATGTTTATGAGAACACTCTCTTACGAGTGTTAGAATCCTGTCATTATTACTTCATTTAACTTTAATTGCCTCCTTAAAATCCCTGTCTCCAAATATAGTCACATTGGTTGATGGGCTTTAACATATGAATTCAGCCTATAACAGTATCTATAGTTCTTTTATATTCAGTATCTAGCATGCAGTACAAAAAGTTACGACATTAAAATCATTAAAACCACTACTCAGTAGTGGGGACAAAACAACTATTGGAAGCTCACCCACATTATTATTCAGAGATGGAAGTTAACAGAGAGGACTCTAAATAGCAATATGATAACAAAAATAAAAGGAAAGATGGATAAAATAGATGGAGATTTGCAACAGAAAATTAGGATATATTTAGAAAAGAAATCATGTAGATACTCTAAAACTGAAAAAAACTGTCTAAAGCTGAGAATTTATTGGATGGGTTTCACCTACAGAAGACAGATTTAGTAAATAGAAGATCGGTCAATAAATATCCAAATTAAAGGGCAAGAAAATATAATGGAAAGAGCAGAACAGTGTAAGAAACTGATGATTTCACATATATGAAATTAAAGTACCAAAAGAATAAGAAAATGAGGCAGACACAATATATGAAAATTGCTGAAAGAATTTCTCAAAGCAAATGAAATATATAACGGTACCTAATAAATAAGTTAAAATTTTGAAAACAAAGGATAGTGAGAAAAAGCCTGAGAAAATGAATAAATTAACTGTGAATAAGCAACAATAAAATTGATGTCCCAATTATGGAATCTAGAACAGAATAAACATCTCTAAAGTACTTAAAGAATTAAAACCTATATCCAGGGGAATTATCCCTCAAAAAAATAAGTAAAATAAAGACATTTTGAAAGAAGAAAATATAGAATTTTAATATAACCAAATAGCAGTCCTCAGTGAATTAATTCATCTAAATATTGAGCATTGAAAGCGGCTAACATGACCAAAAGGAAGACAATGAGACTTGTGCCTCCTGATGAAAGAAAACGACACTATCTATAACCTTGCAAAATAAAACAACTCTGAATGCAATCAGACCTCAGGATCCATCTTTCAATTTGGCATGAAGTACAGAGGAACATAGCGTAGTATAGTCTGAGAGCGCAATCCACAAAATCCAAACTGTCAGAAACTATAGGTCAAATCAACCTTGTTCTTCCGCATTCTAATGAAAAAAAAGGAAGTATAGAAGGAAATGTGTTGTTTAGGAAATCTAAATAGATACTAGATTTTAAAAAAGATAAAAGTAGTTAGAGATGCATACTTAGATAAATAAAATTATTTAAAACTGCAGAGAAATGATTAATATACAAGTCAGGGTAATGGGTATTTTAGTAGGGGTTGCTGTATTTGGAATGAAGCACAAAAAGACCTGGATGGCCAGGAAAATTCCATTTCTTAAACTGGGTGTTGGTTATTAAGATGTTTTATCTTGTGAAATCTGATTAAGCTGGATTTTTTAGACTGTTTTCTGTATCTTTTCTTACTCCTCAATGAAAAATATAAATTAATAAATAAACTTGGTCAAGGAATAAATCACAATAAAAAATTTTAACAAAATGAAAATATGACATCCCAGCAGACACATCCAAATATTGTACTAATGGTTTACAAAATTTTCTGTCCATGTACCCACCCCCACAATTTTTTTCTTGAGTTATAACTTACATATATTAAAACACACTTTTATTGAAGTGAAATTAAAACCTCTGCTAGGATGCCCACCATAATAGGGTGCTTATTGCCTGAGCGTAATTGCAGTAATTAGAAAGTTCTTCCTGTGGTATCTTGAGTTGTAGCTTACTGAGAATGGACCTTATTGTCCTTCATCCTCAGCCTTGTATGCATTTGAAAGTGTCTTCTAAATCTTCTCCAGAGATAGTACCCCCAAGTGTATCTAGCAATTCTTCAAATAACATTTTCACTGTTGTACTGATTTTTGGCCTCTGGATTTGTTCTGCCTCTGTTTAATGATTAACTGAGTAAGTTAAATGGATATAGTTTGATTAGAGTTGGGAAAAGCTTTGGCTTCTTGATAGGAGTGTGCTACCTGATTGTATACTGGGGTTTTTCAGAAAGTATACTGGGGTTCACATAAGCTTTTCTGGAGGTCATAGAACCAATGGTCTTCTCATACGTAGGCCCATCATTCCTACATAGCTTGGATATGGTACTGGATCCATATCCTTTATTTGGTGTTTGAGTTTCTTTGTACACAAGGAGAGGACTTTATCATTATCTCTCTTATTGGGTTCTCTAATTGATAGTTGAGGGATTTTATTGTATTATCCTTTAACATTGCATCATCAGTCTATCACAGCAAGTCTGTCCCTTTGATGGCCATTTTGCTTTACATGTAAATAAGCACCTTTTGGTATTATTTTTAGCAAATCT